>OY294015.1:23917447-24392949 GCA_958510785.1 Exephanes ischioxanthus
TGGTCCTTTGACCCACGCACTTCGGGATTTTATTTCGAAGTTTGAATTCGCTGTTCACCGCTCGCCGAGCTGTTTATGAGTTCTCTTTTTCGAGCCGCACAGAATTTGTTATGAGTTCTTTTTCGTCCGCTCTGAATTTTTATAAGTTCTTTTTCGGAACACTCCGAAACTTTTTTTATAAGTTATTTTTCCAAACACTCCGAATTTTTATAAGTTCTTTTTCGAACGCTCCGAATTTTCATAAGTTCTTTTTCCAAACACTCCGAGTTCTTTTCCCGACTTTTTAGCACAATTCACAAGCCACTGTTAGAGCACTTTTCACTATTTTTTTCACTTGCCTTTTGCTGCTGGTGACATTGCTTGTGTTGCTTCCGGTGGTTGTTGGTAAAGTTGACTGATAATTGATGGTAAATTTCCGGCCTTTTAATATGCAAATTTACACCTCCCACCCTGTGAATTTTGCATATTTTTGGCGGACTTGCGCCTGCGCTCGCGTGTTTTTGGCAATTAATTTTGCTATTGATCCTTTTGGGGGGTCTCCCCTCGCCCTCCAATCCCTGGTGGTCGAATTCGTGATGTATTTTCCCTTTTCCCTTTTTGCAAATCGAATCTCGATCGCTTCTCGGGTGTCGTCATTTTTGTCCAATCAACTGGCTTGGTTTTCCCTCGTTTTTATTACTGTTTGTCCTTGACAGATCTTTCTTCTTCTGGCCGCGGCGCGTCGCCGGTGGTGTCCGTGCGCTCTGTGCCATCCGGCCGCGGATTTTGTTGCCGCGCGATCCCGTCCAATGGCGCCACTGGTACCGCTATCGAGCCTTCGTGCCACTGATAGCTCGGGCTGTCAGTCGGACGACTCGCGCCTTCGTATATCTGGGCTTGGGGGGGTTATAATTGTATACATATAATGTAATTTTTCTTCTGGAGTTAGGATCGCCCAAAGAACTTGAAACGCTTAGCGTTGCTCTGAAAACAGAGTTTGTTTATTGAATCTTTCTGAGTTATGTTTACAATTGTAGATTACAGAAACGCTTACCTGAAAATAAAGAAACGACATTTACGTTCCTTGTTCCAAGTTGACAATACCTCTTCCCTATCTTTATCTATAAATTTATCTTTTTCGATACACGTGGTTCTTACTTTACTTTTTCACCACCGTCTACAGCGGCCCCTACTTTACCTACACGTCGCGCGCCAGCGTTTAATCTCAAAGAAATATATTATCTTTACATACATATCCCAGCCACTCTCATAATCGTTTGTCTTCTCTTTTTCCTCGCTCCTTCGTTTCACTTTTTCTTTCGTCTCTACTGCTTCTGTTGCACTCCTTTTCTTTCCCTAGCGTCTTTTTTTTTGTTCTCCTCGCACTCTTATTCCTTTTCGTCTGACCAGCTTGCCTCCTTCTCGTATTTCCACGCTCTCCTTCATCGCTTCTTTCTTCTCTTCGGTTCACTCTATTTTCTCTCATTTCTTCAAAAATAAAAATAAAAAGATAAAGATAATACTTGGTGGGTACTTGGAATACAAATAAAGTTAGTTCATTGTGTAAAAAGAAAAAACCCACCAAGTATTGTTTTTAGTTTTGGTTAATGTATAGTAATAGAAAAATGGTTAAATATTTTTCGATTATTTTTCAAACTCTTACCACATATCTACTATACTACACTACTATACTATACTATACACTACTATACTATACTCAGAAAACAGCTCATCTCGACCTTGGTGTTCCCACACCTCGATTATTGCTGCTTAACGTACCTGGACATAAGTGAAGAACTAAACACTCTACTTAGTCGCTGCCTGAACGCCTGCATCTGCTTCGTGCTTGATATTAGACGCGATGCGCATATTACTGAATTTTATCGACACTACAATGGCTTAAAGTCAGGGACAGAAGGACATATTTCCTGTGCTGTTTAATATATAAAGTATTTCTTTCACAGACGCCCAGATTTCTGTTCGACAGCCTTCAAAAAATCGACCTACACAGGGAACGGGACTCGAGACGGCCGAAGGACTGGCTCATACCTCTCAAATGCAGGACTGAACTCTTTAAGCACTCGTTCGCAGGCGCAGCACCGAGCGCATGGAACAGCCTGCCTAAAACCACCAGAGAAGGAGCTACGATTGGGGCCTTCAAAAAGCTGCTGCATGCTCACCTATCGGATGCTACCTAGTCACAAATCACTTGGTCTAACCTATGACATGTGCTCCTGCAATTTTCTCTCTGCGATAACGCATGTAAAGTATGTTTGCATACTCCTAAAATCGCTGCTGCTCCATCGACCGCTCCGAGACGGGTGGACCGAGTAGCTCGTCGGGTGGGCGGTTGGGGCTGCAGACAAGCCGCTGTGCATTCCTTATTTGGTCACTTATTTATTTATTTATTTATTATCATTTTATTATACAAGAATTTTAACTGTTTGTGCTTTAATGTTACTGCATCATGCTTTGTTTGCGAAATAAGAACACTGACGAAATATGAACACCGACGCTCTCCATCTCCGTTCGTCTTTGCCACAGTTCTTGCCTGTCCCTCTCCTCTTTCAATTTTATAATCACCTGGACCTTCGCTCCCATCTATTTCTTCTTTATTATTTTCTGTATCTCGATCTCGTTCCCCAGTCCTTTACTTATTGCCTCCTCAACCTCCAGTACTCCGATCTCCTTCTCGTCTGCTTCTCCTCTCATCAGCATGTTCTTTTTCCGCTTTCTTATCTCCTCATGTCCTCTTGTCCATCGCTTTCTTCTTAACCTCGTTGTCAGGTCTTTCTTTTCCAGTCTTTTTTCTCACATTTGTGTCCTTTCCGTCCATTTCTCTGTATTCCCACTTTTCCCGGCACCTTCCTTTCGCCTTTACTGCTCCGGCCATTTATTTATTTTATTTATTTTATTTATTTTATTTATTTTATTTATTTTATTTATTTTATTTATTTTATTTATTTTATTTATTTTATTTATTTTATTTATTTTATTTATTTTATTTATTTTATTTATTTTATTTATTTTATTTATTTTATTTATTTTATTTATTTTATTTATTTTATTTATTTTATTTATTTTATTTATTTTATTTATTTTATTTATTTTATTTGTATTGTATTGTTCTTTATTGCGTCCCCGAAGGGTTACAAGGGTTCCGTCTCCTGTACATTTCTCCTTTACATTTCCTTTTCTGCCTTTACACATGTTTCCTCTCTCCGCTCACGCTTTACAGTTTTTCGACTCCACTCTCCTTCTTTCCGCTCCTGTTTCCTCACATCCTCACCTTACAATTCCTTTTGCCTTATTTCTACCTTAATCTACCTTAATCTATTTAATCTATTTACGCCTCGCTCGCCGCTCACGCGCGCTTCGCTCGCTGCTCTCTCCTGCCCCGCTCGCCTCGCCCGTATGCTCCGCTCGCCGTCTCGCACACCTCGCTCGCACTTTTATTTATTTTCTTAGCTCTTTACTCTTGTCTCCTCCTCCGTCTCTCTCTCTCTCTCTCTCTCCCTCTTCCTTCGCGCTTCGTTGTCGAACTCCGTTTCCGTCTTATTCACTCCATTCTTTCTCGCATCCCCTGTTTTCTGACCATTTTCTCTCTCTCTCTCTCTCTCTCGCACTCTCTCTTTCTGTCTCCACCCTATCTACTCCCATCCCCCTTCATCCGTTCTCCACATCCTCTCTCTCCCTCTCTCTCCCTCTCTCTCTCATATTTTCCCTTCTCTTTTCTTCTAGCTCTTTCATCCACTCCTCTCCCCCTCCGCTCGCATCCAAAATCTCTCTTACTCTCTCACCTATCGGCCTATCTGCTTCCCCCCCTGCTCTACACCTATCCAGTACGTGTTCCCACGTTTCGATTTCTCCCTCACACATTCTACATCTCCTCTGTTCTTCCGATTTCCAATACTCTCCTTCCCTCATCTCGTTTCCTAGCCTGAACCTGGCTATTCTTTTGCTCTTTTCCTCCTTCCACTTCGCGCTCAAATATTGCGGTATTCCTTCCGTCCTCACTTCTCTGTACCATCTGTTATATTTTGACTCTCTTATTCGCTCCCATCTTTCTCTCTCCTGCTCCCTTCTGTCTTCTTTCTCCACTTTCTCGTACTCTTTCTCTCTTTGTCTCTCTTCTCCTCCGTTCCGTCTTCTCGCTTCCCGTCTTCCTTGCTCCCACTTCGACTCTCTCTCTTCCACTTCTCTCTCTCTTTCCTTTATCTCTTCTAGGCATTCTCTCGCTAACTCGCTTCCTTCACCTTTCCTCAATTTCTCTTCATATCTCCATGCCCTTCTGCATGCTCTTGTCCTCAGCTTGTCTCTCTTTGTCTCTTCTCTTACCATGTATCCCGGCGTTCGCCAGTCTACTCCCATCGTCCACCTCAGAAATCTTTCCTGCATTCCTTCCAACTCTCTTCTCTCTTCCCATCCCCATATTTCCGCTCCGTATCCCATTACCGTCCACACCAGTGTGTCAAACAGCCATACTCTCCTTTCCCAATTTCTCTCGAATTTCCTTTTGCCTATTCCCCAGGCCTGTTTCATCACCGCTCCTGCTTTCTTCGCTCTGTCCTTTATGTGAGCTTCCTGTCCTCCGTTCCTCATGAACACGTATCCCAGATACTTAAACTCCTTGACTTCCTCTATCTTCTTTCCTCTCCATCTCCAGTCCACGTCCTTACTCCTTCCTCCCCCTCTTCTGAATCTCATGATCTTCGTCTTTCCCACGTTTAGCTCCAGCTTTTTGTTTTCAAAATACTTCTCCAGTCTCCTTATCATGCTCTTCATCTCCTCTTCGTTTCTTGCTAACACCACCACGTCGTCCGCATAAGCCAACGAGCATATCCTTCTCTCTCTCACCTTCACTCCGCCCCATCTTCCTTTTCCCAATTCTTCCTCCATATCGGCCGTCATCAGGTTGAACAGGATTGGGCTCATCGGGCAACCCTGCCTGACCCCTCTTCCGGTCCAAAAGCTCTCTCCTGCCTCCCCTCCGACTTTCACTCTGCTCTTCGTTTCTCTGTAGACCTCCTCCACTCTCTCTCTGAGTCCTTTCCTTACGCCTCTTCTCTCCAGCGCTTCCATCATTTTCTTCCTGTCCACCGAGTCGAACGCCGCCTTCAGGTCTATGAACAGTGCTACGACCTTACCCTTCTCCTCCGTCAACTGTCTGTTCACTATGTAATTCAGGACATAGATATTGTCTATCGTCCCTACTCCTCTCCTGAATCCTGTTTGATTTGACGGTATCATCCTTCTTTCCTCCGCTTCTTCCTCCAATCTTCTCGCCAATACCGTCGTGTATATTTTGTATAGCGACGGCATTAGCGTAACTCCTCTGTATTCCTCTACTTTCTTTCCGCTTCCTTTTTTGACAATTGGGGCTATTATCCCCTCCATCCAGTTTTCCAGTATTTATTTTATTTATTTTATTTATTTTATTTATTTTATTTATTTTATTTATTTTATTTATTTTATTTATTTTATTTATTTTCAAGTTAAATGTCACAACATCACTGTATTCATTTTGAAATTTACTGTTCACTGTCATAGGTTACGTCCACCGAGATGATATTTCATCGCGGGACTATTTTCACGCGCGTATGAACATCGCGCGGTGCTCCCCCGAATTTGACAGATGAATGCTCGCCCGACACTCTGACATGCACACATTCAAACTGCGCACACCGATAGGGAAACTTTGAACCTTAATAACTCGGCCAATTTTTATGGTAGAACATTTTTAAAAAAGCAAATTACTCGGGCTGACGCGGTCTACCAGTATGTTCAATACTGTATACTAGTTACGGGACACCCTGCCGCGATCGACGAGAGACCCGCTCTCGTTCAATTCAATCGATAGCTGCAGGTATAGTGATTTATACCACGACGTATGTTCTTCGACGATACCACGTCGAGATATCCCGAAATTCTGGACGCTTCAGCCCGGGTTGAACCGAGCACAAAAAATACGCAAAGTGATTATAAACTTCCGCAATGGGCGTTGGACTTATCTGTTCATCATTGAGCTCCCGAGGCGAAGGGGACCTTTGTGGCACCCGACGCGACGAATGTTCTTAGTTGATGGAGGTTCCCGTAGGGCCAACGGCTGACTTGTCGTGGCTGCTCCAGAAAGTCCCTCGATCCGATCCTCTTGCAAGACTTGCGCCTTGGCCGCGCTCTCGTGAGATGGCCTGATGATCAGTTAGGCTGAAGGCGTAACCAGCCCGATCCGACGGCGACCTCGTGAGACTTCGCGATCGCCTAGGCGAGCGAGACTTCTCACCCCTTGGTAGTTTTCTCGTTTGCCACAAATGCCCCGCCGCGCTGTGTGAAGGGGTGCGCGTAGGAGCCGTTAAACATATATATATATTTATATATATATGTATGTTTAATGTTACAGGGTGTTATTGAATCGGCGCACAGACTATGTGCAGGCAGATGCGGGGCGATCGCCAGAGTAAAATGAGCCCTGGGAAATGTTCGTACGATGAGTAGTTTCCGAGCAATAAGGGTGTAAAGTTGACCAATCAGAGCGCAGCTTGAGTAGTCACACGGACAACACACAAGCATGAGGTAGTTTCACAGAACTTCGATACAGGGTGTTGAATAAATTAATTCAGTGATACATCATGCAGTTTTAAATAAAAAATGCCACGACCGCTCGAATGTACATTTCGAAGTCGAATTATCATCCGCGTGCCGAAATTCACAGTCACTACAACGACTCCCGGTGCATCCCCTGTAACCGCGTGAATCCCCGCGATGTCCAGGTCTCGCCAAACCATTTCTCGTAATCCGGCGAACTTGGCTTCGTAGTTTTTTGCTTCTCGAGCCTTGAGAAAGGTACTGCGGGAGATTACGTCGAACCTCGTCATGGCTTTCGTTGTCCAGGTGCTGATTTAGGATTTCTCGACATTCGGCGAACTTGGCTCCGTAGTTTTTGGCTTCTCGAATCTTGATGAAGGTACTGTTCGAGATTACGTCGAACCTCGTCATGGCTTTCGTTGTCCAGGTGTCGCTTTACAATTTCTAGACATTCGGCGAACTTGGCTCCGTAGTTTTTGGCTTCTCGAGCCTTGAGAAAGGTACTCCTGAATATTCCGTCGATCCTCGTCATCGCCAATGATTTGTTTATGTTTATTTAGTTGATATTATAAGTTGAGCCCTTCTACAGAGTCAGAGTACAGTTGAGTAAGGTTGTGCGAATAGGATGCGGATTAGATTTAAAAAAGGAAATAATGGTTTACAAAAGCATAATCAGATTAGAATAAGAATAAAATCGTGTCTAGATCTTACTAGATCATTTCTTGACAACATGTGACTTCTGCTACGTAGTTTTTAATGTCCCGATCGTCAGAAATATTTCTACGGATAATCCTAGTGGTATCCACGTCCAACTTTTCGACATCGTGAGACTTCCGCTGCGTAGTTTTTTACGTGCCCGTTGTCGAAAATATCAACACGGGAAATCATGTCGAACCCGATCTATGCTAGCGGTGTCCAGGTCTCATGAAACGATTTTTTGCCGATGTGTGACCTTGGTTACATGTCCTTCTTTCGTTCCGAATTTGAAAAAACAATTCCTTGTTATTGTTTTTGATCCATAGTGTTTTATATACACTATGGATAAAATACACGACTGGTAAGAGTTCACTGTAATGAGAACATTCCCGACCATTGGGAGATCGAAACGACTAAATATATTTTATCTCTTCTTAGACGATGATAATAGATTCTTCATTTATCGTTTTCGATGAAGAATAGTCAACTAATGATTATTTATTATTATTTGAGAAACGATATCCACCTCGTCCGCGAAAGTATCGAGTACGAGACATCACACCGGTCATAGAAACATGACGGGCGCAGTGTATTTCATCTCCTTTCGTCGACAGTTATAAGACGGGTGATCCATACGCCTGATTCCATAGCTTGTGGGACTCCAAGCTGTGAGATTCTCCTTTGTTTCATGTCTACGAGACGAAATACACTATGGGCTAGAGTTCTCTGTAATGAGAACATTCCCGACCATCGGGAAACCGAAACGACTAAATGTATTTCATCTCTACATAGACGATAATAATAGATTTTTCATTTATCGCTTTCGATGAAGAATAGTCAGCGAATGATTATTTATCATTATTTGAGGAAATATATTCACCTCGTCCCCGAAAGTGTCGAGTACGAGACATCAGGCTGGATATAGAAACATGAGGGGCGCAGTGTATTTCATATCCTTTCGTCGATAGTTATGAGACGGGTGATCCATCCGCCTGATTCCATAGCTTGTGGGACTCCAAGCTGTGAGATTCTCGTTTGTTTCACTTCTACGAGACGAAATACACTATGGGCTAGAGTTCACTGTAATGACAACATTCCCGACCATCGGGAGATCGAAACGACTAAATTTATTTCAGCTCTACTTGGACAATAATAATAATAAATTCCTCGCTTGTCGCGTTCTGTCAGGAATAGTCAGCTAATGTTTATTTATTGTTAGATAGAGTAGATGGTTTATTGCTTATAGAGAGTACATCAAGGTCTCTTATAGCAAGGGGGGTACAACTGGTAGTTACAATGTATATCTTACTTTCTATTCGTTGAGTGAGAAGGCTCTGAGCATAAGACTGTTTCCGACATAATAAAAAATGTTTTTGAGTATTTTGAGGTCTTGTACATTTAGGAGGGTTTCGACGACTCGGTCACTTTCCTCGCCCGAGAGTAACTGCTCCAGGTACATCGTTCTGTAGGCGCTGTACAGTGGGCAAGTACATATAAAATGGACTAAAGTTTCATCCACTTTCAAGTTACAATTCATACAGATCTGGCAAGGGTTAAGTTTCCCCACACACTTTTTGTACATTACTTTGCAGTTATATTGATTTGCCAGGCGCAGCTGGGCAATAACTCTTTTCGCGGGGAGGGTGAGCTTGAGAGTAAGGTATTTCGCTGGTGCTACACTCTGTCTAGGCATTTTCAATTGGCACGCTCCGGACACCCGACTCCTCTCAAGGTCCTCCTCCCTTAACAGGTCTTCGTAGTTTTTAAAAACTTCTGAAGTTTTATTCACCCATTGCCGTGGGTCCGAAGACCTCCACAGTTCTGGGCTTTGCGTTTTGACCAGGAATTCCCGGAATTGCGTGGCCCAGTTTAGCTCGTGTTCCCCGGTTAGGTTATCGGCTAGCCTAATGACTCTAAGCATACATATCTTTGGCAGGCAATCTTCGGTCATTTCTAGGATTTTAATAAACCAGGTCCAAGTCCTGTGCGCGATTTTTACGGCCCCTATTTCTAGTCTCAACGCCCAATTTGGTGTGTTGTTCGGCAAGTGTAGCAGTTTTTTAAAAAAACCTGTTTGTGTCTTTTCTATTTGCTCTATATATCTCAGACTCCAAGTCGGAGCCGAATATAGGAGGGTAGAGGAGACCATGCTATCGTACAATTGGCAAAACGCTCCGCAAGATTCACATTTTGCTCTAGCTAATATAGAGAGGGCTGCTCCCGAAGCCATTTTCGCTTTGTTTATTGCGCTTTGTGCCGCAGCATGTCCTAGGGACGAGCTCGTCACCGCGATACCGAGGTAGATGTACGATGGCACGATCTCTAACTGATTTCCTTGGTACTTTGTAAATTTGGGTTCCATATCTTTCGGTTTGCTTCCGTTCTTAAATATCATAATCTTCGTCTTACTAGTATTTACGGTAAGGCCGTTTTCTTCGCAATACTCTCCTAATACTTTTAGTTTTTTTGCCAGATCAACGTGACTATGCGCTAGAATTACTGTGTCATCGGCATACAGCAACAGCAGGAGGTCGTGAATACCATCAATGTTGAGTCCCTCTAGACCCTTTGCTCTAAAATAATTTTCAAAATCTGCAATGTACAATAAAAATAACAAAGGGCTGAGAGACTCCCCTTGAAGGACTCCTTCCGTAACTTCAAAGCTGTTTGAGAGGGCATTCTGGCTCTTCACTTGTACAGTTGCTTCCTCGTAGAGGGATTTGATAATTCTTATAATTTTAGCACTGATTCCCATTCTGTACATCTTTTCCCATAGACGCGCATGCGGAATTGAGTCGAAGGCTCTCGTAAAATCTACAAAAATTGCATACACTTCTCTTCCCCCAAGTCTCAACTGGAGTTGGATTGTCGATATGAGCGTAAATATACACTCGGTGCACCCGCGACCTTTCCTAAACCCCATTTGTGACTCGTGGAGGAGGCTCTCTCTTCTACATATAGCTGGAGTGTTTCTTTCAGTATGTGAGTGAACATTTTTGTTACATTGTTGACTAGCGCTATTTCTTGGAAGTTAAATGGGTCGGCTTTGTCCCCTTTTTTATATATCATAGTGAGCGTAGCATTCGCCCATTACCGCGGGACCCGTTCTTGCGCTATTACAAGGTTGAATAGATTCAGGAGGTACGTACAACAGTTTGGCGGCAAGTTTTTGTAGAATTCGTTCGTTATTTGGTCGGGGCCTGCTGCTTTCCCCGTTTTTGTTTTTTAAAGAATTTTTTGCAATTCGCGGAGTGTAACTTCTCTATCTAGTTCTCGTGTGAAATAGTTTATCGTTTCGATTTCAGGGCCTGGCCCATTTTGCCTACTAGGCGGATACACGTTTGCATAGAAATTATTCCATCTTTCCATCGGTAGCGTCGTCGCATTATTATAGTTTGACTTGAATTTTCTAACCGTATTCCAGAAATCTGTTGGACGGCTCACGTCGGAGAAACTTTTCCTGATATCGTTTGTATATATTTTCTTTTTTTGCGCGATAACTGATCTATATTTCTTGTACTGTGTAGACAAGAATTATTTACCATTTCCTCGGGGAACGGGTAAGTTTCCCCTACTCTAGCGTTAAAGTCTCCTCCGATTATTATTGTTTCAAGTCCTACTGTTTCTTCTACTTCGAAGAGCGCCATTTGGAATAGATCTAGCACTTGCACAAAATCGAGATTCGGGCGAAAGTGTATCACCCCCACTGTAAACACCTCTTCCGGTGTTTTTATTCTCGCAAGGAGCCACCATGGGCTCCCATCTAACACTTCCACTTCAAACTTTTTCTTCACTAATACTGCCAGACCTCCGCTGATGCGCCCCACGCTGTGCTCTCTTACTCCGTTTTCCCAATAGCAATGGTAATTCTTCAGATATGTTGGCGCGTTGTTGAAGTTTCTCGCAAGCCAGGTTTCGGATCTGCAGATGATATCGTATTTATTTGGTATCGTAGATTCTTCCAGGTTTCCATATCCGTGAACATTCCAGAAAACTATCTCGATGCCTCCGCGTTCTCCTAGTTTTTTGTCTTATTAGATGTAGAGGGTATTTCTTCTTGAACCGGCTCTGCTTCCTGGTTTCCAGCGGCACGATTTTGTGTTTTTAGCTGATTTTCTCGCTCGTTCCAATTGTACGTAACATCGTCTATTATTAGCTTTTGGTATCCTATCTTAACGTTGTGGCCTTCGGCTTTACGTTGTTTGCTAAGGTCACGGAGGTTTTTTTGCAACCTGCCGCTCCCTGTATGTAAGATTTTGTTCGATGTATATGTCGGTGCCTTTCAACTTCCCTTTCTGCTTGAGTATTTCTTGATTAGTGTCCCAGCAGTCTAGCTTAACCTTGATCAAATTTTTTCCTTTCGCCAGTTTAAGCAATATAGCTTCTAGGATTTTGCCTCGTAGGCCAAGTCTACCCACTAAGAATTTTTCCGTTTCACTTTTTACATTTTCGTGTTGGGTTGCTAGTCCTGTGATCACTATATTATTCTTTATAGCTTCTTTTTCCAAGGATTCGATTTTGTTAAGAAGTCTGTTTGTATTCTCCCCTCCGTTCTAGTTTTTTTGTGTCTTTTGTGTCTCGGTCAGTTGTTTCTCAATTTTCTGCATCCGGGCTGCCGTCGCTGCATCATTCTCGTTGGATTTTTGTTCCATATTCTTAATTTGGTGTTGTAAATCTTGGAATTGTTGCAGTGATTCTTCCTTACACTTTCGCACCTCGTCTCTGAGTTTCGTGAAATTATTATCATGTTTTTCAGCAGCCGACGCCAGCTGAGTATTCACATTGTATCATCACTCCCTCATTCTGCTTAATTCTTCGATTATTTGGTTCATGTTCGCTTCGGGATTTCCTTCCTTATCGGCCGCTACGTGGGAGATTACAGTTTCTGCAGCACCCGCAGTATTCTTTTCCCTGTTACGTGTATATAGGAACTTCTTCGTAGGGTTGTCGTTTGGGCTCGTTTCTGGCGAGCTTTTTCCTTTATCCTCCCTTTTCCTCTTCGTTTCTGGAGTATTCGACGAGAAGTACTGCGTGATTGTTCCACACGAACTGGCCCTGTTTCTTGACAGTTGTCCGTTCTTTCGGAAGGCACCTCTACCTTTCTGTGCTCGGTTAAGTAGGAGGGGCGAGGTAGTGGTCTCTACCTTGCCGGTCGCAGAACCTGATGTTGGGTGTTCTGCTGTACCACCTGTGGCGGTGTTTGGCATTTGTCTGAGCCGGGTTTCCCTTGCTCCGCACCCCTCAAACAATAACCTCAAAACCACGAATCTCTTAGCGAATTATCTGAATTTTACGTCTATCTTACTTGCTTCGATTGCCTTGCTTTAGTTAAATGGCTTAGTCCTTCTTCTCTTCTTTTTCTTCGTATTTTTTCTTATTGCACTGACTTATCTCTACTATAAATATACTTTTTACTCAGAGGTATTTTTGCGCACGTCATGTCAGCGCAACAGTTGCTTGATTCCCCTTTATTTATTGTTATATTATGAACGATTTCAATCTCATCTCCGAAAGTATATGGAAATATTCGAGATCCTTCTTTTTTCATGGGAACATGTGAACCGGTGCAGCATCTTCCATCGTAGATTGGAGAGAGATTTCAAAGCAGTCAGAATAAGAAAATACACCTTACATTCCAATATCTTAACACACGCCAAATCAAGTTATCTTTATTTAACTGTATAGTAGAACACGATTCGTTCAGCAAACTTTGAAACGATTCAATATCATTTATTACAGATAACAATGGCTTCGAGAGAGTTAATTTTTTTATGAACGTTTACTTATTTATTTTAATTATGAGTTACACTTGAATCTGATATTCTCGTTGAGTGGATTGGGGTTTTTCAGTCTTCATTGGTGGACAGGATAACCGTGTGGCTTCGTCCGTTCTACACATCTTAGACAGTGAGTGGGATGAATAATGTTTGTAGGAAGGATCGGATTGACTGTAATTTTCAGGAACTGCATTCAACTGGGAAGGACATGTTACATCAATATTAGTATTTCACTCCAAAAAATTATTAACTTTTTTTATACAGCTATCATGCAAAAACACTATCTATCAAAAACAATAATAAGCAATTGTTTTTTCAAATTCCGAATGATAGAAGGCTATGTAACCAAGGTCACACACCGTCAAAAAATCGTTTAATGAGACCTGGACATCGATAGCATAGATCGGGTTCGACATGATTTCCTGTGTTGATATTTTCGACAACAGGCACGTAAAAAACTACGCAGCGAAAGTATCACGATGTCGAAAAGTTGGACGTGGATACCACTGGCATTGGCCAGTTTTACGGGATTATCCGTAGAAATATTTCTGACGATCAGGACATTGAAAACTACGTATCAGAAGTTACATGTTGTCGAGAAATGACCTAGCGAGATCTAAACACCATTTTATTCTTATTCTAATCTGATTATGCTTTTGTAAACCATTCTTTCCTTTTTTAAAATCTAATGTTACGTCCCGACCGGCGAATGTTGAGTTCGCTCGGAAAGAACCACAAATGAGTGGTCTCTCTTTCGGGTCAAGGCGTTAGCCCTTTACCCAGGGACGGAGACCTCGCCGTACTGCCGTGAATTTATTAAGGGAAGACGTACAGAGGTAGTGAGCCTCTGGGAGAACTACAGGCGAACACAGGTTGCATGCAGAAATAAATGTTGAAGTCGGAGATTTCAAAGTGATACTCACAAAATATATATATTGTACGGTGAAAAGTTCGATGTTACACTGGTTTACAAGCTTGAAGCCGGATTGCTCGGTTTTACTTTTTAATGCTGGACTCTGCCTCGCAGGGCTAGAGCTTCGTCGTAGCAGAGCCTTGCTCGCTCTGTGTAGCGGTGATCGTAGTCGCAGGTTCGATGCCGGTGAAGTAACTGAACTTTTTCGGAAAATTCGGTCCTTATATACTAGTTCTAGGCGATTTTATGGCTAAATTGCGTGCCGTTGGTTCATTGTCCCTTAATTTTGAAAAGGGGCGAGAATCGGCATGAGTGAATAGGAATATAGGTTAAACGAGTGTGTGTGAGTAAAAGATGCGTTTAGGTAGGGATTTTGTAGACTCGTGGCTAGAGTGAGACAGACTTTACGTGTGCTTTAAAGATTTAGATAATGAGGATGTATTGAACGAGAATAATGCACAGGGCTTTTATGCGTGCGTAATTTAGAGTAGAGAGAGAAGATTTTACGAGCGCGAGTGAAAGTTCCACGAGCGCGAGGGTTTTGAATACTGAGAATGCATTAAATGAGTAGGGTTTTTATGCGAGTGTAATTTAGAAAAGAGAGAGAAGATTCTACGAACGCGATGGATTTGAGTACTGAGAATGCATTAAATGAGTAAGGTTTTTATGCGTGTGTAATTTTGATGCAGCGTGCGTGTAAAGATTTGGTGCGGATGCGTAGATTAGAAAAGAGTGAAAGAAACGGGAGGGTCAGAGCGAGAGAGTTTTACGACTGTGAGGGATTAGAGTGAGAGAGCGAATGGGTAGGAAAATGAACTCTGGCGCGTGCGGCAGCAGCACGTGCGGTTGGTCAACCTAATACAGCGGTTGATAATTTTGTCTACGATTAGGTGTTTCTGACCAAAAAAATATAGGTCACATGTTGCGTAGGACGTAACACTAATCCGCATCCTATTCACACAACCTTACTCAACTGTACTCTGACTCTGTAGAAGGGCTCAACTGATAATATCAACTGAATAAACATAAACAAATCATTGGCGATGACGAGGATCGACGGAATGTTCAGGAGTACCTTTCTCAAGGCTCGAGAAGCCAAAAACTACTGAGCCAAATTCGCCGAATGTCGAGAAATCGTAAATCGACACCTGGACAACGAAAGCCATCACGAGGTTCGACGTAATCTCGAGCGGTACCTTCATCAAGGCTCGAAAAGCTAAAAACTACGGAGCCAAGTTAGCCGAATGTCGAGAAATCGTAAATCGACACCTGGACAATGAAAGCCATGATGAGGTTCGACGTAATCTCGAGCAGTACCTTCATCAAGGCTCGAGAAGCCAACAACTACGGAGCCAAGTTCGCCGAATGTCGAGAAATCGTAAATCGACACCTGGACTACGAGAGCCATGACGAGGTTCGACGTAATCTCCCGCAGTACCTTCCTCAAGACTCGAGAAGCCAAAAACTACGGAGCAGAGTTCGCCGGATTACGAGAAAGGGTTTGGCGAGAGACCTGGACATCGCGGGGATTCACTGCGGTTACAGGGGATGCACCCGGAGTCGTTGTAGTGACTGTGAATTTCGGCACGCGGATGATAATTCGACTTTGAAATGTACATTCGAGCGGTCGTGGAATTTTTTTTATTTAAAAGTGCATGATTTATCACTGAATTAATTTAGTCAACACCCGGCATCGAAGTTCTGTGAAGTTACCTCATGCTTGTGTGCTGTCCGTGTGACTACTCAAGCTGCGCTCTGATTGGTCAACTTTACACCCTTATTGCTCGGAAACTACTAATCGTTCGAACTTTTCCCAGAGCTCATTTTGGTCGGGCGATCCCCCCGCATGTGCCTGCACACAGTTTGTGCGTCGATTCAAGAACACCCTGTATATATATTGTAACGTATCACTTGTGGAGGCTTACAAATCCTTGCTCCGAAGCGTCGGTATGTGAATTCTTTGCTCACAGAGAGGAGGGCAGGTGCTGTAAATAAAAATTCAAGCAAATTGATTCTAAATGTCAATTTTAATATTCTCCTTTTATTGAATATAAATAAATCTTGTCGCTGGTAATTCTTAATTAAAAACAATAATTTCTGAATAACTTGATTCGCGCAAAAAGAAAATATAAAGAAATTAATGGTATTACGAAACAGACAATAGCACTTTGTTGTACGCCGACCGGCGTTTTCCCCTCGCCGTAACCTGAAAAACCTGAAACAAAAAGAAACAACTATTAATAAATAATCAAAACATAGATATACTACTCTACATACTTACCATACGACGAAGGGCCGTTGCCTTCGTCGTGCGTCGCGCCGATTCCCTCGTCGCTTCGTCCTGGACCCGGCACCTGAAAAAGAAAGCAGAAAAAAATTATTATCCTGAAATAGAAAACCGATACATTGAAATGCTACTTACCACGTCGTGCAGATCCATCGACGAGGCCACGAGGTTTCCCCAGACGAACCTCGGGCGACGTCGAGCCAGGTGGCGGCTTCCCCGCTGCCTCGCCGTAACCTGAAAAATACATAAAAAGGAAGAACAAATGATTACTAGATGACGGATGCCTTCAAAACTAATTCTCGAAAAGGATTGTAGGAAAAAGACTCACCTCGTCGAAACCTGCCGCGTCGCCGTCGGGGCTCGTCCCGGGAAATCCACGTCGACGTCGAGCCGGATAACGGCTTACCCGCTACCCAGCCAAAACCTAAAAAGAAATAAAAATATTAATAATATTTAAACACGTAATACACATTGAAACAAACTCACCTGGGCGACGAAGCCTCAACGGCGACCCGACGGCCCGGACTCCTCCGACGACGCCGAGCGAGGTAGCGGCTTACCCGCTACCTCGCCGTAACCTGAAACTAAAAAATATACATATCGATTAATGCTAGAAAATGTAGATTAATCCTAATTAGAATTTAAGCCTAGGATAAAAACTCACCTGTGATTCTCTGGCATAGGCCTTCCTATGCCAGTCGACGACGGACTCTCCGGCTCCCTCGACGACGCCGAGCGAGGTAGCGGCTTACCCGCTACCTCGCCGTAACCTGAAACAAAAAAAGAACATATTATTTTATAAATTAATCCTAATTAGAACTTAAGCGTAAAATAGACACTTACCTGTGAAATACTGGCGTGGACCCTCTGTCCACGTCCCTCGACGCCGAACCATCCGTCCGGAGCTCCCGGTGAACCCACGCCGGGGAACCTGAAACTGAAAAAAAAGTACATTATAAAAAAAACTAATAATAAGATTAAAAAAATACTCTCGCTCGGGGAGAGACCCGCGAATATAAAAATGAAAAAATACTTGCAATAAGAAAAAATCCGGAACTGCCGTAGACACTTGTTGCTTCTGTAAACACTCGATAAAACACCTGTAAAAAAACTCATCACCACACATTGACACGCACACAACTACGTTCACCACGGAATATTAATTTTTTGCCGACACCTTTCTCACTTCACTTTACGGTAAAAACCGTTTTAAAATTATAATAATTATTTTAAAAAACACTCGCGTAGCACCGACCGAGGTTAGAGCGTACCGTCGCCGCGCACACGCTCGACACCTGGCCGATGCTCGAGAACCCGAGCATCCACGGAAATAGCCGAGCGCCGCGACGGTACGCTCGAGCCTCTACGCTAGATTCGAGACTTGTTTCTCGCAGGCGAAAGGGCACTTGAACGCCTATAACTAGGCGAGATTTTTTCCAATAAAATCAGATTTTCGAACCGTAGCAAACAGCGTCCAAGCTTCCACGCTTACCCGACCCTACCTTCCCTCGAGCAAGAGGGCGAAAAATTCTCTGTTTTTGAATTCTCTGTCTTTTTCAAGACAGAGAAACTCACACGCTTCCTTCAAGAAGGCGAATTAAATCTACCGCTTTTTTCAAAGTGAAAAAAAAATCCGCTGATCAAGCCGGCCAACACTCTTCGCTCCGCTGATCAAGCGGCCAACATTCTTCGCTTTTTTAAAAGCGCTTCGCTGATCAAGCGACCATCGTTCTCCGCTTTATTAAGAGACGCTCCGCTGACCAAGCGGCCATCTTACCTTCCGCTGGTCAAGCGGCCAACGGTAGCTTCCGCTGGTCAAGCGGCCAACGGTAGCTTCCGCTGGGGCAAGCGGCCCCGCTGACCAAGCGGCCGACGAAGATCGGTTCCACCGGAAAGCCGCACTCGGAGTGTTACGGGCCGATCCTGTTGGGCGGCTGGTAACTTTTATATCCGAACTCTGGATTCCCATTCGTTGCTGCCTGGCGAATTGAAATTCGGCTCTCAATGCGGGAGATTGTTACGGGTTTGAACACACGTTTGATTAATGAGACACGTTATTATCGTATGAAAACATATCAGTTTAATTATTTAACCGTTGAAGAACAAAAACACACAATGTCACAAATATCAATTCATAAAATAACGAACTAAAATATAGTTTAACACACTTGTATTATTTTACAACTTAGTATCGCGACTACCACGATTTGCTTACTCGGCACAAACTCTCAACAAACGAAGTGAACTGTCCGAGATTTTCCGAGTGACTCCTGAAGGACCTTCCGACTTGAAGATCTCCGATCAACTGTACTCTTCCAAAAATTAAGAGTTTTCGTGAAAAGGTAGTTGGGGGTAAAACTCGACCGTTGATTGGCTGTATAAGGTACCGCCCGCGTGATAGCTCCGTTTTTCCATACAGGCTGAGCCCACCGAGCAGCTCGCCGAGTCAAGGGCTTTTTCCCGTACCGCGTAGAAAGCCCTCGGCTTTGTCTCCGAGTACGTCTGTTTTCCGAAGAGGTCGTAAAACATTTGGCGACCGGCTGATCTCGCCCACCCAAGCCCGCGCGAGAAAAACAAGACTATCTGTTAATTTTCACTTTAAGTATCTCTCAAGGGTTTCGAACTCTGAATGCGACTCTTTCGAACAAAAAGGTATAAGAGGGTTTTCCTCTTCGAAAAATGTACAAGGTTAATCTTTTCTTTCGCTACAGAGTCACGTTCGTTCTTACAGGCCCGTTATTTAGCGTATTTCGAAAGTTTACAATTGCTCTACCATGCAGAGAATAAATGTGCGTATATCTATGAATGAGCGCATTAAAATGATACAGTTTGAGTTTAAATTATCGCGCCATGAGGAGTGGGGAATTCGTGCGAGCGAGCGCTCGTCACAGGAGAACATCGCCGGCGACACCTACCGGGCGGTAAGAGGAGACAGGCGATAACTTTTTGTACCTCTCCCCCCTACAGGTGGACATCAAAGTAACCTCGCATGCCGCGATCCCGAAACAGCGGGTCCTATCTCCGCCGCCAGCTCCGGCGAGCCGTAGCGGAGGGACTCGAGCTGCCCACTATCACGGTCACCTCCGTCGTGACCATAGATCCGAGACCTTGGCCGTACGCAGGGAATCTCAGACGCGGACGCGGTCGAGTACATCGGGTAACCCGCGACGACAGCCCTCGGGGACCGGGTCGACGCCCGACGCTGCACCTACCGAGCTTCAGGTCGTACCTACCACGGTCTCCCGAGGTCACACGACCCGTGCCGCTGTACCGGCTGATCGAAGCCGGTCTCGTGGTAGACCCAGGCCTACTGAGTCCTCCCCCGGGATGGCGCAATCGGGCTCCGGGCCAGCCACCTCGTAGCCGCGCGCCGACGCTCCCCCGCGAAATCGACACGCCGCCGAGCGTGAACCGCGATCCACGAAGAGCGGCGCCACCGCTGGCAGCGCCAGAAGCTCGCCCCACCGCGCTTGTCCGCCCCTCGCCTCGCGACGACAACGCGCACATCCTCCCTCGAACGCGAGGGCCGGTTACCGCACGACAAAGGACCCTCTGGGAAAAACTCTTCGAGACATCCCCCGCGAATCGCAAAGTCCGCCACGACGAGGGAAAGTGGCTGCCTCCTATCCCGACGGTTACCGCGACTCCCGGCGCATCCGGCATACAAGACCCCGAAGCACCTCCGGTCTACATCGGGGAAACTACCCTCCCTCCGCGAGAAGGGAACACCAGCGAGGATCTACGACCAGTGCCCGGGTTCGGCGAGACGCCGGACGAAAAGATCGCTCCCCCCACGAGGCATTTGTGGTCACCCGAGAGTAACCTCTCCTCGAGGAGTTCCCTGAGCCTCCGCGGCCGCCGCATACGTCGCCCGAGCCGAGTACGGGGTAAACGAGCCGCTAGACCGTCCCGCCGACGCCGCGGAAAACGTCCCGCCGACGTACGACCCCTCGATCGACCTATATATAATATACGACGAGGTAGGCACCCATCCAGGGATCTTCCACCGAACCCTCCCGGTCCCGGAATATGTCCCCACCCCGATAATTCCCGCCGAGGACGGCCCGTCGTCGTCGGAACTGGGGCAGCCCCGTCAATAAAGTAGCCCCGTCGATAAAACAGGGGCGAGAGTAAGCGGGTTCGAATCCCGCGAAGTTGGGGCACCGACTTCCGGTCACGTACGACCGGGCGACAGCGAAACTTATCCGCGACCGGACACCGACTTCCGGTCGCGAACGACCGCGCACCCAGGAGATGCGAAACTGAGCGAGGAAAAAGGAGCGGGGTAACACCCGGGTTAAAACGACCCTTATCAGGGCCAAATAAAACCACACAAACATACGCCTCAAACGGGCATTCGGGAACCCCCCATCACGACAGGCCGTCCACCAACGAGTCGAGTTTTGTCAAGTTATTCTCGTCGAAACGGTTCTAGCGGATTCTTGTCGCCAGCACGTTTGATACCCTTTTCGGAAGCCGCGAGCCATCATTACTGCGATCTACCGTACGCTCGGTCGATGTACATAGATATTTCTAATTATCGTGAATTCTCATAGGGCGATGGCGGCACTATTGCCTTACAAGCGACAGCGAAGATACAGAAAAATATGGACGAACGGTAACGATCGAAAACGAACATCGAGAACGCGACAGAGTGAGTGTATGTGTGCGACGCGGTACGCGAACCCGAGAGAGAGCACAATAGATCGCTGTATCGATAGCGCGGCAGCGGACTACCATACGAGAAGACTGCAAGTCTCTTCGCAATCACTGTCGCCTTGACCATGACTAAACGAAACGGTATCACCCCAAAAATTTAACAACGAATATTTTCCTTAGGATTGATAACGGAACTCTGAGGGGTGTACCTTACATAACCGTGTCAGGGATGCGTAAGTTATGCCGAAAAATATAGGCAACATTCGGTAAGCGATGATCAGAAACATCCATCAAAGTCGAATCGATATCGCGGCTCGCGTATGAGATAATCGGCAGTATAATCGGTAACAGCGTACCAAGCCTTTCGTCGGCGCAAGAATCTACCGCGGCACGTCGATAGCGACGAAAAACATAGCATAGAACGGTAGCAGAGCGGGAGCTCGGGAGAGAGCTCCGCTCTCGACGGTAGCCGGAAGAGGACTGTTCTCTGAAACGACCAATAACGAAAAACATACTTTTAACAGGTACGACGGATGTTACAAATTCGTTAACGCAAGGCAGGTGAATCCGGTTTTATCTGGAACGCTCGAAATCCAGAACAGAACAATAACGCTTATTCAGTAACTCATACACGGGAGCAGTCCTTCGCAGGGGTCGTTGTTTGCCCTTCAGATCCTCTCTCCATTGCAGTGGCTATCCCTAGAACGTACAGGCGTCAGGCATTTCGGGTCGAGAAACACACCTACATTCGAAAAACCTAACGATAACAGCGATCGGGCAATCCGTGACGGCTGGGTGAACCTGGCTGGGATCGCGAGCCCAGGCAAAACGAACTTCCATACTTATACATAAACGTAAACATAAGCTTAAACGTACCCGCGTCTCTTCCCGGAATGCCAAATAAACGGGGCGTCGAGTATTTCGTTCGAACTTCTGTACTAATTCCAGTAACGCACCGTAAGGGATCCACGGTACATTCGCTACTCTAACCCCAATTCGAATCTCAATCTTTTCCCTTGTCTCGATAACGCAACTCGACCTCAAACTCAAAATATAAATCGAGAACCCCAACGCGTACTCGCGAAGATACCGGATCTCGAGATCATAATCAAATCCCGCGAAATAATAGGAAAATAGCACTTTTCCCGATAATTGAGGCGAGGTGGTCGCTGGCGACAATGTGAGGGTATTAACTCCAAAAAATGCCATCACAGTCTGTACGATGTTGCTTCCTCCGGCGCTTTTCTTGGCTCAGGAATCAATATTATTCAAGCCACTTTCCACTGGAATGGGAAGTATCTCAGCCTCAGGATAGCATTCAAGATAAAGGTGTCACGTTCCGAGCTGGAACAATTTTCATATAAAATTGTCTCGCGCTATCCATGACTACTCGCGATATGGCACGTACAGACTCGTCAGCGGCTGAGTTAACTATCAAAGTATCGGAATGCACAGGATGTATTCCGTTGCCTTTTTAATATTTAATTTCCCTTATTAGTTCTTTCAACATCGCGCCTACCGCGGCGTTATTCTACGCGGCGCGGGTCGCGCGATATTTTTCTCGAGAATCGCAAGCGACGTCTCGAGGGGATATACGGATGTCTCCTCTCGCCTCCGCTCAAGCGAGGTACGATTTCGCTATTTTGCAGAAATTCTCCCCGGCTTGTCGCCCGACGGCCGAGAGATCGGCAAATGAACGGGCCGGGGAAATTAGTCCCGAAGATACATCGAAAGCGCGAGGTTGAACTTCGGAAGGCTCCTCGTTCAGCACCCGCAGGATTAAAGTAAATCTCGAGGGAACACCAAAGAGTGTTACTCGCCGCGGTGGTGAGTCTGTTCGTGCTAATTAGAAGGTTCTCAAATCTCGGCACGAACTATACAGTCGTGTATTCATTAAGTGCGTGTGATCGCGAGTGTAGAGGAAGAGTGTAGACGAGCGAAGAGAAAGAGCGAGGAGAGCGTGATCAACCATTGTATGTGTTATTTATTCTGAGTGAATATTGTAAGGGCGTATGTATGTGTGCACGAGCGTTTGTATGTGTGAGTACTTGCCGGCACATTTATCCGATCTTTTACCTTTATTAGAGCCATTTGTATCAACAATAATCCGTGCCATTTCGACAATTAAAACTCATTGTCTATATTATTTAACGACCTGCGCGAAATATCGAGAAGCGTCTTGTATAGGACGATCCGGAAACGATCCCGAACAAAAATATAAACTCGTCGCGCTTCCCACGACGGGGTTATTTTGACGTAACCAACGCCCGTACGTCACAAAGGTAGTTAATTTTCCCTTGTCGGAAAGCGCTTTAAGTACAGTCCCAGTGATTAGTTCATATCCGGGGGGCTTTTAAGAGGTTTAAACCTATTCTTAGTGTATCTCTTACTTCGCTGGTTGTAATTGCGTCTATCGGTAGACTCAGTTGACGTGGAGGGTCTAGGAAATTTTTAAGCTCTTCCTCCTGATCTTGTTCTTTTGCTAGAAACGGCTGAAAAACGCTAGCGAAGTATTATGCGACCGAGAAAAAGCTGATATAGATTTTTCTCGGTCGCCTCAGGCTCAGCTGTTGTCCTGTTTTGATGTTGGCGGAACCGGTTGTCTCGGTTGGTTTAGTCGCTTCGTAGTCTTCCACAGCGAGTAGTCCGTGGCTTCCGTTGCTGTTAGATTTTCTAGGTAATTTTGTATGCTCTGGTTCTTGAGATTTTCTAGCAAGCGTTTCACCTTCCTTATCGCTCGATTTAAGTTGTTTTTGTCTGCTGCGTATCGAGTAGTCTGCCATGAAAAAAGGATAATGAGGCGAGATCCATTACCCATTTTTTGAAAAAGGAATAATGGAAGCAACGACCATTATCCATTCTTTTTTAAATGGTTAATGGAGATGATTCCATTACCCATTTATCGAAAAATGGATAATGGAGGATGCCCATTTTTCAGAAAAATGGGTAATGGATGTGAGTTCCATTATCCATTTTTTGAAAAATGAATAATGCATTATTTGCCCATTATCATTTTTGCAATCCTAGTCCGATGATTGGTTATTGCCTATTCCTAAAGTAGAAGATGTTCATAAGGAAGTTGAACCGGCGCAATAGCAGTTCGAATATTCAGTCGAGACTGATGTTACATTACTGTTTGGCGCGAAATAATGCATGATAATTTGGAGTGCACAATGTGTTTTTGGAAACCTTCTGCACATGAGCACGTTTACGTGATACCTGATAAGCTCTAGGATTTCTTTACGAACTCTTTCGATCTTGTTAATGCCGAGAAGATTTCTGTTTATTCTTTGGCGAGTTTTAATTACTGAAGCTGAATACGTTAGCTGCATTTATTGAAACTGGATACCTTAACTGTAAACTTCGTCGTTATTTCTATGTTTCAACCGATTAGAAGAGATAGAGCAGAGTAGAGGATTTAAATTTCGACTCCGGATATAATAGTTACGCGTATTAATGTTAATTGCTTGAAACAGATTACGCCAAATTATTGAACACGGAACTTCACAGCGATTACGAAATATTTGGGCCCGCGGACGACCTCAATGTCCCGAAACTCACAGTTCTACGCCGGTTCCGGTAGCGATCGAGGAGTTTAGCCCTGCGTTGATGATTCTGCTCGTCGGAAGTGGATTATCATTCTTGTTGATGCTACTGGAAAAGCTTGTCAACCGCCAAAGATCCATACGGTTTCAGTCGAGCATTGAAGTTGTTTGTACTCAGGAAAATTGACATACATCAAAATAATATTAGCTACATCTTTTACCATAGTCGACTCTCTAGTACCATATGGTGTGAAATAAAATGGCGTAGTACTTGGTACAGTTGTTATTCTCCATAGAATACCTTAGTAGAGGAGCAACGCCGGTTTCAGAACAAAACGTAAACAACTTACATAATAGTTGGTTGCCATTGTAACCAAGATGATGGCACCACGTGTTGGCGACTACTCCGTCGTCAGGGCAACCAAATAAATCGGTCGTTACAACCCCTCCCCGACCGACGGTGGTGATCCAGCGCTGCGTCGATCGATTCGTTTTCCCTCGAGCGATCTATGTATCAGGAGTCGATTATTCGACAGAAAGTATGGTGCGCTAGTCAAATTCGCGGGTCAATCGCAACGTTTCAAATTGAATAGAGTCGGACTCGTTCCAGCATGTTCGAAATGTATCAACAGAACATTACTCGAGAGAAGCTGGATTCTCGCGCTCTTTTTTTCTTATCGCTCTTTTTCTACGCACCCACATATACACATTTTAGGGGTGAGAGTGTGAAAATCACAAAGAGGGTATAAATAAGTAGTCTAACGACGATATTTTTCATCAGTCAATTTCCCCGTACACGTACATTACCGATGCGCGTGGAAAGTGCCATTGAAAAAAGTCGAAAATGTCGGGGGTTACGACGTTTCAAATGGCGCATTATCTTGTTCAAGTCTTTGGAAACGAGGATGGCTCGACGTCGGCCAGCATGATTGTTCAACGATAATCGAATGATGCGATGGATGCGGCGAAGGTAGGGAAGGAGGAAGAGGAGAACTATGAATTTTATGGGCTGGAGCTGGAGGAGCGTAAAAAAAGTGCTGATAATTGCCGCTACCTTCAAAGCGTCAGCGGAGAAAAGGCGGAAAAGGTGGAAGGCTTAAGTACAATATTTTCAAACCCAAGCGTTTTTTCTTTTGAAGCGGCAAAAGTTGTGTGAAAGGAAATTGACAAAAATTGTAAGTAATTATTTGAAAAAACTATTTTTTATTTAAAATAAGACACAAGATCTACTTTTAAGGGCATTTTTTATGTTTATTACTTTTTATTTAAGTAGTTTGTAATAATTATTAAAAATAATACATTTTTTAAATAGGTTAGGTCGTTATTTGTTTCATTTAAATTGTTTTAATTTTTATCATTTTCAGATTATGATTAATAACGCCAAACATCAGGCCGATGCAGAAGCTAATGAGGTTGGGATGAACTTTGTTGATGAAGCTCATCCCAATCTTCAACAGCGCGAACCTGTTGTTAAGGCTGATGTACCAGTCGATCAAGTGGCAGGAGCTGTAGAGCCGAAGTGGAAGCTATCGAAGTCGAACGTCATAGAAATCGTAAGTAATAATTTAATTAAAAAATATATATATTTGTTAATTTTACACGTGTAATTAAATACAAGTGTTAGAAAGTTTTAGATATTGACGGCATAGGATCTATTTGACACCAATACGGGAATGTATACTGTCTCGGTATAATGCAGACATGAGTATTCGCAGGTAATGATATTTTGACAGCATGGTGTTTTGATACTCGAAGCTGTTTGCACAATTCTAGTTTGTCGTAAAATTTTACAATTTTGATGTGAAGCTTTGCAACAGGCTAGAACTGCGCTAGCAGTTTTTAGAATCAAACTGCTGTGCTGTTACAGTATTGTCATCTGCAGACCCAAATGTTTGTATTATACTGGCATGGTGTGTTAAATGTTATGTAATGATTTTCTTTTTGGAATTATAAAAAATAAAAAAATTGACAACTCGTGGTGTTCGTGCAGGCTGGCACGTTCAGGAGGGTCATCGCCATGGATATCTGGTATACAGGTCATATCAGATTTGGCAACGACGGAGATCAACCGACTTCGTTTGGAAGCTTCGATTCGCAGTCGTGCTCATCATAATAGACATACACGAGGACAACGTCGAGGTTGGGATGTACGTGGGAGACGTGGACGAGAAGGATCTCCCCAGTGATACGGTAGTAGTTACCGGTGCACTATGGCGACCCCCACTCCTATCCCCACTCCTCGAGCCCCGCGTTGAGAGCGTAGTTCGAGGTGGTGGGGGTAAAAGTTGGGATAGAGTGTTTGGAATCGCCGTAGCGCACCGTTGTGTATGTAAAAAAATGGTGGCCAATAATTGGGGTGGCCAAGGACTGGAAGGGTGGCCAGTCACTGTGTGGTGGCTGTAATTAGGTGGTACAGTGATTGGAAACATCACTGGCTGTAGATTCTGATGATTATTAAACGAGTATGTGTGAGTATAATGAAAAAAACTGTTGGTTCTTGCAATGCGATACTTTTTTTTATAGAAATATATTATGTTTTAAGGTTTTTTTTATTTTAAAGTCCTGGACCCTGCAAAAAAAGAATTAACATAAAAATAAACCATCTCATTATAAAACAAACAAAACCCATTAACGTGTTCATGTTCTTCACCGTAAGTAGTTACGGTGCACTATGGCGACGCCCACTCCTATCCCCACTCCTCGAGCCCCGCGTTGAGAGCGTAGTTCGAGGTGGTGGCGGTTAAAGTGGGGATAGAGTGGTTGGAATCGCCGTAGCGCACCGTTGTGTATGTAAAAAAATTGTGGCCAATCACTGTGCAGTAGTTGACACTGCATGGCACAGTGATTGGCACAGGGCCAATAACTGTGTGGCCAATCACTGTGCGGATTGTCAACCACTGTGTGGCAGGCATGACTAGGGCAACAGTTATTGGCACACCGACAAATTCATTATTTTACCCAAAATTTTTTTCAAAAATAATTATTTACAAAAAGATTTTTTATTTTTTCAAATTTTTACAAAAATAATGTTACCTTGTTTGCTGCTCTTGCTTCCCACTCGGTGGTCTTGAAGACACTGAAGTCACTGGTGGTTACACTCCTGTTTTTCACGTATCCCGCACTCCTGGTTATCCCGCACTCCTGTTTATCCCGCACTCCTGTTTATCCCGCACTCCTGTTTATCGCGCACTCCTGTTTATCGCGCACTCCTGTTTATCGCGCACTCCTGTTTATCCCGCACTCGTGTTTATCCCGCACTCCTGTTTGCAGTAAATGCATGGTTGGAGTGATTGGCACCCCGGAAAATTAATAAAATTAAAATCCAAATCAAATCCTAATTAATTAAAATTAATAAAATTTTAATTAATTAAAAATAATTTTTCCAACATTTGTTTAAAATGATTTGCGTCATATCAAAATTAATATTATCAAAATTGTATTTTTCCGAAAAATAATTTTTAATTTTACCTTAAATTTATTCCAAGAAGGCGTGACGTAGCTGCGGCAGTCTTCGTACATCGCACACTCTTGTTTTCACGCATCCCGCACTCCTGTTTCACATCCCGCACTATTCCTCTTTTTCACTCATGGCCGAAAGTGACGAATCGTTGTTAAAACCCTCGTCCGAATCCAGGAAGTCATATTATTTATCGTACGAATTTTTTAATTTCGACGACGCACCAAATTAAGTTGCATCCAGCGTGATGCAGCACGAGCGAGTTTTATTTAGCCCTGAACATCGTTGACGTTCAGGGCTTCAAGAAAACTTTCGATGAGTTTGTTCCGAAAGAATTTTCCGTCATAGAAGTTAAAGGTGACGCAGCTGAACCTCTGACGATTCTCCTCAAACCGCCCTGCGCATGGTCCGCCTTACCAGAAAACTATCAGACCATGAATTCATGGCTTCAACGCAATTATCACGGAATAGCCTGGACGTCCGGCGACATATCATACCAAGCAGGAGCAAACAAAATTCGATCCATTTTAAAACGTGCAAAAACCATTTTCGTGAAAGGACCGGAGAAGAAGAGATGGATAGCAAACTTTATAGGGAGATCACTATCATCCATCGTTGATATGGAATCGTTGGACTGCCGATCGTTGCAGAAATTACCAGCCATCCTATCGTCCATCGGATGCCCTCATCACACCAATATATCGAAATATAATTGTGCCGATGCAAACGTGAAATCCCTAAAGAATTGGCTTAAACCATCTGAAGCTTCATGTAAGACAGAGGAGGTTTCCTAAGAAATGAATAAACACGATATATACTATATCGTGTTAATATATAAATATCGTAAATAAATCGCTAATCGCTAATCGCTAATCGTAAATATATTTAATTTTTCCCACCCACACCCAAACATTTTTTTACAATATTAAAAATGAAGTAAGACAATATATGGTTATAGTATATATATATATAATTAGGGGCTTTCACAAATATATAACGAAGCCCCCAACTCGAGATCAAAGTTTGTTCGCTTCAATGCACGGAAACACACATACATCGTGAAACAGTTTATCGTCATCATGGTCGAAATTGCTCGAATCGTTTGCATCGTTTTTTCACAGGCTTTTGAACTCGACACTATTATATCTTCCACCATAATAGTTCATATAAAGTTTGCCCGCTTGAGCTGCTTTCACAATTTTTTCGAACATTTCTTTATCACTGTCGAGAGCTGTCACAAGTCTGGCGGGTAGGAACGTTGCGAATTCATTGCCCACCTCGATGACAATCCTCTTGCCGTATGCCGTTTGTACGAACTTCATGCGGGTGATGGGATAATCCAGCTGGACCTCCAAGTCCTTCAACTTCCTCGTTGGAAGAAAGTCTGCGATCTTGGCCACCTCGTTGATTGCGGATAAATCCATTTTCTCTCGATATGTGGAACCTCGAAATTTGATGAGATAGAAGAAGCAGATCAGCTCTTGTACGAATGACACTTTCAAGTTTTGTGGAGTCTTTCAAAAGTCGTTTAACTCGTGCTGCAAGCTCTCGACGTTTTTCCTGAAGTTCTTCACAGTAAAACCACCGTCGGAGTTGTTCTGTGTGTTCTTCGCGTCTGTTTTTAAGTTCTTCACTATCTTTCAAAAGTTTCCAGATTCGTACTTTGATTTCTTGGCGTCTGCTCTGCATTATGTTCCGGTTTGATCTGAATCAAACTTGCAGCATCCGATTTTTTCAGGCTTAACCCCCTCCCAAAATCCCCCTCCCCATAGCTTCATCGATAAGCTCCGCCTTTTTTCTTTAACAAACTTTGTTATTTTTTTCGTCATCAACACTTTGACACCCTCTTATTATCTTTGCATTCATCGCAGTTTTCCATATACACTTCTCACATTCTCGACGACGAGGTGCTGGTCCATCGATATGCGTTCGCATATCAGGCGTATTCCAATGCTCCATACAGGGCAAGTACGAAGCTAGTTCAACATCCGCATGGAGATGCGCGGGCAGCCGATCCCATAGATGATGAATTTGCTTGCTCCAATGCCGCAAAAGCTGAGGTTTCGTGATATTTTTCAGCTCAGCCTTCGTTAATTCCCACGGATTTTTAATATTATGAACCGCGAGTACACCATCGATTGAATTCATCTTGCCTTCGAGTTAAGAAATGAGCTCCACGTCTCACGACTCTCGAGTCTTATACACTCAATATTATAAACACACCACGATATAAAGCGTTGAATATTCGGTGCGACGATGTTTGTTTACTTAAACCCTCCCCCTATAAGAAATTTTGAGGACAAGGGTCTGACTCATCGATGAGTGTATCGATTTAAGAAATGATCTCCACGTCTCACGACGAACACGGGCCTGATTCATTATCCATTCATTGGGTATAACTGTTCTATTCAATATTTGTTTATAAATGCTTATCGCAGTCATAAATTTCAAGAGTGACAAGTGGTCTAAGATATTTGAAGTGTTTGTATATATTATCGTTCAAACAGCCACTTGATGAAAATTCAAATTCAACTCGGGTCAGTTTATTTATTACTGTTTATATTATAGGTGATAATTGACGGCTCTTGGAGGGTAACCAAGCGATACATTCAAAATTCAACCACCCAAACACCCACCCACCGCATGCCGCTTGTCGATTCACGTAAAAATAAAAAATAAAATTTCAACCACCCACCACCCACCCACCCACCCACCGCCACCCACCTCTTCACCACCCACCGCATATCGCTCGCCGATTCATGCAAAAAAAATTCAGCCAACCCACCCACCACCCACACGCAACCACCCACCCGCACGCAGTCACCCAACCAACCACCCACCCACCACCACCACCCACGGACACCCACCCGCCCCCCACCACCACCAAGTGGTTCGAGTCCGAGCTAAGTGGTTCGTGTCTGAGCTAAAAAGTGCCGGTAAATGTCGGTGCAGATCCCTTGAGTTAGAACCGGCCTTATTTAACTACTAGCGACTACTATCCTTCACAGAACAAGGTTCAATCCCTTTCCCTGGGCTACCTGCCTGTGTTGGTATTATATCCCCCGAGCAAAACTCGTGATTTTCCATAGTTTCTGTTTCTGTTATGGCCATACTGCCCTAATTTCCTTTAGATTTTTCGTCTGAGAATCCCGCGGGCTCTGATTCCTCCGCGAGTTCTCTCTTTTGTATTGAATTTACCTGTTCGCGTTGTATACACACGCCGATTCTTTTTCCGTTTTCTTGCCTTTCGTTTGCCGTAGGGTTTTTAATTTCCCCTATTTTCCTACTCAATAATTCCATGACCGGTACCTGTACTTGTATCGTGTGTAAATTATTGTTTGTCATTTGAACGTATGCCTTTCCGTTATTATTTTTTAACAGCCCGGTTTCTACCGTAACTCCCGGTCCTGCGTTTAATGGTGGGAAATATCCCTCCTTTGCTTCTAAATTTTTTACTCGAATAACGCAAAGTTTAGTTGTCCGGGCGGGGATAATTATTGCCTCCGGCGTGGAAAACGGTATTTTCTTGTCCTGCATTTTCAAACGTCGTTTTTCATAGTCAATGATTACTCGATTTCCGTCTAGATATTCCGATCCCAAAATTCCCCCTTCCGAGATGGGAAAGTCATTTTTTACACCGTGGAAAGTAGCCCGACGTCCAAAAGCCTGAATTGTTACTTGACCTATTGTGTATATTGAAACCGCGGTAATTCCATTTAATTGCAAAATTTGATTACGATTGATGGGAGTGTGCAGAGGCACATGTTTTTCTTTAATTATATTTGGGCCGGCTCCCGTATCGACCATTAGAACGATCGCTGTTATTAAGTTAACACTGTCTAATTCTACCGTTGGAACGCTACTTTCCTTATGTAGTTTTATGACACAAATTTTTACGACTCCGAGGGGTTCGCCACTGCCGCTGAGACCGTGTGTACCGGGTGCGTTTGCTGAGCGGTTGCTCCCGATGCACCCGTGGTCGAGACACCGTTGGCGTTTCCCGAGGGATTTCTGGTCAAAAACGCAAACGGCACCGTGTGCCGTTTGCGTTTTTGACTGGACATTCCCTAATGAAATGTCCTGGTTGTTGACAATAATGACAATTGCCGATTTGTTTCGGCCCGTTGTTGGCTACTTCAGCATACGTGGGTTGTTTAGAGTTTGGACATTGTGCCTGATTGTGGCGGTACGGGCATATATATGCACCGTGTCCGTCTCGTTTGCAGATTTGACATTTAATGTCAGCTGTTTGTTGAAATTGTAGTCCCTGGGGTACATTATTTTTTTGAGATTGGGGTGTCGCATTGTTAACTCGGATGGGGCAGCTGTCTGCTCCATGGCCGGGATTTTTGCATAGCTGGCAAAAAATCGCGGCGCTGGCGGTATTAGGTTTTGACGGGGGGAATAATCGGTAACATTTGTCAGCAGTGTGTCCTCGCTTGTTACACACCTGACACACGGTAATCGCCGGTGTTTGGTTAAGAGGTTTATTATTGACAGGTGGGAAGAGTTTAAAACACCTATCCGCAGAGTGACCCTTCTTGCTGCACACTTGGCAGGTAGGGATAATCTTCGGTGGGTCTGAAGGGGTCGATGCGCTAGCTACCTGTGTGCTCGCTGGTTTCTTTTCAGGGCAAACTCCGGCCTCGTGACCCGATTGATGACACAGCTGACATTTTACCTCTTCGCCGTTTATTGCCTTTATGCTACGTTTTGCTCCTACAGTGGGTTGTTGAGGATCCGCGGAGTCTCGAACGCCCTCCCGGAGCGCCGTGCGTGCGATTAATTGTTTCTCGATTTTTACCGCGCGTTTTACTATATCGTCGATCGAGCCTTCCTTGGTCATTCGTTGCTCGATTTCGGGTTTTAGCCCCTGAACAAAACAGAGTGGCAAGCTATTGGTCGTATTCCTTACGAAGGCCTCGTCTGCTGGTTTATCATTTTCTGATTCGTATGCGTCTAATATTTGATAGCCGAGATCGCGAATGCGGTTTGAATAAGCAACTACCGTTTCGTCAGGACGTTAGTAAATTGACCCGAGCTCTCCTTGTAACTGATAAATATTCCGCGCGGGCGCGTAGATACACTTCAAAAAATTGTGGAGTGCTTTCATAGTTCCGAACGTCTGCTGCATGATGGACCGGCGGGGTTCGCCGATAATTTTTATTCTTACCGCTTTTACCAAGTGCGCCTCGCTACCTGGGTCTAGCATCTCGAGCGCTTCCTCGCATCCCTGAATAAACATGCTCAGGGATGTCGTGACTCCATCGTACGTGGGCACGACTGCTAATGCGTCTTTAAGAGACACTCCCAACGAGGAATTTGCCATCTCGGTTTTTCCGGGTCGTACAGATGTTAGATTAAGGGCGTCCCGAAGGGTTTTCTGTTGAATGACCTGTTTTGTTTTTTGTTCCTTTACCTTTTCTAGTTCTTTTATTCTTTCCTCCCTTTTTATTCTTTCCTGTTCCTCTGTTATTGTGGCGTCTAATTCGTTGTCCCTATCGTCCTGATTCTCGGGGGGAAAATGCTTTATGCCCGAATCCGTGTTTAGGTGTGCCTTCGATATTACCGCTGCTTGCCCCAGAACCACCAGAATTATCACCGGTTTCTTTTGAAACTGTCCCGTTTATAGTGAAAAGGGTACGTTTGACCGCTTCAAAGCCTGACAAAGGTCTCTGGTTGTCTGCGGGAAGGTTTTCAGGTGTAAAATATTGTTCGCCTGATTGATCGAAAGGGGTTGTGTTCGTATTAAATGAGATAAATTTAGTGATATCGTCTGCGGAGAAATTTTCTACTACTGTACATATACTTTCGTTGTCAGAGTCGGGCGTGCCTTCGTATACGTGTGTAGTAGGCGTGTCCGGTCTTTGTAGTGTCTGTCGCGCCGTGGCGTCTACGGGCGCGGGGGTCCGAGCGGCTACCTGGTCTTCTATTGTTTTCTCAATCGTGAGTTCTACTCCCCTGAGAGTTTTTTCCAAAATGGCTATCTCTTTCAGTAAAGTTTCTTCGTCACTTTCCTCTATCGTCTCCTCGTCAGGAGATTTTATTACCTCCGGCTGCCCCGGCTCCCTGGTGGAGCTTTCCGGTAGGGTTAGGAGATCTTCGTCTGTTTCCACGATTGCGTCGGGGATTTCCTTTACTATCTGTGTGTTTGTTTTTCCCTGCTTCCTTTCACTCGGGTAATTATCCACGATGTCGTCGGGGACAGCGGTATTAGATCGTGTTGATCGTGTCGGCCGGGGTTCGAGTTCGCCCTTCCCGGCTTTATCGGTTGAACTCATTTATGTCCTTCTTTATCCCTTTTTCCCTATTCGCCCTACTTTGATGATTTTTTTTTTCAATATTTTTTTTCGATAATTGCACTACTTTGACCGTTTGATGCGTCCGATTCCAGTGTGTCTTTGGGTTCCAAAATATCTGAACCGGAGTGCTGGTTTACTTTTCTCCGTACGACTTGCAATGAATTGGTAAATTATGCGTCCTATGATGTTAAATAGTCGTGGCACTCGTGAAATCCACATAAATAAAGGGTTCTCTACTAATTTCGTTTCTACCTGTCCTGATTTTTAAAAACTCAATTTGGGAATGGGCAGTTCCTTAGGGATGGTGAATTTGGTAACGACTATGTAGAATTCGTCCCTGAACTCGAATACTCTATTATTTCCGGTAATGTCACTCGGTAGCACGGGTTTCTTTTTTAATTCGTAAAATAGTCCTGTTTCGTTTGTAACGATAGAGAGTTCAGTCTGTATTGACTCGTTTGAGGGTAGAGTATAAGTTTCACCGTTCGGAAATTGTTCTTTAATTCCTTGAGCGAGAAGGTTTTTCACTGTTTTTTTCCATCCGCCTCCGCCCATCGAATAATGTATCTGTTACGTGTTTACTTCCTGGATTTTTGTATGGTAGCTGAGTTTCGTGTCTGTAAGTGATCCTTTTTTTTCCTGTTTTATCAATATGGTATGCTGTGAACAACCTCACAATATGATAAGACGAAGGTTAACTTTATCAAATTGCCGCCCCTCTGCCCTTAGATCAATTTGAAAAAGGGTATATTGTATTTTTTTTTCTAATATGTGTACAATCCCTTTTTATGATCAATATCGCGTGCGGTGAACCGCCCCACGATATAATAATATGAAGGTTAACTTTATCAAATTGGTTGCCCCACTGGCCTCAGACCAAGTTGATGAAAGAAATTATTTTTGCGTGCGCGCTCTTGGAGTTTGTGCAAATAGAACGGCCGTCGCGGATCGTTATCGGGAATATACTTCGGGTGTAAAAATTTTATTTTGTAACTAATAGGGACAAGCAAATGTTCGTTTTCGGTCTTCGCGTTGATTCTACAGGTTCGTGAGTTTTTCTTGACACAGCTATTATTATCCTCGTCACTACCCTTTTTTGAACAATTTAGTGGTTTGAGTTGTCGTTTTTTCACTCTGCGTTTACCCATAAAAGATTTTAATTAATAAAGCAGATAAGTTCTTAGTGTTTCGAATATTAATACATGGTTGTTTCTTTGCCAAACATTCCTTTGATCCCGGACGAGCCCCCAAAAATTCTGTTACGTCAAAACTGTCGGTGTTTCTATTCCCGATTAATTTCACGCAACTGTCGCACCGCTTCTAATAACGCGCGCTGGTCAGAACGACGAGATATCGATCTATACCACTCCCGGTGTTATTCACGATAGCGACTGCCCATTTTTAAGCCTAACCTTGCGGAAAATTGCTTGGGATAGGGCCCTAGGAATGCCTGTCGTTTCACGTCTTAGGGTAATTATTAAATTCTAATCCCTTGACAAATGTCGTCGACTGCCCGGAATGTTAATGAGAATACGAAGGTTATGCACACGGGTCTCGTGTTGACACCAACTCTAACTAGTGTTCTATTCCGGTAGACGAATAATTAGGGGATTAGACTAGGATAAATATTCGTGCACAAAGAGAACAACCAAAAAAAGTTATAAACGGAGAGGTGAATAAAAAAATAGAATTACTTACGTTTGTCCGTGATCGTCGATCGACGTTGGTGTTGAAATAATTTAGAACAAAACTCCGGAAATTTAATGTGATGGACAGATATTTATTTTAACCGGAAATTTAAAACCTTTTGTTGAATCAAACGGAGATACAGAATGAACAATTAAAATTCAACTAAATCCGTACAAAATATTCAGTTAAATCGATGGTCGCAATCAATTCCGAAAATCGTAGAATAAGACAACTCGGTGCGAAAATTTTGCAAGAGAATATTTCTCAAAATAACGGTGACTGGTAGAATAATTGGCGCAGAGTATCGTAACAATCGGTGCGTCGAATAATATTAACTGGGGTCTGATCGAGCGACAATAACTTCGTCGAACGAATGATGGTAACTGGGTCTGATCGAGCGACAACAACTTCGTCGATCGAATGATGGTAACTGCGTGTCGAGTACATATTTTCCGGGGCATTTATACTATTCTCCTAGATAAAAAGTAGGAGAAGTAATGGGTCACGTATGTGATTTTTCCCTCTATTTTCGATGGTTGACCAATGAGAAAAAATGATTCAATTGTTTTTTCGCCTACTTCTCCTGGTCACAGAAAGGTGGGAGCAATCAATTTGGTCACGTATGTAGTTTTCTTCTTTGTTTCTCCAAAGGGAAGAAATGGGAGTAATGATCCTCGAAGAGTATGTTCTTCCTCTGTACTTCTCCTACCAAATTGTTTCCATAGAGGAGAACAGGTGAGACTGGGGGTAGCGTGATTTGAGTCGAAACGGCCGATTGGTCAATGGGTTATTAAAATCGAGGAGTTTAAAAAGAGAGGCACCTTCGTCGGTCGCATCGCGGTGTACTGAGGTAAAGGAGAGTGTGAAGAAGCGTAATGCCTTTTACTGTATTCTCGCACCTAGCTTTGATTTTGTTTCGGGTACCGCTTCCGGCGCGGGCCCGGCAACTGCCGCGCGTACGTGACCAAATCGTTCGACGTTCGTTTCGTCTTTCTGATTATGAAAACGCAGAACTCTATTGTGTTCTCGTTAAATGCTATGTTTCGGTGGAGGTTTTATCATTTCCTTTTCCGGTGACAGTATTCGAGAATAACAAATCGTCCATCTAAATGGGCCTTATTATACGCGGCCGAAGATCGTGGTCTCAATACTTAAAAATATATATCTGCCGCGACTTATTTGTCATATACAGTGAGGACCAGGTGAAACTAGACGGCCAAAAGAGCGCATGCGCGTGAAGTGAAGGTTCTCATCGGCTTCGCTTGCCAGTTAACGCAGGCAAACGATCCAGCCGTGCCGTTGATCAATGAGTGGGGGGTCCGAAGGATCCCTTTTCGGCAGGTACTCGACCACACTCGAGCGCAACGTAAAGCCGTATTGTTTCGATCAGCGATCTACGGGCGCACCAATGTGTTTTGGCCAATCCCACGAAATTTTAATATCGAGTACAAAAAAAATTGTATCGAAATATTGATACAAATAAATTGTTATGCAACTCGATAACCGACATCGATGAAAACTGATGAAAATATCGATGACATTTTGGAATTGAAATGATGCAAGAAATGTAGGGAAAAAAGTAACAAAATAAGCGATTATGATTTTTTATTTATTAAACATTAACAAAAAAAATGATATTAAAATTGTATTTTTTCGGTCTGCAATTATTTTTTCTTCTTAAGAATTGTACTTTTGGGCAAGTTCGACTCCTACGTCGGTACACACATAAACCGGGTTGTTATGCAATTCGATTACGGACATCGATGAAAGGTTAGCCAGTACGAAAAGTGGCACAAGATTTTTTTCAACTCAAGATGATACAAAAAAAGTTGGAAAAATAGTACGATATCATTATAATAGTAGTAGTGTACAGGGCTGGGGAGACAGGGACCATCTGTTGTTCCCCCTCCACCCCCCCTGTCTGGCGCCATCCCCCCACCCCCGTCTGGACCGGGATGCTGTAGCGGGCCCAATCCGCGCATGTGTGCGAGTGGTGGGGGTATTTTTTCGCGAGAGAGGGGGCATATGTTCCCCCCCCCCACCCCCACATGGCTGGGGAGCCAGGGACCATCTGTTGTTCCCCCTCCACCACCCCCCCTGTCTGGCTCCATCTCCCACCACCGTCTGGACCGGGATGCTGTAGCGGGCCCAATCCGGGCACGTGTGTGTTTAGTGGGGGATATTTTCTCGCGAGAGGGGGAATGATGAAAAATTCCCTGGTCCGTGATTGGTTGAGAAATTTTCCCCGAGCTCTGATTGGTTGTTGAAAATTCCCCGAGCTTGGCCAAAGAGTTTTCCGGCAGCTCTCCAAGAATTACCGATCTACCTTAAACTGTAATATTATTCTACAGTCGGTAAAGTCGCTTTCTATATTATCATACCCTAATGATAATATCTTACCGACAATAAAAAAACACATTTATTAGAAAAAATATTCGTTTATTTATTCCAGATTTTTACATGTCGCCGTTTCGTGGTACAATGTTTAAAGATCTGTTATGTGTGGTGGTGATGGTGGTGTAGCAAGTGTCAATGTGTTGCTGGTCAGTGGTGACGTCTCGGATCGTTTTAGATCAGAGCGAGGTGTCGTGACTGGCGTTGCAATTGTGGGCGACGGTGACCTTGTATTGGATTCTTCCTCGTAGGCATCCTGTTGACACTGCGAGCATTCTCTCCTGGTCGGCGGGTAACCGTCGAGTTGCGGGCTGAGACCCGATGGAGGCCAATGATCCCTGCAGAGCCGGTATGATGCGACTTCAGCGTCGCGTTGAACATGCTCAGGTAGTTTCGACCATAGGTAAGGGATAGCGTCGCTCCAGTGTCTCAACAGCAGCGGTTTAGGTATATATGACAGTTCCTCCTTGGTGAGTTCCCAAGGGTCCTTGCCGCAGTCGATCACGAGTATCCCACTGATGATATCCATTTTATTGGTGTTGTTAGCACTGCTACGGCTCTTCTCCAAGTGTGCTGGTCCAGGCGTGGAGTTCTGGTTTTATATTACCCAAAGCAGGGGTGGGGGGATGTATCCATAACGACACAGTCGATTTTTTATGCGGTTTATTAGGTGTATTTACAGGTGGCACCCGAAGCGGGCTGTGCATGTTTGTACACACGAAGGTGTGTGTGTGTTGCCACCCCCTTTTAAAGGAGCCAAACGGGTTTGTTTTACAGATCGCCCTCGACGTTTTACATGTTTAAGTTTCTTGTAGTAACGTTGCACAATATTATCGTTTTTCACCTTATTCTTTGAAAATATCCGACAAAAAGCACCCAGACTATAGCCACGAGACATAAAATCGAGAAACATAATGCAATATTCTCCACATACTTTCGACCTGATTGACTGTAGTGGCTTGGTGTTCCAGTCATAAGTAGTGGTATTTCGTCGTAGTCGATTACGATGCTTGCCGATGAGAGGGGGTAGACCATAGCTGTCGAAAAAGGTGCCGTGTCCATTGTTGTCAACGTAAATGGCGATCCAATGTGTTCCGGGTTGCGTATGATCGTCGGTGTTGACGACTATTGCAGTCGGTCTAGACCAGCGATTCGGGATGCGATCGGCGGGGAAGACTCCTCTCGTCTGGGCTGATACGTGTTGCAGAGCCTCCAGTACTTCCAGACTGTTCATTATAAATACCCTCGTGCCCAGAGTGGGGGCGACGTTTACGGTACTGCGTATGATTACCGCCACGGGATCCAGATGTCGATGGTTGCCGCTTCGGCGGTGGAGGGGGCGAGTGAAGTTTATTACGGTAAAGGGCCACTATTTCCGGCGCAGGTACTGTGCTGTCACAGGTGTTTGGGGTAGCACTGTTGTCAATGGTCGCTGCTTCCTCGACTATATACTCTCTCACGACAGATGCGCGATTGTTATCTTTCGGAATCTCATCATGGACCGTTTTTTTTACATTGTCGCTTGGCCGATCTTTTCTCTTCGCAGCACCAACCGGTTCTGTGTAAATAGGATTCACATCATCCAAAAGTTGAGTCTGAAGCCAACGTTTAATTTTGCCCGCATTATTCAACGCACATTTTGCAGCATCCTCCTTCGATACGCCATGATAAATGCACCATGTATCGTATGGTGGCATGTTCCTGAAGGTGGGCCCCTCGTACTCTTCCAGATTGATAATGTCGCGTCCAAGGACGTCGCGTAAAATCTCTGCTTTTTGTACACCTCGCGTATAGATGCGAAGTGCGTAACGACACATGGCTCTTAGAGCGGCGTAGACTTTACGCAATGGTGTATCACCATCAACCCACTCGAGACCATGATGAAAGCACGTTAGGTGATTATTGCTGGCGCGTACTTCTTTAGGTAACTCGCCAAAGTCGTATGGTGCATCGATCACCCAATGGCCGAAATGATCTCCTTGCAGCGTTGTTACGGCAATCTCTTTGGGCAGAAACTCGCCGTTCTTTCCGTACAGGGCTTGAATATCGACTATAGCGTCCATGATGAAGGTTTGATGTAAACTGTTGTCGAATATACCAAGATCCCACGGTTTAAATACTATTCCGACCGATGCTCAAACGCGTCCTCTCCGAAAGAGGCGCGACATTCTCATACGTGGAGAGGGTGACTTTTGTCCCCGGTTACCATCTGGCGCTCAGGCACTAAAATCGGTAATGACCTGACGAGCAGAATCAATTTCAATTACGTTATCATATTCGGCATAAAGTACGCAATTTATTGTAGCGTTGAGAGCCCGGGCGAAGCGTACCTCGATTCTCACACTGCCATGTTTCACGAGGTTCCAGTGTGTGAAACAGTTTGCCGATAAATCCGGCGTCAAGTCAAAAGCAAACAGACAAAATCCTTTAGCGTACGCTTCACGGTCAATTTCTAGTCCCTCGTTTTGAAAGTGTATACCCGTGCCCGAAAAGAGCGTGTGGTAACTCTGGACCCAGTTATCGTTTCCGCCAAACTCAGGCTGAAGCGGTTTTCCAGGTATCTGTTGTCCATCAACGTAGAGCGATAGAAAATTTATCGAATGATGTTGGAAATTGAAGGGATTCAGCGTTTTATCGCCGTTGAAAGCCCTGTTGAATACGAAACCGAGTATAATACGTTTCGGTAATTGTCCAAGGATTACATTGTCCAATGTATCACCGATTATTCCACTGTGCATGGTAAAGGATTTAACTTCCACACGTGTTATGGGATACTTTGCTGTCGTCTTTGCCAAAGTCTTGGCATGTGCTATAAGCACTCCAGGGCTAATTTTTGCCCGTCGTACCAATAGACTCACATCGTTAATTTTTATTTTGTGCATCACGCCTTGTATCGGCGCCTCCATAAGGCAAAAATCGTCTTTCGAACGAACGATCCGTAGACGCACTTCTACACCGTTTATCAAAAATTTATCCTGATTGAATACATCACAGTGTAAATGGCCAATCATATCTACAGTCCTGGCGCCTCTGATATACGCTGATCGAATCTCCTGCCCATAATTAATAGGTTCTGTTTTCGTGCCGGGCATCGCCTCAAGGCTACCTGGATTATCTATAAACCATAAACCCGCTGTCAGATGCGAATGCTTTGCCGCTGGGCCGTAATTGAGTAATGTTTCAATGTATGCCCGATACGCATAAGCGTTATTGGGCGGCGCAACGAGCTTTTGGTTGAAAAATACATCGACCTGATTAAAGAGGCTGTGTAGAAAGTTATTAACAGGCGCTACTTTGTATGGCGATTCAGCGTTGGCCAGTACTTTCAGTTTTACGCAGATCATAGTGTGGGCAAGATCCAAGTACTCGTCGCCATGGCCAGGTATAACAAACTCGATGGGGCCATCGTCCGACAATGAAGAGACAGGCTTGTAATGAACCCATTGAGAGGCTTCTATGGATGTTTGCGTTGGCGGTATAGTGAATAAGTCGAGCTCCGATTTCATACATTCACAAGAGTGCGAATGTAAAAAAGACATGATGTTTAAGCACTTCCGAAAATGTCAGTGATCGTCCTTTTCTTCTTACTCCTCGTATTTTTTCGTCTCTTCGTGACTTTACCCGTGGCTATCCTTCTCCTCTTCTTCTTCTTCGTCTTCGTCTTCGTCTTCGTCGGTGCTGCACGGGTACTTCTCTTTCTTTGAGTTCCGGTGGACCTTTTTCTCGCACAGGTACGCTTGGGTGTACGGCCGGTCAACGACTGCATCGATCGTGTGGCGATCGCACTGTTATAACCAGAGCCCTTCATAAGTAGAGCTATTTTTTCATTGGCTTTGTGTTTCAAATTTTCCCCAGATTCCTTGGCACGCCGACGGATCGATTCCTTAAATGGTACATGATTACCACTCACATCTTCGATAACATGTAAGCCCGCCCGTATGGCTTCTTTTCCCACGGCTTTAGCACCTTTTGTCAGCAGCGGTAGTACACTTCTGAATAGACCGCCGAGAAATCTGCCGATTCCGTGGCCTCGTTGATAAGGTGCGCCCACAAAAACGTTGCCTATACGTCCAGCACCACCGCCGACTTGATTCTCGTAATAAGCCGTATAATGGGCCACCATATTGTCTACGCAACCCGTTTAAAGTGAAGCGTAAGGGTTAACGTTCCGTACTCGAATGCGATGGACTTCCCCAAATGGTCCCTTATATCTATCTCAATAGAGCGAAAGCAATTATTGAGCAAAGGTATATAATTTGACGGTGAGAAATATTTCACCTGTGTCGCTCCGTATGTATACTGAGAGGTATTTAGATTAACGATGCGCAATAGAGAGGTCTGCGTGTCGCCAACCGTATACGGTACACATAGGTCCGTATAGACAAAAAGTTGTTCGGGGAGAGCACGAGCGATACAAGGGGGCATTTGTCCTTCACGTTGAATCCCTCGTATGTAACGTAGGTATACAATCTCTGATGTTTCCCAGTCTTCATTCGGTATTACATTGAATCCGAGTATACGAGCGATCTTCTTATTCATACACAATATATTTTGTGGAGTCACAATTTGTTTCCCACACTTTTCTACCCACTTTTCGCCCTCAATTGCCGCATAGCCATGCGCACTTTTAGCATTGACAAGCTGTATACCGGCTTCGCGCATCCCCGGCAGATTATTTATATTATTCATCAGTTCCGCATGACTATGGTACAGGCCGTGCGGTATATGTCCAATTATCTGCTCTTTTTTGTCACACGGTGTCCACCGAATTTCTGTCTCGTCTGGTTGCAAGTGTATCATTGTGCATGGTATGTGAATTTCTGATAAACCCACAGCCCATTGACCACTCAAAGCTATTTCACGCGAAAGTTGAGTGGTGAAGTGTGTTGTAGTATTATCCGGAAAGTACTTCATGCTGCTGTTACTCGGCAACACGAGATAAAAGTCTTCATCGTTGTGCATAATGCTCGTCCTTGCGACGTTAGGCGCCAAGGTTGTGGGCGTTAGAAGCAGGTATCCAGGAGTTGAATTTCGATGGGTAGCCGACCCAGCTGACAAAGAGTTGTTTCTTTGCGCCACGTCCTTTTGTCCGTAAAACACGATCGATTTTAAACTCTTGATTCTGTGTCATACGTTTCTCGTGCACAGGTGTTATTTCTTCGGTGTAAAAGAAACCGTCAATTGACTCGCCTTCGAGATCGTGCAGCTCGTACACCCGTATTCCCTGACGATTTACAACCTTGGTGATGCGAAAAATTTCCTCGCTCCAGTTTCGTTCGTAACCCTTCTCGAAGGTGCCTTTTGTTCTACTGATCCGGACATAATCACCGCACTTGTATTTAACCATAGAGAAGCGTCTTTTTCCACGCTGCTTCATAGAGGCGTTTGTCATATTCTCCAGCGCTTTATCCGCATTGTATAATGTCACAGCGGCCGGCTCCATCTTAATTGACGAGTGTTTGGCATGATTGTATGCGTGAACAAATTGTTGAAGTATATCGATGTAGCGTCGTGTATTTCGATGTGTGAAATAGCGCCACATTCGTTCTTTGAGTGTACGATTGAAGCGTTCGACAATTGCTGCTTTTATGTCAGGGTTGCGTGTAACCCTAAAATTGATATCACTTTTCTTGAGAAACGTCTGTAGCTCTTTACCGACGAATTCCTTGCCTTTATCGGTCTGTAGACAGACGGGCAAGCGGTCGTCGCTGCGTTCAAAAATTCGTGTAAATGCTTCTTTGACGGCGCGTACGGTTTTATCCTGCAGTGGCTCGACCCAGGCGTACTTGCTCAATACGTCAATGACCGTGAGCAGGTACGAAACATTGTCATTGTAGCTTCTCAACGATCGTAAATCTACGAGGTCGGCCTCCCAGACATCGTCTATATTAGTAACGTTATAGAACAGGCGAGGAAAGCGACGACGAATGGGTTTATGTATAGTGTAAGCGTCCTGTTGGGTCAACCAGTCGTAAACTTCATCCGATTTATTTTCTTTATTGATTAGGCGCCTTGCTCCGGCATAACCTGCAGGATGCGACGGATCGTAATACACTTTTTCGAACGACATATTTCTCTCCCACGCACACGCCCACCCACGGGGTAATTCAATTTACAGTTTAAGCCAACGGACAAATCCTCGCGATGCTTCGACGTGTTTTTTCTTTTGTATTTTGGCGAAATGATCTACGCTGTCGGTATAAGTAGACTCTTTGGCAGCAGCTGGGACAAGGCGTTGCTTTTCGTTGTTCCCTCGATCGTCGCCGTTTCCGTCGTCGTCGTCGTCGTCTTCGCGGCGTTTGCGTGCAATATGCGTATTCCCCATATTCCACAACATGTCGTTCCCGATAAATGTGCGGGGTACAGAGACAGCACGAAGGCCCTTGATAAACTGTGCTCGTCCACTAGCTTTGAAGTTTTTTCTAGCCCGTACTGCATCGTTAACGAGATCGACAATATTCGAATTGGGTATGAGCATGCCGTCTATCGTCACACGCCCTTCTCTGTCCCACGTGACGCGCTGCGATGCCACCGGCGAGTTACGCAGATAGTTCGTGAGCGCTCTTGCTTGACGTCTATACATGTCAGGTACACTGTTTACGATCACGGTCGGACTAAAATCTTCATTTTCCGGCTGTAGTTGTTCGCTTGTTGTCGTTGGTAGTGCGCCAGGCATGGCCGAATCCGTCGTACCGTTTCGGGCATCAACGAGAAATAAATATCGTTGCAGTACCTGTAGATACTGTTTCCACCTGGTAGCGTCGTCAGGATATTTTTTTGAGTGTAAAATATCGCTAAGCTCAGCGTCGAGACGTGATACTGGATCACCTGGTGTCTGTACAGTTGTCTGATCAGCTGTCGGTGCGGAAGTTCCGCCGCCGCCGGTCATCGGTTCTTTCCACTTCCCTGCCTCTTCGGCCGGTACTAAAATCATTTTCTTCGCGTGCTCCATAAGATCTCTGGGGGGGGACTGCTGACTTTTACGATTGGTGCTTTTCACTAAGCCCCATTACCTCCTTCACCTTTGCCTCCAAACAGCCGACTAAACAAACTTGTGATAATCGGCGCTAATAAAAGTGGTAAAAATGCCCCACAGCCTTTCTGCATCATAAGACGTTTCTTCGCTCGCCAATTGTACTTTCGTCGTTTACGTTCGGCGGCGCCACCAGCGCGACCTTTCCCACCGCCTCGCTGGCTCGTTTTAACGGTTGCACGACAGGGCACTAGTTGACGCAGTACATTCTTATATCTTTTTAAACGGTTTTTCGCTCCTGCTTTAAGCTGTACCACGCCGTGTAAAACGTTTAAAGCACATTCGCCTATACACTTGATCAGAGACTCATCGGCTGTGCGCAGTATGGCCCGTTGCTGCTCTTTACTTGAGTGACAGAGAGCATTGAGTAGAGCAGCGTGGCGTTTACCGATCGGCGGTCGTGCAGAACACTGTCCATTTTTCTTCTTATTTCCAGCCATGATGCGACGATGTTTGCGCATCTCGTACGATTCCACAACTGATGTTAGAATTGTTCTTACATTATCCTAAATACCTTCATTCAACTCAGTTGATGTAACGCCCGTTTATTCTTCGGTACGTAGATGTGCATGTGAGGATCGTCGGGGAATATATCTGTACGGCACCGAAAAATATCCGATGTGGATTGCTTGAGATCCAACAGTAGATAACCATGCGGTCGAGCTGTCGCATCGTGATACGCCTCTGTCAAAAACCGAGGTGCCTCAGGGTATACTTGCCTGGCTAGATGTTGAATTTGTGCTCGATCGCGAGGGTTTTTAAATATTACAATATAATTCGCGTTCAGAGAGATATCTCGTTGACCGTGTCCTTGATGAAAAATATTTTGCGTTATAAAAATAACACTGATATTTTTGTGATGGCTACCTTTCGTGAAAAGATCTACTATCGTATTATTCGATGATTCTCTCATTAAATCGTCGATAATAATTAACTTTTTCAAATTATTGTCGTGTGAGTAATCCTCCGGTTGCGGCAGGCCCTCGTGCAGCTCGATCTTAATATTTCGGTTCGCTGGATCTCGATGAGAATTTCGCAATAGTTCGGCCGTATCGGAATCGAGATTGTCTCCGTGGTAGAATATTACGCGATCGAATATCGTGTCACTCATGGCCGTTAGATTTCGTAAAAATCTCCGCACGAAAACTGTTTTTCCACAGCCTGTTGGACCACAAATTAACGATGTCCACGGATGTTTCCAACGCACGTCCATTTTCCACGTGTTTCCTTCGGTTGCGATACGCTTAAACTCGGAATATAAGCTTCTCGGCGGCGGCGGCGGCGGCGGCGCGGAGGACACACGTCGCCATAAGCTTGTACGACGTGTGCGCGGCGGTGGTTCAGCTAGTACAGGCCCGTTCGCTCGCACCATCAGCTTATGAGCGAGCGAGCGTGGCGATCAGCTCTTATGCCGCGGTCACATGCGCGCCATAAGCTTATACGGCGCATGTGGTGCCGCCTAGCTTATAGGGAAATAATTTTTAAACTCGTACAGGAAATATTTTTTAAATTTCATTTATTATTATTAATGAATAATTCATAAGTATATAGGCAGGAAATATTTTCACTTTTTTATTGAAAATTATTGCACAATTTATCGTGTACTATTAATGCATAATCCATACATACATTGAAAAATATTTTCAATCTTTATTTGCAATAGTATTAATTAACCCTAAAATATACAATACATGTAGACAGTAATATTTCACAAATGTGTCAGCCATATAGAATAAAAATTGTCCAATTTATTTACAATACACATTTTACGTTTGTATACAGTTATTACACACACACACACACACACACACACATCGATATTTATTTACATACACATTATATGCATTATTATACACTATATACATAATTTTCAGATAATTCAAATTATTATTATCTAAATGAGACGACAGCGATGACGACGACGACGGCGACATTTGTATCGGTATACAAATTATTCTTTGAATCCGAACGGGAGCGACAACGTATGTGTTAGATGCCGACGTTTATGACAAACAACACGACAGGTTTTGGACAATTCGCGGGTTATAACAGCGTGAAGCGCCGTTCGCTGGATAGATGTAAAATTTAATCGTATCGATTCGTCATTTTCGCAGGGTAAATCGGCTTCGATCATTCGTCGAATCGAGTTAAAATTAACTTTCCGAGCGTTAAGGTAATTTAAACTCAGACCTTTCACCTTACATTCTGTTTTAATCACCTCGTCGGGCTTCGCGCTATTTACGACCTGGTAGCCGTAAAATTTGGGGCCTCCGGAGACAAACGACTTTATGTAGTCTGTAGGCTCCTTCAGCTCGCTGGTCATGTCACCAAGGAAGTTGCCGAGCGGTGGTGACCATTCGCCCTGGCGACCCGTGCTAACATAAATCACCGAATCGGTGTCGTAGTACAGCACTCGTCGCCCTAACCGTTCGAGATAATTGTACAATTTTAACCGGGCCTGAGCTGTTGTGTAAGCTGCGATTACGACGCTCGTTTGTGAAGATGGTATTACGGCCTCATCTATGGATACCCAATTCGCGTACAAAACATCATCATTCACGGGGAGTAACCGTCGCACCTCCTTATCGTTATCCCCCAGAAGCAGTAGCAATTGCTCGCGATTGTTTATTACCGTCGTCTGCGTTAAATTGTCCCGTTGACCGAATTTACCCCAGAACGAGTTCAGGCATAGCTTCGCAACGGATCGTAGACCCGGGTTTTTGCAGATATTGTCCGGATCTAGGCGTATACCCTCAGCGCGCTCGTAATCTTCGATATATCGCGCTCGCGAGTCTGCATCGGTGCATTCGGCAGGCCAACCGCTGGCTTCCTGTTTTATCTTTAAAAAGGTGTTTATATATTCGACAAAGAGACCACCGTCGCGCGTTACCGGATCGTATTGGGTCATCTCGTAGGCCCAAATAATAAAAACTTTTATGACTTTGTAGCCGACTTCGAGGGCCTTCCGAACCTCGTCCACCACCCAGGTACCTGTAAACACACGCTCGTCTATGTCTTCATGCGGACAGGCCGATTGAATTTTTTCCTCGGTGCATGTACGGCACAGCGCGAACAAGAGCTTCTGATGCATCCGTACGGGTAAGACGGGATGAAAAAGATCACGCGGCGGTAAAACTGTACAACGTATCATACCGTTGACCGTTGTGCCCAGAGCTTCGTACGATCCGTTTAACAGATCGTCACACTCTGTATCCACATATATCTTCGGGTGACCCTTCGGAAAGCGCCCCGTTTTCGATATGTACGGATAGAGTGAGCAAATGTCGATGTAGTTAATCTTTTCACCGTCTGCAACATCGTACACCGTTACGGTGTTACCCGTACGGCCACCGTAAAACCCGTCGCGAGGATTTAAACTTTCAGACGATAGACGAGGATGGTTATACAAGAACTCGCTGATCGCGGGATTGATATGGCGGAGCTCTTCAAACTCGCACTCCCACATGACTTCGAGCTGATAACCGTGAGCAAGAATCTTCGAGTCCGTCGCTAGAGTACGTTCGTAACGGTTCTCGTACGACTCTTCGTTGGCACGCGTCGGCTTCGTACGGTTCTCGGGGAAACAGCGCGGACAACCGTGCCAATAACACCCGTGAAATTGGAAGACAAAGCGATCGTCCTCCAGCTGTAGATAGCCGTCAACGAGGGGCCCTTCAGGTAGCCTGAACTCTCGGGCTCGACCGGCGTGAACGATCTCATGCCCTATACAGTTCTCGACCCATAAAAGCCACTCGTTGGCCTGCCGTGAATGACGATCCGCAAGTCTGTAACCACCGTTCGGTATGAGCCCAATCGTCCGCGGAACCAAAAAGTTTCGTCTAAATACTTTCGAGCACGCCGACGCGATTGTCGCGGCCTCCGTAAACGGACAAACATCGCCGGCCTCGAGGAATATTTTCCGAAACTCTTTACAGGCCCGCCTCAATATGTCGACGTCTAACACGCAATACTTTTCGATTTCGGTTTGAAAATTGAAGAGTTCACCGGAAGCTGCCCTCTCCGTGTACCACGCGTAAAAGGCATTGCGGTCATCGTGACTCATTGTGTCGGGCGAGTAATATTCCGCGGCGGGTAGTGGACCACTGAATTCCTGGTTCTCCAACGTATTGAACAGGTGCGGAAAGTATCCCTTTTCCATTTTATCCTTAAATCCGAAGGCTCCCGGTAGAGCGCTGAGTCGCATATGAAAGTAATTCATACTATCGATGAACACCGTACGCCCTATACGCATCGATATTATAGAATTCCCCGTGAGAATTAGTTTCGGTAGACCGAGATCACTACAATGCTCGACAACGTAACGCAGTATAAATTGAGCATCGAAGGCCTTCGCGTTATGCGCGATGCAGACTATCTTTCGGAACGATGTTGCGCGACGCACCGCAAGATTGATCAATTCAGCGATCGGCGAAGTTCGGAAAACGTGTTGACGTACGCCACACCAACTGCAGACGCTACCTGGAATAATATTGTCCACATCGGCCAGACATATTTCGCACAACTGTTGTGCCACGCAAAGTGTAACAACGTGCTCGCGAGTGTTGTCGTCCGGACTAGCGGTGTAGCGTTCGTCTTGACGCGTCTCGAAATCGTAGAAAATGAACAATGTTCTCGGATGCTCTTCGGGTTTCGACAGTTTACGATCTGCCAGCGGTTGCATGTAGCATTGGTCGTTATACCCGTGCACACTCCGGCATAGCTGACAGAACGTTTTACCGCATTTGTGCGCTTTCTGCGTGGCATCGAATAATTTTGTACATTTTTTACAAAATCGAACTGTCTCGCAAACCGATTTTCTTTCCGAATTACGCGTATTGATACGGGCTTCTCGAGGTTTGAGATGGTTGTCGAAACACGTCGCGTTGTGAAAAAATCTGTCGCAGTCCTCGCATTCCCACCCGTCACCGGCGCTTTCAGTATCGCCGTTATCAAAGGATGGAACAGAACACGGCGGTGACGCATAGCAACGCGGGCACTTGCTCGTACATTGATGTTGATGGAGAAATCGGTAGGATACATTGCAAGGGGTACAGTAGTTCCGTGCACCCCCTGCAGCGAGAAGATTTGTGATGGGAGAAAAATGATTCTCCTTTTTAAAATACGCGATGTTTATGGTCAAGCGTGGCGACGTGTTTTCGAACCGCGTTTGCCCATCGAAGATGGGATCCGCTCCGCTGCCGAGAGAAGCCCATTCATAAACGCGTATAGCTACCCTCGATGCCATAAAGTGTCGTTGAAATACCTCGAACTCAGCGGGGCCACAACCCTGTGCCGGGACTACCGCGCGAGCCGCTTTCACGAGTTTCTTTGCCTCGTCTCGCTGGAGCTTCGATTTTTTATGGCGTATCCGCTCATAAAAAATTTTCGACTCCGCGCTTCGATCGACCTTATTTCGCGCATTAGCTAGAGCTACCACGAGCGACCGAGGGAAACACAAATTGTCGGTGTTCCCTATTAAAATGACGGATCGATTACTAATGATTTTACTATCTAAGCCCCCCGTACCATTGACCATGTCGACGTAAGTCACCGTGAAAACAAGCGAGTCGTAAACCGAAAGAATTCTCGCACTCTGGTTAACGCTGCACAGAAGATCCCACAATTGCTCGTGGTTGAAGCGCCATACGGGTCTCAGGGATATCCCCGCTACACCATCCGTCATACCCTGAGCTTCAAATGCGATCCCGATACGGTCATTTGGCGAATTACCCGTCACAAAGTGCGCGTGGATGTCCCGTATGGCGTTTCGTATCCACGAGATTGGATTGATCCTTTCAGGCGGCGCGACCAGAGAGATCTCGGTTTGTCGCGACTTGATCTTAAAGCGCCTCGAAATATGCTCTTTTTCTTCGCCTAATATTTTGAACCGGTGACCCACGGGTAAAATTTGGTCATCGTCGTCGGCATCTACGCCCCCGTCGTTCGCGTTATTGACTCCGTCGGCGTCGTTCGCGTTACCGGGAATGTTTTCGTTGGACGCGTCGTCATCGCTGTCGTTTCTTTGCCGCGCTACATTTCTTAAGTCTAAACTAACGCCAGGTTCCTTAGAACCTCCGCCTGTCTGCGGCTGCTTAAATCTAGCACTCACCAGCTCGGCTACTACCGCTGCAGCCTCCGCCTCCCATGAGGACGGTAGCAGTGATGCTGGTGATGCCCCTGATGATGATGATGATGATGATGATGATGATGCTGATGATGATGACGATGATGACGATTTTTTTTTTTTTTTTTTTTTTTTTTTTTTTTAATGGTGGAGGGGAAAAAATCCTACATTGGACACCCAGGTGACGGTGGGTAGTGCCAGACTCCTACTGGCTAAAACAACCCCTCCCCCATTTCTCCTTCGCAGACTACCTCGGAAATCGCTTTTCGCATTACTTCGACGTAGTTGCTGGCTGGGGAAATACTTATACGTTTCCCCTTATATCTTTCTCTTTTTCCTCGATTATTTTTCGTATCGTCATATATGTTGTTTTCCACTGTTCCTTTGTTGTGGTAAGCCCTTCCATCATGTTTGCCGGGTTGAATAGCTTGCCCGTGTCCGCTGTAAACCTTGCCCTTTCGTCATTCCACCGCTCGCAAAGGAAAAGCGTGTGGTTTACGTCATCGTTACCTCCGCAGTATGGACAGTCCGCGCTATCGGCCCTGCGTCGTTCGTACAGGAACTTTCTGAAGCACCCGTGCCCTGAGAGCGCCTGCGTTACAAAGTAGTCAATTTCTCCGCTCTTTCGTTCTGTCCAGCTTTCAATCACCGGGATTAGGCCGTGTGTCCATCGTCCGTGGGGGCTGTTTTCCCATCGCTGTTGCCATTCCTCCATCAGTTCTTTCCGTGCTTCCTTGCGGTCTCTCCCCTCGTACAATTTTTTCCTTTCGGCCGCCATGAGGTCGATTGGTGGAACTCCACTTATAGCTGCTGCTGCGTCCGCTGATATGGTCCGGTATGCGCTGCATATCCTGATCAGTACCCTCCTCTGCGTCTTAGTGATTTTTTTTCTCGCTGTCTTGCGCTTGACCGCGTCGCTCCATATTGGAGCGGCGTATAGGATCTGCGAGTGGACGACACTTGCCAGGACGGCTCTTTTAGTTGATCTTGGGCCTCTCATGTTGGGCATTAGGCCCGACAGGGCTGTCGTGGTTTTCTCTGCCCTCCGCAGCATCTGGCGGATGTGTTCACCGAACGTGAGTTTAGCATCTAGCCATACCCCTAGGTACTTCACGGCTTTGCTGGGGTAGACTATTGTTCCCCTTACCTCGAATTGTACCGGGGCTATTTTTCGTTTCTTTGACAGGAAAACTGCTTCTGTCTTCTCGGGTGCCAGTTGAAGCTTGCGGTAGTCCATCCACCGGGCCACTCTCTCGAGCGCCCGATTTCCCCTACTCATCAGCAATTCTTCGCCTTTTGCTGTAATAACGAGGCCAAGGTCGTCCGCGAAGCCGATTAGCGTGACGCCTTCCAGCTCTTCGAGTCTTAGAACCCCGTCGTAGAGGATGTTCCAGAGAGTGGGACCAAGGACTGATCCCTGCGGAACGCCGCTGGTCACAGTCTGTTCGTCCATCTGTCCTTCTGCTTCAAGGATGACGCTTCGTTCTGATAGGTACGACGCAATGATGCCTATCAGGCCCTCATCGACCCTTCGGCTTCTGAGTTCGTCCAATATGATTTGCCAGGAGGCACTGTTAAACGCGTTTCTTACGTCCAGCGTTATTATTGCGCAGAGTCTACGGTTTCTACTCGAGTACGCTGATGCCCTCTCCGCCACGTCAATTACCTTGTTGACGGCGTCGATCGTCTGTCTTCCTTCGCGGAATCCATATTGGTTATCTGATAGGCCGCCGGTCCGCGCCAGTTCCTCTTTTAGGCGCCTTACGAGGAGTTGTTCGTACAGCTTTCCTTCCGCGTCCAGCAGGCATATCGGTCTGTACGATGAGGGGTTTTCTGCTGGCTTTCCGCCCTTTCTGAGCAGGACAAGCGTGGCCCGCTTCCATGCCCTCGGGAATATGCCGTCTTCTGCCAGTTTGTTGTACACGGTCAGCGCGTATCCTGGTTTCCGTGTGGCTACTCCCTTGACTATCTCTGGTAGGATCAGGCTAGGGCCTGGCGCTTTCTTACTTTTCAGTTTTTCGGCCGCGTTCTTCATTTCCTCCTCGGAGAATGGGGTGAATGGGGCGTGATGTGATCGCTGGAAGATTACAGGTTCGTGTACCGGGAACAGCTGCCTTACCACGGCTTGTGTGAAGGCCATGGTAATTTGCGGCCTCGGTGGAAACCCCGCCATGCCTTTCATGACGATTTTGTAGCCATTGCCCCATATATCTTTGTCAACGTCGTCGCAGAGTTTTCTCCAACAGGTCCTCTTCGCTTCCCTGATGCTGGCCTGGAGCCTTTTTTTGTTTGCCAGGAATCCCTCCCAGGCGTGCTGCCGTTCCGCTGCGCTTCGTCTTCCGCTCCTCGTGTAGGTTCGACGGCTTCGTATGCATTCCCGCCGGATTGCCGCTATGCTTTCGTTCCACCAGTACACCGGTGGGTTTCTGTGCACCGTGCGTTTCCTCGGCATTACCGTGTTGCTTATTTTTTCCAGAACGTCGGAGAAGCCCTTGAGCGAGGTGGTGCCTCCGCTCTCGGGGATTCTCGCGATTTCGTCGTCCAGTCTCTCGCGGTTCAGTTTTCTTGCTTGCCATCCACTGCGATGTGCGCTGATGTCCCGTGCTCGTGTAGGCGTGCTGACGTCGAATGAGATGTACCTATGGTCGCTCAACGACTCCTCTTCGCGCACCTCCCAGTTACGTATTTTCCTTCGGATATCTTCCGTGACGATTGTAAGGTCCAGTATGGATGCTTGGTTTAGCCTCTGGAACGTGGGCTTCGTCCCTTCGTTCACGACGATGAGTCCGTTTGCCGCGATCCAGTCCGCCATCATTTCGCCTCGCCTGTCCGTGTAGCTCATCCCCCATTGCGGTGATTTGGCGTTGAAGTCACCTGTGATTATTGCACTTTCTCCATTGAGCCTATACGCTGGACGATGATGACGATGATGATGATGATGATGATGGCGATGATGACGATGACGATGACGATGATGATGATGATGATGATGATGATGATGATAATGATGATGATGATGATGATGATGATGATGATGATGATGATGATGATGATGATGATGATGATGATGATGATGATGCTGCAGACGACGGACGATCTGTACAAAAGAAATAATTATTAAGTATAATGTGAACGCCTATGGTAATATATATATATATATACACGGGAGCGGCTACTAATTACGCACTCTATATTTCGGCTAAGCCCGCTCGAGACTCGCGAATGCGTTCGATGATGAGGTCCTCATCCTCATCATAGTCGTCGGACCCTTGGCCGATTTCGCCAATTGAGTCGTACCACACGGCCTGCTCCAAATTGTACGGCAGGTAGTGGTAGTGTGGTACGAGGTCGACGGATCCCACGTCGACATCGTCATCCTCTTCATCGTCAGAATCCGCATGGCCATTTTCACCGGCCATGACTGGATTAACGCGCGGCTGCTCGAAAGGGGCGAGGCCGTTGTAAACGAGGGACGGTGGTATTGCCCCGCTGAAGAAGCCCTGACCATGGATGTACAGGAGTCTGCCATCATGGTCGTATACCCACTGCCGTGCACCTGAGGTTTAACAAAATAAAATGTTAAACTACTCAAGGGGTGCGAAGGTTCGACGCAGCGCGTATATCTCTCTATAATATAAAAAGATTTCGCCGCTGTCGCCGCCGCCGCCGCCGCCGCCGCCGCCGCCGCCGCCGCCGCCGCCGCCGCCGCCGCCGCCGCCGCCGCCGCCGCCGTCGCCGCCGTGTCAAGAATCGAGGGGGGGGGGGGGGGGGGTAGAATAATAAGGGCTTAAGTCCATCCTTAAAGGGCCTTGGAATAATAAGGGCTTAAGTCCATCCTTAAAGGGCCTTGGAATAATAAGGGCTTAAGTCCATCCTTAAAGGGCCTTGGAATAATAAGGGCTTAAGTCCATCCTTAAAGGGCCTTGGAATGATAAGGGCTTAAGTCCATCCTTAAAGGGCCTTGGAATGATAAGGGCCTAAGTCCATCCTTAAAGGGCCTTGGAATGATAAGGGCCCAAGTCCATTTAGCTTAAAGGGACTTGGAATTATAAGGGCTTAAGTCCATTTAGCATAAGGGGATTGGAATGATGAGGGGGGTAAAAGACTTAGAATAATAAGGGCGTGAGTCTTTTTTTTATATATGTATCTCTCTATAATATAAAAGGATTTCGCCGCTGTCGCCGCCGTGTCAAGAATCGAGGGGGGGGGGGGGGGGGGATAGTACTTGGACGCGGTCACCCATCCAAGTATTGAACCCGTCTTTTGAAGTATTTGGAATAACAAGGGTTTACGTCCAGAAATGGGTGCGAGCGCGCGAAGCGCGCGAGCCACAATAACCCACTAGTATATATATATATATATGCGTAAAGTATACTTTGAGGACATAAATATATGTTTCATACATTAGTTCAAACTGATATCAGAACCTATTATACACCAAACGCAACTATTTTTGGTCAAAACTATACTTTCGTTTTCATTTTATTCCATAATTTCTAAGGACTGGCTACTATGAGGACTTTCAATGTATCAGCGTATATGAGGACATTTTTCAATCTACCAACCGACACATATGAGGTCATGTATATATATATATATATATACGCTCATGCGAAATGTCCTCATAGTAGCCAATACTTTAAAACACCATCCTGCAAAACAATTTTTCAATTGGTATGACAAATTAACTTCCTTTTCAACCTTCTTCTAGAGGTTTATTTTCGATCGATTTTTTAAAACCAAAAAAAAGAGAAAATCGTCGAAGTTCAACAAATTACAAAAGTGGCAGAAAGCTGGCAACAGCTGCGCAGGGCGCTCGAGCAGCGGCGCGGGTGAACCTTGAACGCGTTTTTCTCAAAACGTGATTTTCAAGGTCGGTGTCCCTGATATCTCAAAAATAGCTTCATAGATTTCTATGAAAATTTGTACCGATATACTCCAACAGAATATTATCCTAGGCGGTCTCATATTTTCAGAAAATAAAATAAAAAATCATTAAAAAAATGATTTAGTGTTGAAAGATTGATAAAAATTGACTTTTTCAAATTATCGGCATTTTGCCAATTTTTTTTATTTTTCTCTCATCAAGGACCGCCTTATATATCATTCGTTAAGAAACAATTAAATTTTTTTGGTTTTGATAAAATAACAAGTTGAAATCAGCAACACCGCAAAAGAATTTCGAAAAAAAATACTTCACGCCGACCGATAAAACAAAAATATATAACTATAAAATTGATGAAAAAAATCTCAAATGTTCATTAATATATCCTCCTACCACCCTAAAAAAATTAAATCGGCAAAGCGTATATTTACCGAGAAAAAGAAATCATGAAATATGCATACATTTTTACCCATCTACTGTGGCGTAAGCCCTTAAACAATACTATACATTGGTGTATATATCTTTAAATATTGTCTTTATGCACAGCAACGTTGTGGCAAATTCACAGATAGAAGCCTCACAGGTATCCTGTCTTTAGTAGTTACCTATTTAATTATTTATGAAACTTTACTTTAATATAAATTTTTTTTTGCGCGTGCTATTAAGATTCATGGTTTTATGTATAATGGTAGAGTTATGGGATCAGTAACGTTATGCGTATAAAATTTCCAAAAAGCTAACGATCAGGTTTAGCGTTACTTGATTGCAATATTCAATGTCAACCATTAACTCATGCAAATGGCATGCATTGGTATTTTTTCTGGTCAGGTGATATACTTTAGGTAGGTATACTTTAGGTGAAAATCTGGGTCCTCATAGTATACTGTAGGTGAAAAATATGGGTCCTCATAGTGTACGATACGCGAAACCTGAGTCCTCATAGTACACTATACGTGAAACGTGAGTCCTCATAGAATACCTTGCGTAAAACCTCCGTCCTGCGTAGTACATTTCATTGGAACACATCTTCCCGTGGTATCTCTCTTACTCCACCGCGAGCCCCAATAACGATATCTGTCTCTTTCTCGTATATATATATATATATAGAGAGAGAGAGAGAGAGAGAGGACGATAAAATAAAATATATAGGAAATAAAAACTTACCCAATTCGGGTGTCGGGAAGCGTTCCATCCGGACAACTTCCCCGTTGAACACCGTCTCAGCGTCGGAATCGTCGTCCTCTCCCTCGGGGTCCGGTGATGCTGGAGGGCCCATGTGGATGACACCATCCGGGCCATCGTCGTCGCTGTCGTCGTCGCTGTCGTTGTCGGCCGCATCATTGTGCCTGGGTGGCTGCGGATCGGGCGATGCCAGGTACTCCCCGCCGATCACTCGGGGCCCTTCGACCTCCATATCTTCGTCGTCGCTGCTTTCCGACGGCTGCGGATCGGGCGACGCTGGAGGCTCCACGTGGATGACATGATACCTGTCATCCCCATGCTCATCATCGCCGCCCGTCTCGAGACCGGAATCACTATCCGTCTCGCTCCAATGCTCGGCGTCATTGACCGGATCTGGCGATTCCGGGCTCTCCAACTCGTCACCATTGTCGGAAGCTGGTGACTCGGGACTTTCCAAGTCCTCATCGTCGTCGTTGTTGTCGTCGTCGTCGTCGTCGTCGTCGTTATCGGCACCATTGTCCACGGCAGCAGCGTTATCGTTGTCGTCGCCGTCGTCGTCGTCCTCGCTCTCCGTGGCCGAGCCTTCCAGCTCCACACCCCGTTCGGCGTTCACGTACCGCGCCATGAGGTCACGCACAACATGAAGATGCGCGCCGCCTCTTTCCCGAACAACCTCGACAGCAATTAAAATTGCATAGTTCGAGTCATCGAACGCGCTATGCTCATACGCACGTCCGATGACCCGCACAGCTAATTGGCGGAGTATCGAGCGGAATTCGCGTTGGGCCTCCTGGAGATTCATCGTTCTCAACCGTGAGTCCCAACGCAACGTACACCGACGAGCAATCACGGCGCTCCTAATTCGCGTTAAAGCTACCGTCTTGCGGATAGCTTTAATAAGAGCACGTGCGCGATAGCACTGCATTTCCTCTCGCTGATAAACACAACAAAACACAAAACGTCGAAACTCGCAGGTGCACACACACACAAACACACAGTATTCAAAAACTGTGAAAACTGTAAACTTTGCACAGTGTAAACTTGACACTTGTACAATACGCAAAACACTTAAAAATCGGTAAACAGAACAACTGGTCCACAAGTACCGTTTAATTGTTTCGCGACAGAGCCGATTACACGAAGTGTTTCGGGTGACTTCTCGACAGAGAATTGAAATAGATTCAAGTTTCGAAAGACTTTATAGATTTTGTCTACGCCCTACTACATTTTCTTGCTTTCCTCATTGGTGGCGGTTAAGGTCAACTTTGGGATGACGCTAACTTCGGTAACTATTAACGTCGAATTTCGCTGGACATTGTTTTCACTTTCTCGGTGTTTTTTCATCTTGAAGACACTGTAACGAATTGGCTGCAAATATCAAGACGACCGTCGCGTAGGTGGTTCTATTGTCTCGTAGGCAACCCTTGTGAAAAAAGTATGGACGCGCCCACCCGTTGTAAACATAAAACAATACTACCTCTTTTGGCGCGAGCTCGACGCTGGATGGTCAGAGCTACCCTCGATACTTTCTCGCTATTTTTATGACGCTAGCAATGGGTGGTCGAACCTTTTCACGAATATACCCAAACAGTTGAAAACGCCGCGTGCAAGCCTTCATAATCCGAAGGCTTGTGAAACAGATGTATATCTCTCAGATTTATATCCGACTTCTTCCAAAGGGTGTATACACGTTACACACGTATTGTAAGCAGCATCCGCTACCTCCCGATGAAACACGGGAAACGCTGTCGAGTGACACCGCATTACCTGCACACCTATGCCGATTTCTATAGACGTTTGTTCCGAAACCGATCCTGCGACCACGACAGCAGGTCACCGGTAACCCTTAAACTGACCACATTAAGGTAAACAAGTGTTCTTTGTTCCGACAGCCATCTATTTTGATTTTTACGACTGACAGTTTCTACAGGGTGACCGTCGCAATTTTATCTTTAATCAATGCACCAGTCGTCGTATGGTGCCACTCGTACAACGACCCAAAAGAAGATCGGTATCTTTTCTTCGCTGTGAATATTAACAGATGTTACTAGTCGTTTAAGCATGTGAACATTCGATCGGTTGATCCATGGACAGTCTGTCGATATGGCATGCACCTGTTTACTAACTAAAACTGGCTCTCCCCTCTTACACATGTGATATTAGCGACGATACTAGCGCCACGGTCTCCCAGAAACGCATATAAACGTAAGATACTATGAAAATTCGGCAGTCGGGCCCGTGGACCCAGTACAGATAGATTTGAGTATAAGCTCTCGAGTTTCTTTTCCCCTGATTGCATCGTAAAGCCAAACCATTGTTTAAGATGAGTCAAGCTATCGGTGTTAACGATCTGCGAGACAGCGATCTGCGACCAGAAACCATGTATCGTATACTGTCGGACGACGAAAAGAAGCGCCTTGAAGCACCGCTAGTTCTCGGTACAATGTATACACTCAACCCGTCGGAGACGAAAAAAGTTAACATCGGCCTACAGCCTCGTGCCGACGGTCAAATACAGCCGATCGTAAAACTTCAGAACAATACCACGGCTGGCGGTATTGTCTTTGAATCGGAGGGTTGGCATTTACTGCAAACAAAACTACCAGCTATTTCGAAGTATTTCGCGGGTAGCCAGAAGATCGCCTGGGGTTCGAGCTGGCGCACACCGTCACCCATACGCATCGGCGATTGTGAGATAATCTACACCTCGAGTTACGGTGCCAAATCTATCGTGTTTGACCGCCCTGTCGAAGAAAACACCATGGCCCAGGACGAGGAGTCGCAGCAGGATCCTGAGCCACCAACGAAGAAACGGAAAAATTATTCACCGGCTGTTGTGATGCAGAAATCATCGTTCGATGGTCTACTCAACGTACTGGTGTGCGTCGATGAGCGGTTCAGACGCCTACAACGCAATGTCACACATGTGGAGAAGTGTGTGAAGGTGCTGTGCGCTGAATTACTGCTACATATCCCGGCCGAGGAGGAACCCGAAAAAATCGATGAGCTACGTGTCAAAGAATTGATGAAAAATAATTTCAAGTCTTTGAAAGAAGCCGTTCAACTTCGCTTGGATCCAGCATTTGTCGAACTCACATTCGACATAGTTTTCTTGGAACTATCTGTACTGTGTGGTGCGTACATCGCAAACCAATTGCGAAAAGCACTTGCTGCTAAAAAGAAACGAGCGCTTGAATAGCGGTGTTGCCCCGAGCGCTTGAATAGCGGTGTTGCCCTGTGCGTGTAATTATATATCAGTATTATTATCATTTGTATACCTTTAAGATTAATCGTATTCACATTTCCGTAAACATTTTTTTGCCCATTCGTTAGTATTCTAAGCAATTGAGCCCTTGCCCATTATTATAGCTAGATGTACACGTATTCAGTAATACTAATCGGCATTTCTTCGTCAGTCTCTCGGCATTATAAATATATATGTATCCATATTTTGTCTTCTTTGTACGATGTATTGTAATCCTAATTTATGGGGGGTTGGGAAGGTACATAACGCATAAGTAATTAATAAACTGATATAACCGATAATTGCGTTTCTCATTCGCCATAAAATACCAACAAAAATCAGTCATCCTGAAAATCCTCGTTTTATAGTATTCAAGGGAAAACCACCTGATTTTACAGGCTTCTGAAAAACATAAATAATAATATTCTTAACAATTAATATTGTTACTGAAGAGAGGTGGCGCTGAAATCGGTCAGCCAGTCGGAGCTCAGGGAAATTGCTTGGACCAATCCGAGCCCGGGGAAAATAAGGGGACTAATCATAGACCAAGGCATTTTTAATTAGTCCCCCTCTCGCGAGAAACTATCTCCCCCACCAAACACACATTCTCGTGCGAGGATTGGGCCCGCTACAGCATCTCTGTCCCAAAGGTGGTGGAAGGGATAGCGCCAGACAGGGGTGATGGAGGGGGCAACAGATGACCCTCTGTCTCTCGCGAGACACTACTCCCACCACCCACCTTCATACGCGCATTGGGCCCGCTGCAGCATCCCGGTCCAGACGGTGGCGGAGGATAGCGCCAGACAGGGGGGTGGTGGAGGGGGCAACAGTTGGTCCCTGTCTCTCGCGAGACACTACCCCCACCACTCACCTTCACGCATGGATTCGATCCCACTACAGCATCCCGTGGGGGTGGTGGAGGGGGAACAACATATGCCCCCTCTCTCGCGAAAAAATACCCCCACCACTCGCACACATGCGCGGATTGGGCCCGTTACAGCATCCCGGTCCAGACGGGGGTGGGGGGATGGCGCCAGACAGGGGTGGTGGAGGGGGAACAACAGATGGTCCCTGTCTCCCCAGCCCTGTACACTACTACTTATAATTTTGTATTTATTTATAAAACATTAACAAAAAGAAAAAGAAAAATGCAAGGTTTATTTTTTTTATTCCGATATTATTTTTTCCGTAGCCTCTGAATCATTCGAGGAAGAAATATCTTCTGATACTGTTGGATAGAAGCAACCCTTTCGTCGATGCACGCGTAGAGAGGTTGGCTTTGCAAGTCTTACGCAGATTACTCCGAAAGTCTTCCTCCTACGGCAAAGATGAAGAGAAACTTTTTTATCCGGAAAAATGTAGGGAATCGAACCACGCAGGTGAAATTTTGAATTGTTGTTCCTTGCTTTTTTTAAACAAATAAACAATCGTTATTTTGAACACCGGTTAGTTTTTTTCGTCGAGATCCATGTCTCTGATTAAATGGCACCGTTTCAAGAAGAAAAGGTCTCTTGGGGTTTTCGGCTAGAAACAACCCTGTCATCGTTATCCGCGCCGAGAGGGTAGCTCTTGCAACTCCCACGCAGATTACTCCGAAAGTCTTCCTCCTACGGTAAAGATGAAGAGAAACTTTTTTATCCGGAAAAATGTATGTCAACCCATACCAGTAAAATTATTATTTTTTGTTCCTTGCTTTTTTAAACAAATGAATAATTATTATTTCGAACACCAATTAGTTCTTCGCGTCGAGATTCATCTCTCTGCTTTAAATGCACCACGCTCTCGGCGCGGATAACAACAAAAGGGTTATTCCTAGCCAAAAACACCAGAAGACCTTTTATTCTTAAAACGGTGCCATTTAATCAGAGACCTGGATCTCGGCGCAAAAAACTAACCGGTGTTCGAAATAACTATTGTTTATTTGTTTAAAAAAAGCAAGGAACAAAAAATAATAATTTTACTGGTATGGGTTGACATACATTTTTCTGGGTAAAAAAGTGAGACGGTACTCAAGGTCCGCTCGCCTCCAAAACCCTTTGAAGCACCGCGGAAAATCGGAGAAATAATAAGGATCGCGGAAGGCCCAAGCACGTCGGTAAAAAGGAGCGCCCAGGCGAGAGGCTGATACCCGGGGAGCCGGCAGCCGGGAGCGGCCTGTCTTACCCCGAGACTCAGCGCGCATTTCGGAGCACGCGCCTAGCACGCATCTATTGCGTCAGACGCGCGTGATCGCGGGAGACGAGGGAAGCGAAGGCTGCTGACGTCACATCGACGTCATCCGAGACGGAAGGGGACTCGAATTCGTGCCGTGTGCACGCCGGTCGCTCCCGTATAAAAGGCCGTCTGAAAGCCAGGAACGACACTCTTGGTCGAATAGCGACTCCGATCACCAGCCAAATTCCTTCCCATCAAGCATCGGCAACTTTCTCTGGGGACAGAGATAACTGCCGCTGTCTTGATTAACCCTTTACCTAAAATACAGCGTCGGCGACTTCTCTCGGGGACGGGAGTAACTGCCGCCGTCTGTTAACCCTTTTCCTTTGAAAATACAGCGTCGGCGACTTCTCTCGGGGACGGGAGAGACTGCCGCCGTCTGTTTCCTTGGCCAATCTTTTCTTTGTAATTTTTTTTTTTTTCAGCGCGGATTTAATTATAATAAGATTTTCTCTCTACCAACGATTTTGATTGTATTTCAATAAAAATTAACTAGTTTCATTGACATTAAGAATCAATATTCGAATTTTTATTCCACAGCACCTGCCCTCACTCAAATAAAAACGAGCAAAGAACTCACATAACGACGCTTTGGAGCAAAGCGTGTAAGACTCCAAAAAGCATAACGTTACAACTGGCGCCCAACGTGGGGCAGGTGCGCTAAAATTCGAGTCATTTTGTATTAAGTAATCAAATAGGCTAAATAAAATTAAATAAAATTGAAAAGAAAATGGCGGACGACGACAATAAGAGCACAACGTCCAGAGACGAGTCGCATGGGGAAGAGTCCCGAAAAGAAAAAAAGCCAAGGAAGGAGAGTCGGCAGGAAAATGACCCGGAGCAAAAGGCTCCCACAAGAGAGGAGCGAGAAGAAAAAAGCCGGGAGACACAACCCGCAGAAGACCCTAGCGAGGAAGAAGTTCGGGAACTCCTGGATTCGGGAGTCGGCATTAATGCAGGAGATATTACGCTCCCACATAGAGCGGCGAAAGTATTCTTAGATGCCGAACACGGAAAGTTCGGAGAGGCGAGCAACACCCTCGCTAGCCAAGCAAAGGCGAGACGTGTACTAGCCAAATCTCGAGAGTCCACAGCCACTGAGGAAGTAATGCTAGACATCCGGCAAGCGATTCGAGACATCACCGTGCGTTTGGAAGGTCTAGCTGGCGCAATCGTCAATATGGGACAAGAGTCTAAAGACCACCGGGCTGAAATCGTCCAGATACTCGAGCAAAGAGACAAATACATGCTCGAAGCAGTCGATAGGCGACTAGCAGTAGTCGAAATCAAACTAAGCGACAAAATGAAGATGCTACAATCCCAGGTGGCAACGGAGGTCCATCGAATTACACAACCTCTCTCAGATAGGGTTAAGGAAGTGGAAAAATAAATCGGGAATAACTCCGAAAGGATGAGCATTCTGGAGGTTAACGACGCGCAGCAGCGACTCGCGCACAAAGAGATCAAGAAAAGGCTGCAAGCATTAGCCAATAAATTCGAGAATAAACCGGATACAGAAAGTACCCGAATCATTAAACATCCCGAGAAGATACGGGAGTGGGAGCATCACGACGCCGAATCAGTCATTGAGGATAGGACGATCCGGGGCCGATCGAGGACATTCGTGGAATCACAGATCCGTTTAAGGCCACCGACATTCGACGGCTCGGGCAAAATGAGGCCGATGAAATTTCTACGGGAGTTTCGGCAATACTGCGAAGTCACACAGCCACAATTACCCGAACTAAAATATTTGCTCGGCTAATGTCTCGAAAAAACAGCTAAGGAGTGGTGGCTTCTCGTCGAGGAACAGATGCACTCACTCGAGGATGTAGAGCGAAATTTCCAAGAACGATATTGGAGTCGAGATGTCCAACGAAAAATCCGAAGAAATCTCGAATTTGGATTTTTTGAAGAAAATAACTCGACAAGAGTCGAGTATGCTACCCGGATGTTCGGGAGTGCACGGGACTTAATTCCTCCTCCATCCGATAAAGATATTGTTGGATCTTTGGCTCAGCATTTCTCAGATGAGATACAAGCAACGATCGTCGGTCGAGGTTTTGAGACACTCGAGGCACTCATGCAGTTTCTCGAGAAAATCGATTAAGGGGGACCAACGAACGCCCACAGAAATAAAGAGGCCAATAAAAAATCCGAGACGCAGAACAAGGCACCCGAAAAGCCGAAAACGGCTAACACATCTGGTGTTCCGAATCGGCAACCTCAACAAACGAACCAAGGTTGGGGGGGGGGGGGGCGAGAACGTGGAATCGGCCATATAATTCCGGGGAAACACTCCAAAACCAAACTGTTTCCCCGAAACCGAACAATACGGTTCAAGCGTTGAAAACGCAAAAAGATTTAGAGAAGCCGAGTACATCGGCGGCGGGAACCGCATAGCCGTTGTACCCGTCCCGGCGAACAAAAAATTAGTAAACGACAGACGGAGTACAACGGAATATCGAAAAAAATATGCAGAAGAGAGGACAGAAGGGATCCCCATTAATACAATATTCTCCGATACGAGAGAATTTTTAATGGGAGATGAAATTAATGAAGAAAAATTCCCACTAGTGGAATGTCCGGAAATTTATGCGAAGATAGAGGGAATCCCAGTTACTGTGCTGGTGGATAGTGGTGCGAAAGTCACCGCTCTATCAGAAGAATTTTTTTTTGAGAATCGGGAAGTCTTTAAAAACTGTCCTATTCTCCCGGTGACTGGAGTTACGGTAAAGGGTGCAGTCCGAGGACGACCCTGTAAAATACACCAACAAATCATGGCCACAACGGAAATCGGGAAGATTCGAATTTACGTAAGATTTTTAATCGTTCCCGGATTGATACGGGATGTACTTTTTGGAGTCGATACTCTCCATCCTCTCCGAAGCCTGATCGATCTGGAAAACGATCAAGTACAATGATCTCATGGACATTGTCCCGACCAAACATGCGACAAAGATCGACATGGAACCCGGATCGATTGAAACTACAAAAAAGGTAGTGGAAGCGCCGCCAGGAGGAGCAGATGTAGAGAGGAGCGAAAAGAAAAAAATACTCCGAAAAACCCTCAAGAGGGGAATCGAAAATAAAAAGGAGCAGACTCCCGAGGAGCCAACAATCGAACATATTAATCATGAAAAAAGGATCAGCAATACTGAGGACCAAGTTAACAGGGAAGAAATCGACACAGTCGTAGAGGAAGCAAATTTAACGACAATGGAGGAGAAAGAAAAGCTGCGCCAGACTTTGTGGAAATACCGGAACGTGTTTAGAAAAACACCCGGTAGGATAAGAGTCTACGAACATCGACTTGAAGTAACAACCGACACTCCGATAGTCGCACACTCGTATCCGATACCCATGCTTTATAAGGAGAAAGTAGACCGAGAAATAGAAAAATTACTCGAGTTAAATATTATTCAACGATCAACAAGCGCATGGGTGAATCCTCTGACGGTGGTCGATAAAAAAGATGGGACCGTTCGACTCTGTTTGGATGCAAGGAAACACAATCAGGTTTTAACTAATGACCACGAGTGTACTCCGAACACAGAGGAAATATTTCAAAGATGCTATAATGTAAAAGTCATGACAAGCCTTGACTTAACAAACAGTTTTTGGCAAGTTCCGCTTCATCCCGACTCGAGGAAATACACGGCGTTCAGACATCGTGGCCGAGTATACGAGTTCGTGGTAACTCCATTCGGATTAAAAACTAGTGCTTCGAGCCTGCTACGAGCTCTCGATATCATTTTAAGAAATATGGGGGAAAACATAATCAATTTCGTCGACGATCTGCTCTGTTTCTCGGACGATTTTCAAAAGCATATGAATCATCTTAAGGAGTTATTCGAAAGGCTCGAACAACACGGAATGACATTGAAACTACGAAAAGCACAATTTTTCCGAAAGGAAATAAATTTCCTCGGACACATTATTACGAGAGAAGGGATTAAACCCCAGCCGGAAAAAGTGAAGGCTATTCACGATTTCCCGGCACCAAGAAATTTAAAGCAATTAAGGGGTTTTCTAGGACTCATTAATTATTACACCAAATTCACTAATAAACACGCACAGGAAACTATTCCGCTCTTGGAGTTACTCCATAAAGAGGTAAAATGGCGCTGGGAAGAGGCCGAAAAAATCGCTTTCGAAAGGATAAAGAGTTTATTTATCGAAGATGTTCTTCTTAAGCACCCCGATCCCTCAAGAGGGTACATTCTGCAAACTGACGCAAGTGATTATGCGCTGGGAGGCACTTTGGCACAGAGGGATGCCAATGGGGAGCTCGGAGTGGTGGTATTTGCTAGCCGCACGCTCAAAGGAGCCGAGGTGGCATATACCACCACCGAAAAAGAATTGCTCGCTGTAATATGGACCTTAAAAAAATTTAGGACGTACGTATATGGAGCACAGGTCACGGTGATCACAGATTATAAAGCCGCAATATTCCTGCGAAATTGCCAATTACTTAACGATCGATTAACGAGGTGGGTATTGGCAATCCAGGATTATGACCTATCGTTCGAGCATTGTCCGGGGGCAAGAAATATCGTTGCCGATGTTTTGAGCCGTGCCAAACCCTCGGAAGCCGGAAGTAAAAAAAAAGAGATAGTTATAGCAGAACTGCTTGCGACCCAGGCCCCTCGACCCATAATGGAGGGCGTAAGAATGTTAGCACAGTGGCAACGGAAAGAGCCCAAGCTAGCGGAAATCATCAGAGGAGTTTCCGAAAATAACACAAAATATCTATTACGAGACGATGTGCTGCTAAAAGTTGCCGCCAACGGTCGAAAAAAGGTTATGGTACCCGAAAGATTAATAAGAGATCTCATCTGGTACACACATAACAGCTATGGACACGTGGGAGCAAAGAAAGTATGGAAAATCCTCGATGAGGACTTCACATATCCTCGCCTGCATCGGGTAATACGAGCGCTTTTAGCTACGTGCGATTCATGCCAAAGGAATAAACATCCCAATCAGCATTCGTACGCAGCGCAACAGAACTTGACTCCAGAAGGGCCCGGAGATCTTGTCTCGATCGATTTTTACGGTCCATTGCCAACAGGAGCAGGAGGAATGAAATAGCTGCTTGTAACAATCGACGCGTTCTCAAAATACGTAGTTTTATATCCACTGAAAACCGCCACACAGCCACCACGACGTTAAATAAAATCTTAAAAGATTACATTCCGACATATGGAAAGCCAAAAGGACTACAGTTCGATCATGGAACTCAGTTTACATCGAGAAAATGGCTTGAGGCGTTAGAAAGAGAGAATATTCAGCCGATTTTCTCCTCAATCCGACACCCGCAGGGGAATATAGTCGAGAGAGTCAATCGCGAATTAGGCCGATTTTTTCGTTCATTAATAACCGGCAGACATTCGTCATGGGTTAAATGGGTTAAAATTATACAAAATTGTATAAACGAGACTCACCACGAGACAACCGAGTTCACTCCGGTCGAGTTACAGCTAAACAAAAAACCTGTACGCGTTTGGAGACAATGGCTCCAAACAATCGGAGATTTAAACAGCGATAATGAAGAAATCTACGAACAAAAATTAATGCTCGCCGCCGAACGAATCCGAAAAAGGGTTTAAATCGAGCAAAGAGATTTGACAAATCTCACAAATTAACGCGATTTAATGAAGGAGATTTAGTTCTCGCGAAAGCATGTAATGTTAGCGATACAGCTAACAAAATGATAGCGAAATTCTTCTCGATTTACGAAGGGCCGTATCGTATCAAAAAGCAGATAGCAACGGCCACATATATCCTCGAGGGCCTAAATAATGGAGTAGAGCGAGGCATGTATCATGCTGGAAATATAATCAAATATTTCCCGCGTGCCGAGATGCCGAACGAGGCTCCTGCGACGACACCAAAAGAATAAGGTCCGTGCGTTCGAAGAATAGGGAGAGGTAGCGAAAATATAAATACAAGGTAGAAGTAGGAATAGAGATAAGCGGGACAAAGGTATCGAGCCAGTCGATCACCGAACAGCGAAACAATAGCACGTACAAAATGGAGATTGCGACGCAAACCGAGAGATATTTCGGTAGACGGCATTTTAGATGTCAAACAGGAGAGAAAGGCATTTGGGAAATTGTTGGGGCTCCTTCCAATGATGGTCGGGTGCTATTTTCCCATGGATGAAGCAGTGAATTAAACCGAAAGATACCGATCAAAGGAAAAGGAGTACAAACTCCGAAGACGGTGTTAAAGGATAAAAACACCCAGACGAAAATCAAGGGAGTAGGAAAATGCCAGACAATGATAAGTGTCCTGAAGGACTCCGAAATTCAAGCACGACTCCCCGAAGTCACGACGGTATCACCCTGGCTGTCTCCGATCCGAGAGGACGTATATAAACTCGAGGAAATAACGGACGAGAACATTAAAAACTGGATGCCGGGTGAAGCGGCAACAAGCAACAAAGAGGAGCAAATAGAAAGGTGCTCCAAAATCACGGAGGAAAATATTCGGGCCAAAATGCGATTAAGGAAACGCAAGATTTCGGCGAAGCATCAAGAGAAGAAACGACGGCGCCTCCTCGAATTATTTTGTGACAAATTTAAAAAAATAATAATAATAATAATAAAAAAAAAAAAAAAAAAAAAAAAAAAATTTAAGATTTTTTTTTTTTTTTTCATAAAAGATTTTTAGTTCCATAAACGGAAGCTATATTTTGAAGAAATAAAAAAAAAAAAAAATTTTTGAAAGGGAATTATATTTGTTTACAAGGAAAAAGTTTTTTTTGTTTAAGAGAAAGAACAAAATGTTTTCTTTTCTCATCGTTATTTTTTTTGAAAAACCATTGGTTATATAGTGTTTAGTGTTGAAAGCAAGAATCGCGAACTGTGATAATTCTTCGGCAATTGCGCAATTCAAAAGATCCGTCCCGAGCACCACTAAATTGACGTTGCAACGATAAAAGAAAAAAAAAAAAAAAAGGGTGAACACCGTTAATGTTTGAGCCTTTAAAGACGCTTCGAATAAATTTTTAGAAGATAATTAATATAGAAGAAATAAGAATGCCCGATTGAATTTCCACGGCTACCGCGAACGCCGCGACAACCTGATTTTTATCTCAGCCATGGTTAAGTAGGAAGAAACAAGAATGCCCGATTGAATTTCCACGGCTACCACGAACGCCGCGATAACCTGATTTTTATATCAGCCATGGTGAAAGGAGCACGGTGTTCCGTAGACACTGGCGCGGCGCCACGGCCACCTTAATTCAAAACAATAACACTGAATCAAGGCACCGCGGCCGGAATCTCCCCATAACAAAGGCAGGGGATTAGAACAGTGCTGAAACAGCGTATAAAACGACAACACGTACTTAAGAAAAGAAAGAAATAACACGCGATAATTCGAAGCAGGAGATAGAGGAGAAAGTCTCCGAATATAGACCAGCTGAGATTATTCGAAAAAAAAGAGGGAGATCGACATGGGGGCGATGCCAATTAATTATCGTCTCCAAGAACGCTGCTTCGAGGGGTTCCTCGTTAGGGCCCTCTCCACCCACCGAGTGGGTATTACCACTCGGGACCTCGCCCGGAAAGCACTCGGGGTGCTCCAAGAGCTCCGGGAGCTAGCCGAGGAGGAAGAGCCCGTCGAGGAAGAGATCGTCGCCGACGAGTGGTATATGGTGGAGTTGGAGCTGGAGTTCCATCGGGCGAAATGCGTGACGGTGCTGGGCAACCACCGATACCTCCTTTTTCTCGGAGACATTGCCCAGCACGTTATAGCCCCGAGGGACTTTGTGTTTCATCTCCCAGCACGCTTCACCCGAACACCCTGGCGGGCGGCGGAGGTGGAGATTCGTGGGGTGATATCGTCACCGGGGCAAACCAGCCTAGAAATTCGCCAGCAAATGTCCCAGGAATGGCGGAGGAGACCACTCCTGGTGCGACCCTTTCGAAACGGAGGTCCACAGGAGCCGCCAGTCGTCGAACTGTTCCGGCTGACGAACGAGCGACCCGAGAGCCTGGGCGATTGGCTCCGCGCCGAGGGGCTGATCCCGTCTCAGGCGCAATCCGAAGAATCGGCGGCCGGCGCCTAAAATTTGTTTTTAATTAAATTTATTTATTGAGTTTTATTTATTATTTTATTATTTATTATTTTTGTGCTGTTGTTTTTGTTTATTTTGTTATTTTTTTAAATTCATCCTCCAAATGGAGATGAAGTAAATTTAAAAGCCAACATAGACATTTTTTTTTTCTCATTTTCTACTTATCAAATGAAGTTTTGATACCAATAAAAAGAAATAATAAAAAATAAAAAAAATAAAAAAAAATCGAAAAAGAATGAGTTCGTGTTTTTTTGAACGGTCGGGGTGGTCGACCCCTTGTGTTTTTTTATTTTTTGCTTGTTTCAGGTTAAACAAAAGAGTGCGTAAACACGTACGCTTTGGTTTGGGGGGGCGTTGAGACGGTACTCAAGGTCCGCTCGCCTCCAAAACCCTTTGAAGCACCGCGGAAAATCGGAGAAATAATAAGGATCGCGGAAGGCCCAAGCACGTCGGTAAAAAGGAGCGCCCAGGCGAGAGGCTGATACCCGGGGAGCCGGCAGCCGGGAGCGGCCTGTCTTACCCCGAGACTCAGCGCGCATTTCGGAGCACGCGCCTAGCACGCATCTATTGCGTCAGACGCGCGTGATCGCGGGAGACGAGGGAAGCGAAGGCTGCTGACGTCACATCGACGTCATCCGAGACGGAAGGGGACTCGAATTCGTGCCGTGTGCACGCCGGTCGCTCCCGTATAAAAGGCCGTCTGAAAGCCAGGAACGACACTCTTGGTCGAATAGCGACTCCGATCACCAGCCAAATTCCTTCCCATCAAGCATCGGCAACTTTCTCTGGGGACAGAGATAACTGCCGCTGTCTTGATTAACCCTTTACCTAAAATACAGCGTCGGCGACTTCTCTCGGGGACGGGAGTAACTGCCGCCGTCTGTTAACCCTTTTCCTTTGAAAATACAGCGTCGGCGACTTCTCTCGGGGACGGGAGAGACTGCCGCCGTCTGTTTCCTTGGCCAATCTTTTCTTTGTAATTTTTTTTTTATCAGCGCGGATTTAATTATAATAAGATTTTCTCTCTACCAACGATTTTGATTGTATTTCAATAAAAATTAACTAGTTTCATTGACATTAAGAATCAATATTCGAATTTTTATTCCACAGCACCTGCCCTCACTCAAATAAAAACGAGCAAAGAACTCACATAACGACGCTTTGGAGCAAAGCGTGTAAGACTCCAAAAAGCATAACGTTACAAAAGTTTCCTTTGCGAACACCGCAAAGGAAAGCGACGCAAAGGAAAGCAAAGACAAGAAAAGGAAAGAAAACATGGATTCGTCGAGTCCGATCGAAAAAAAGATACGACGCAGCCGAGGCGAGACGAGTCCTCCGAGACTTTCGTCCGGAAACTTGTAGTTTCTACACCGGCCGTATAAAGACGATGCGAGCTCGCGGGACGAAAGCTTCCCTCGAGGGAGAAAACCCCGGAGGGGGTGTCTCTCGCACGAGCTCGACGAGACGAGTCGCCCGAGAGTTTCGTCCGAGAGCGACGACCGAGTCTCGACCGCGAGAGGCCGGAGAAGCCGACTTTAACGAGATCGAGGGACCGCGGCGAACGTGCCTCTCCTCCAATCTCCTCGAGACGAGTCGGAAAACATTTTTGTCCGAGAGCTCCGACCCTCCCTTGGACGCGACATGCCCCCGAACAAAACTTTAACGGCATCCTCGGAAGGCGGCTCCCCTCGGCCTCTCATCCTCTCACCGAGACGAGTCCTCCGAGACTTTCGTCCGAAAACTTGTAGTTTCTACACCGGCCGTATAAAAAAAAAAAGAGTATAAAAACGCAAAGGAAAGAAAGGAAAAGGTAAGGAAAGTAAAAGCGACGATGGGCTCCGATCGCGAAGCGTAATCAGTCCCTACAGATTCGTCCGGTCGAAACGAAAAAATCGACTCGAACGAGAGAGAGATCTATCGATGTTTCGTCGATTCATATCACATTTCGCTGTATCAATAAATTTGAAACAGCGAAGCAATAGCGGTAAAATAAGCTAGAGGTGACAAACATATTCTTTCGAAAGCTATATACAAGGAGGCTATAACGTAAAAGGAAGTCGGTGAGCAAGCGCGAGGAGGAGGAAAGATTCAGAGATCTTCGAGAGCCTCAATGAAAATTTTCCCCTCCTCGGGGGATCCTCGGAGTGCTCCCGTGAGCAAAGTCTCTCGGAGAACCTTCGCCGAAGACGAAGGAAGAAACATTTTTTATATGTATACCGGCCGTACAAAAAAAAATAAAAATAAAAATAAAAATAAATAATAAATAACAATAATAATAAAAAACAAACAAACAAACAAACAAACAAAAGAAACCAACAAAACCAAGGAACCAAAAACAAACAAAAATCAACGGATAATGAAAGGCAACTGAAGAAGGCTACTTCTCATGAACCGCTTAGTTTCGTTAATAGATTGCTTACGAACTTGCAATTCAGTGCGTTTCCAAATCACCCCTCACACGACAAGTACTGTGAGGCCAGAGCAAAAAGAAGCTCCGACTGAGGGAGCACTGCGATTCGTTTCGTTTGTTTTACGTGGAACGATCGCCGGGAAACAATCACCAGCCCTAATAAAACCACGCTTGTCGTCGTCCTCGTCGTTAATCGTCCGTTTGCCACCATCAAACTGCGGAACCTCCACGAATAGTCAACACACACACACACCACACGCACGACACGTCTCTCTGAGGTTATCCGCAGTTTTTGGCAGCCCCAAAGTCCACCCTCGTTACTCCGTGTGTGTGTCTATGTCCGTTTGCGCGTGCGTGTGTTGCGGACAGGGATAAGAAGTTCGTGGCTCGTCACTTCCACAATATTTCACGACTCCACACCCTCCCTGCCCACTTTCTGTGTGTGTGTGTGCGTGCGCACCTGTCAGTCTCTCCGTCTGTCTTTTTTTTTTTTTTTTTTTTTTTTTTTTTCTTTTCAGGAGGAGTGGAAATCTTACATGAGACACCCTGGTGTTATGGGTAGTGTCGGATTCTTACCGACTAAAACCCCTCCTCCCTCTCCACACACCCCACTGGACCCGCTTTCGCATTGCTCGGTGTGGTGTGTTTTCTCCCTATTCGGGACTCCGTTTGTTGGACCTGTTGTTCCTTTCACTCTCTCTCGTCCTCTTATGGGACTGGTGGCTCAGGTTGGTATGTTCTTTCCCTCATACGCTCTTTTGCTGCTCTTTCTGCTTCTTCCTTTTCCTTCATAATTTTGGTTATGGAAGCTTCAACGACTCCCCATCCCTGCTCGCTTCCGAGCATTACCTGCATCAGGTTTGTTTCCTCTAGTCTTGTGCCTCCCAGCGCCGCTTGTAGACTGGTCCTTTCCAACTCCGTTGCCGGGCACCGGAATACCGTGTGACGCGCATCGTCCAGGCTATCGCCGCAGCGAAAACATTGTGAGCTGTTCGTCTTGTTGAATCTCTCCAAATACGCATTGAAGCAGCCATGGCCGGTCAGCGCCTGGGTGAGGTAATACCCCATTCGACCATGTCCCCGCTTGTACCATGCTGCTACATTGGGGATAAGTTCGTGCGTCCATCTCCCTTTCGTCTCATTGTCCCATCTATTTTGCCATCTCTCCATCAGTCTTTGGCGTGCTCTGTACCTTACGCTCGCATTCTCCTGTTCCCTTTCCTGTCCCACTCTGTACTCCCGTAACTCCCCGTACACCTCCTGTTTCTCCCGAATCAGCAGGTCAATTGGTGGCGTGCTTGCCAGTACTAGTGCTGCTTCTTCGGAAACGGTCCGGTAGGCAGATATCACTCTAAGAGCGCTCCGTCTCTGTACGGCCGCCAGCCTGCGCTTTGCTCCGACCTTGTCGACGGCATCTGCCCATATTTCAGCACCGTACAGTATTTTTGCGTGTATTACGCTGTTTAACAGTCGCCTTTTTTCTTCTCGGGGCCCGCGGATATTCGGCATCAGTCGTGCCAGTGCGGCTGCTGTTGCCGCTGCTTTCTCCGTCGTTTTAATTATGTGCTCCACGTATCGGAGTCCTCTGTCTACCTGTACACCAAGATATCTTACGTCCTTCGTCCATGGGATTATCTCCCCTTGCAGAACGATGTTCGGCGGGGTGAACAGCCGTTTATCGGTGACCAAGACCGCTTCCGTTTTTTGTATTGCCAGCTTCAGTCCGTTATCTGCTAGCCACTTGCTGGCACGACGGAGGCTCTCGTTTGTCGCTATTGCCAGAGTTCCTGTCGTCCGCGCTGTGACAACTACGGCTACATCATCAGCGAAGCCAATTATTTTTGCTCCCCTGGGAAGTTCGAGGTTGAGTAGTCCGTCATACATCAAGTTCCATAAGAATGGCCCGAGAACCGATCCTTGTGGAACTCCCGCTGTCACTTCGTACTCGACAGCGCCATTTTCCGTCTCGTAGATGAGGATTCTATCTTTCAGATAGCTGTCGATCATCCTTCTCAGGTATTCCGGGGTTTGCCTTGTTGTTAGGGCACCCATGATACGGTCCCACCTCGCAGTGTTGAACGCGTTCTTCACGTCTAGCGTCACCAGAGCGCAGAAACCCTTAGTTTCCCAGGTCCCCTGTTTCACCTTTTTTGCAGCCTCGATGACTTGGGCTATGGCGTCGACCGTTGAACGTCCCTTTCGAAATCCGTACTGGTTTTGTGACAGAGCTCCGTTCGTTTCGATATGTCTCTCCAGTCTTTGGAGCAACAATCTTTCGAAGAGTTTTCCCATGGTATCCAGTAGGCAAATCGGGCGATATGACGATGGCTCGTCCAGTGGTTTGTCTCCTTTCCGAAGTAGGACCAGCTTCTGCTTCTTCCATCGCTCGTGGAAAACTCCTCCCAGAAGACATACGTTGTATGCTTCTAGCAGCAGCTCTGGCCACGCTTCGATCACCTCTCGTACGACTTCATTCGGTATGTTATCCGGCCCAGGTGCCTTTCCGCATTTGAGCCGCGCTTTCGCCTCCTGTAGTTCCTCGATGGTCAGGGGTTCTATTCTCAAGGCTTCGTTTTGCCTTGGTTCTGCTGGCCGTCGTGTTTGAACTGGGAATAAGGTCCTCACTATTTCTCGCATCCTTTCTGGACATGATAATCCTGGTATCGGCTGCCGTCCCACCAGCTTCTTGGTGACCAACCTGTACGGCAGTCCCCAGGGGTCCTCGTCGACCGAGCGGCACAGTTCAACCCAGCTCTGTCTTTTGCTGCTTCGAATAGCCATTTTCAGTTGTTTTCGCGCCGCTTTGAATTCCGATTGAAGGGCTTCGTATACTTGCCCTCCATTTTCGCGCCTTCTGCGCCGTTGAGCCGCCCTACGTGCCAACATGCATTTCCTCCGCAGTTCGCTTATCTCCGGGTTCCACCAGTACACTGGCTTCCTTGCCTGTGGATGTTTTTTCCGTCGTGGCATGGCCACGTCGCATGCTGCTGTGACCGTGTTTACTACGTAGCTCACGATAGCCTCTGGGTCTCCGTCTTCGGCTAGGATTTGCAGGTCTCCCTGTCTCTTTGCCGTCTCCAGCGCCTCTTTTAATCGCAGTTTGTCGAGTCTGCGGAGCACCCAATCGCCTCCATTGACTGGTTCCCCGTTCGGGTTCTCGTGGTGTCTTCTTGGTCCCTTTTCTATGCAGAATTCCAGGTACTGGTGGTCGCTAAGTGTGGCGTCCTCCAACACTCTCCATCCCACAGTTCTGGCAGCTACTCCGTCCGTTGATAGCGTCACGTCGACTACTGAGCCCGTTTGCCCACGACGAAAGGTGTACGAGTTGCCCTCGTTTAGGACGACTAGGTCTAGCCTAGCTATAAGTTCCGACAGTGCTTCCCCTCTATTATCTAGTCGTCTGGAGCCCCATTCTGGTGACTTACTATTAAAGTCTCCTGCCACGAGAACTTCGCCAGTCGCCGTTCTGAGACTCTCTTCCAGACGGTCGAGTTGTCTCAGGTAGGTTTCGTAGTCCAGGTTTGGCGAGAAATAGCAGCTGTAGACTCTCACGCCTCCTAAGTGTGCCCACACGAAGTCTGCTGTATGTTCACTGACCTCTCGGATCCTCATATCGCTGTTTAACACCACAATTGCTGCTTTTCCAGATGTGTCCTGGAACCACAGTCCTGTGTCAGGTTTCTTGTACTGCTCGCTGATGATGAGTACGTCCGCCTTCTTCTCCGCGGCCACTTGCATCAACAGATCTTGTGCTTCGCGGCCTCTGCCCAGGTTTATCTGTAGGAACCTAGCCATTTGGTTTCAGTCTCCTAGCCTTCTGGAAGGATGGGCACCTTGCACTACCAAGAATATGGTTAGTATCTTTTTGCCGCCCCTCTTCGCTGCATATTACGCAGAAAGGTGCCTGTTTGCAGTCTTTTGCGAAGTGATCTTCCTGCCCGCAGAGTCGGCACTCTTTGGATCTATCAGGTCCCTTGCAGTCCATCGCGATATGTCCGGGGCCTAGGCATCTGAAACAGCGCAGGGGATCGACCTTCTGTCTAACCCGACAGACAACCCATCCTATTTTGATTTTTCCCGTTTCGAGCAGCTTCTCCGCCGCCTTCGCTGGGACAGTGACAACCGCCGTTTGGGTTCCCCTAAATGCTTCCCTCAGGGATCTCACCGTAATCGCTTCCTTGGCCGTGCAATCTACTGCGGATACTATGGCTTCCACTATCTCATCCTCTTCCGTGACCTCATCCAGGTCCCGGATTTGGATAGTGCAGCTTTGTCCCATAGTCCTCACGGTTGCTTGCTCCCCCACTGCGGTAGCTACTGCATTTCTCAGGGCCTCTGTGCCTCCGCTTCCTTTCTTTATCTCCATTAGGAGTTCACCACCTCGAGTGCGCCTTACCCCAGTGATGTCCGCCCCATAGTTTTGGGGATTCACCTTCTTTTTGATAAGTCGGAGAACGTCCGCATATAAGGCTTCCTCTGCGACTTTCACCGCCACTGCTTCGGGTAGCCTACCGCGAAGCCTTTTCCCCAGGGGCTTTTTCGTGTTCTCCTTTTTTGGTTTTGGTCTCTTTTTTCTCTCCACCTTTTCCCAGACTGTGGGGGATCCTTGATCCTCTGGCAGGTTCCTGTGCTGAGGGGTGATGGTCGCTCCCATGTCGACGTCATGGTCTCTTCCTTGACGACTCTTTTTTCCTGGCGTGGACGTCTGTGGAGGTGAAGAGGCCTCACGCTTCTTCCTCTCGACTCCGATTCCCACTCCTTTAGGTACCGCTGTCGGCTTTCCCGGCGTGTACTTTCGGTTTCCACCCTTGGAGAGCATTCGCGTGGCTGACTTCCCTTCTGCCAGTCTACCTTTGACTTGTCCCGTGCCCTCAGGTTGAAATTGCGGTGCTACTCTCGCGTCCCTTCCCTGGCCTGCCTCCGTGATGGCTCGCTTGAGGTCCTGGGTTTGTGCTTCTCGGGCCTTCTCTAGGGCTGGGCGGTATTCCTGCATCTGCTGGTAGAAGATCACTGCCTCCGTTATAGCGTCTCGGATCGTCTTGTGGATGTTCTTCGCATCTCTAACTACTCCTTCAATAATTCTAACGCGTTTACCGAGTTCATCGATAGCGTCTTGTTCCTCTTTTTCTAGCTGTTGGAGTTGCTGGCTAGCTGTAGCTTGCTTTGTGGGGCTGTAGGATTGGCCTCCCCCAAAATCCATGAGGCCGGCGCCGACCGCCGGGGCTTTCACCCGACTCGAGTCGACGGTGAGATTACTCTCTGTCTGAGAGGTACTCACTTGGGGTACTTTGTTGATATCGCTACTTTCCATGTTGATTTTTTGTCGAGGTTTCTTCCCCGTGTCTGTTGGTCCGCGAGGCTTATTTTATTTCGGCCTTACCCTCTCTTCCGAGCGAGCGTTCCCCGATCCGCCACCTGGGGACGCGCCACGTAGGGGTTACAGACGTCCCCCCGTGGTCTCTCCGTCTGTCTGTCTGTCTGTCTGTCTGTCCGTCCGTCTGTCTGTCTGTAAGTCGTTTCAAACGTTCTTACTGTCCCTGTCCACTGTCTGTTGTAAGTCGTAATAAAAAGTTCTTACTCTCCCCGTCGATTGTCGTGTCGAAAGGCCCTACAAATCGTTGCGAACGTTTTTCCAATGCCTTTCAATGAACGTTCTTGTCACGAAAACATTCAAAAAAAAACACCCATTCACTGTTTCTGTCCATGTACGTGTGGGTGTGTGCGTGCGTGCGTGAGTGGAAGTCGTTACAAAACGTTCTTCCACAGTCACTCACTCACTCACTCCGACCCGGTATCATTTGTCTTCGTGGTCGTTGTCGACTCTTCGCCTCTTCGCGGGCTTCGTTACCGCATCGTCCCCTGCCGCAGACGCAGCTGCAGGCTCCATCAGAGGATCGGCCGCGCGCTTCGCCGTATGCTTGGCAGCACGTTCCCCCAGTGGTGGTGGTGGTGGTGGCGGTGGTGGCATTGCCGCTGCATCCTCTGCTTCTGCATTTGCGGGGCCCACAATTTCTTCCATTGGCTCGTCCCACTGCGACTCCAAATGTGCAGACGCGATCCACTCTTCTAATCTCCTCCATCGCGAATGGACTGAAATCTCTGCCTCACCCTCTGACGCAGACTCGGCCGCTGGCGCACTTTCATTCCGATGAACGCTATCCACATCTACATCTTCCAATGGAAACATTATGTCCGAGAGCTCCCCGACACTGACCGTGTCGGCCGACCCTTCTCCCCTCTCTTCGTCACTCATTCTTCAAAGTTTCACACTCTGAAACAAAGAAATGAAATAAAACTTTATAAAATATATAACATTTACAAGCTACAACGCGTATTAACTAATTCTATTCTACTGCCCCTGACAAACTAATTCTATTGTCACTATCCCTGTTCACTGTCGGTATATGCCGTGTCGAACGGCCCTGCAAATCGTTATAAATGTTTTTCCAAGTGTTCGCACCCTATCGTTCAGACGATCTTCGGTTTCTTCATCGGTCCTTGCGTATCTCCACAACGTGTCGCGATCCGATCGACACATTTTCTTGAATGCATAGTGGATTTTACCCGCTAACACACCGTCAAAAGCCGATGTCTTCGCCAACGCCGTCCACTCACGGTGATTCATGATGACCTTGTACCGATCGACAGCGAATTGGATCATGAGACAATATTGCTCTTCCGTGAAGACATACGATTGTCGATATCGTGACGAGCCCACACTCGTAGTCACTGACTCGGTATCGACACTTCCGACATTCTCGGAAGATTTACATTCTCCTGCTGTGGATGGTCCTGCTGCCGATGGTCCTCCTGCCAATGCTCCGGATCGTTCTCCTGATGCCGATATCCTGTCGTCTCCTCAAAGTGTCCCCGTCCCTCCTGATTCCAGCGGTGATGTTTTCGGTAATAGCGATACCGGAGGCCGAACGGTACATCGGCGTTTCGCCGGTGGCTCTTCTATTCGAAAAGCCGACTTCCGAAACCATTTCAATCTGTGCTGTTGTTTCGACAACAGTCTGGCAGGAAAAAAATCAAATCGTTCGACGTTATGCCTCAGACGCAGAAGAAAGGTCCCATAGTCCTCGACAGCGACGCCGTACAAAAGTATTTTGCCAAAAATTGTACTTGGCTCCAAAATACTACTCAGTACTTTATTGGTGGTAGTTTCTTCACTACCAACATATGGCTTCCGCCCTGGATAATCGCCGATGTTGCCGAACAGCCGGTTCATAATGTCGGCTCGAAAATGTTGCGTCGAATCGATCAAAGCCCCTTCGGTACTCCACGCTCTGAAGAAACCGTGGAACCGCAGGGCGTACATCCCGTACATACGAATTACGTAGTCGGCCAACGCGACGTCGGACATTCTAATGTACGTCCCGTCGATTTGCTTCTGGGCTTCTCTGGCGGTTGCAATCATTGTCACAACAAACTTCACGTGTGGGTTTCCAACACGAAGTTTCATTTGCTTTATCAAGCCGATGAGTTCATCGTCTTGATACGTTCTATCGAGGAACGATCGACGAACATCAATTCCGATACCGTCCGCCGATAACGAAGCTCCTTCGGTACCCGCCGAAAAAAGTCGCCGCAATCGATGTCCATCGACAGTCAACGTCGCTCCGTTAACGAAATACTTACAGCGCACTTCGGCATCGTACAGTCGCTGCAGGTAATCGTTGGTGAACATCAACCCCGCCTGAAAATTGTTACCGGAACCGGGATTGAGGCTTTCCCGGAGAAGATCAATGTCCGCCGAAATGTTATTACTGACATGCCACGAATAGTTTCGCAGCAATGTTATCGAATCCGCATTAATAAGTTTCCGAGATGCGTACGTTAAGCGGATTCTGCTCCCATCGTGATTCGTAACATGTACGTCGTCCTCGACCCCATACATTTTATTTACGAGGCTGGAGTTGTACTGCCCTTACGAACGTCTGTGGAAACAATATACACCATCTCCGAATCGCGGAGCGAGGTGAGACAACGTCTTCGAGACTTTCGATACATTTCGAAACGATATACACCATCTCCGAATCGCGAAGCGAGGTGAGACAACGTCTTCGAGATCTTTGATACGTTTCGAAACGTACCGAACGTCTTTCTCTTTGTGTTCGCTTCGTGATTTATCAAAAATTTCGACATATCGGAAAAGCCCTGTAAATAAGAGTCCCCCGCCGTCAAAGCGGGGGACTCTTATTTACGTAGTGATCTTTGCTAAATTTCATCTTCACAGAAGAGTCACCATGGACCGGCCGGAAGGACTCAACGATGATATCGAATTCCTCGGATGTTTCGACCAGGATGGACGAAGGATATCGCTGCACCTTTACAGAGAGGCAAATTTCTACGTAGACCAACGCGGAGTCGTCATCCGCGACGCGGTACGCACGCTTCGACATTTCATTCGTACGACGATTCGTTGACTATCGTACGTGCGATCGCAGTGTCCCGCGGATCGCTCGGAGGATGAGGAGAAGAAGAAAGAGGAGGAGGAGGAGGAGGAGGAAACGGAAACTGATCCGGAGAGCTCCGTCGAAGGCAACCCTGGTTCACCGACGCGTAGGACGACCGACGACGTTCCGAGCATACTCGACGGAAATACGGTGAACACGACGTTCGATCTTTCTTACAGTTTTTTTTCTCCTCTGAACGAAGTATATTTTTTTTACTTCAGCGATCATCTACGTCGGCGATAACGGCCTCGAGCTCGTCGTTGACCCGACGACATCGGAGGCTGACTGTTCCGCGGGTAGGAACGAGACTCGTTCGTGTACTTCCACCGGCTCCACCGACGCTGCGAGTCGAGGGGAGGCCAAGACCGAGGAACGCGGCGGTCCCTGGTAACCGATTACGGCCCGACCGAGCAGCGGGGGAGGGGGAAGAGGAGGTGGTGGAGGTGACGGAGGAGGAGGCTGCGCCGGAACCGGTAGAGGAGGTCAACGAGAGACGATGGCAGTATCGAACGCCTTCACCGGCGCGACTGGATGACCCGGGAAACGTTCTCGGAAATACGATCCGAGCCTTCGTCGCAGCATTGGATAACAACGAGATAGACGAACCACGGAGACAAGTTCGCGCGACCCGCCAACGGTTCACCGCTCAACAAAACAGGCAAATCGTTTTTACCATTTTGAACGCACCGCCGACGGCTCGCCTGCTGGGAACAAGATATTGGAGGAACGTGCTAGGACGCGATCCTCTCTTCGCGAACGTCAGGGATTGGACCCTCATCGGGAGACAGGCTGGCTCGCTGGCGAGAAACACCAACAGAGAGGAGTTGTTTCGTATCATTTTCGATTACGATCCCTTCTCCATAGATCCGTTCGACCAAGATAACGCGACGGAGGAAGAACGACGGTTCAGCCTCTACCACCGATCGAACGTCCGGGCCTTCGAAGGAATAGTTCGCCTGTTATCGGTGAGATTCGTTCCGGTAGGCGAAGTTGGAAGAATAGAGACCCTCTATCCGACCGACGCGGATCTTCATCGGGATTGGATAAAACAATATCGGCAACGTCGGATAACTCGCCGCCACCGCCGCCGTGGCCCTGTCGACGATCACCCCCGTGGACCTCCTCCTCCTCCTCCTCCTCCACCACCACCACCACCCCTCGCGAGACCGAGGAGGATGCGGGAGGTGAGGGTCGAAGAATGAGACCGAACGATCATAGGTGGTTTCATAGGGCTTATGGGCGATCGTTCCACTTTCGGAGAGAGAGAAAAACGAAACGGGCCGACGGTGCTACCTCCGTGGTGGTCGAGGAAACGTACCGGTTTCACAAAATATATACGAGAATCGTACTTTGCTTTCAGACTCACAGAGAATCGTTCCGATATGATCGTCGACGAGTCCTCGTCCTCGTCGTCGGAGGAGGAGGATGATCCGTCGAAAGTATTGACATCGGATTCGGGCGAAAGCAGCGACTCCTTGGAGGACCGATTCGCGCCGCGCAGACTCGGCTCGACCGTTCTAGGGAACCGTCTAAAGTTGAGAGGAGTTCACGTCGACTACGACGTAGACTCGGGAGTCGTAGCCGCTAGATCTCTCAGACCGTTCAGGATCCCAGAGAGAATCCACCTGCATCTGACACACGTGGACTTCGCTTACGAGAGCAGACAAAAAAAATTATTAAACTGCGTAAAGGAGGCTGTAGGCGACGAGGCGTACCGAGACAGACCGTATTACGCGATAACCATTGCCGGATACGACAAGGAAACTATAGAAATGGCATTCCAATTTAAAATTCCATCCGACGGATCGGTGGCCACTCTGGTCAGGAGCCGTATACTCGACGACGTCATCCTGCCCTCGGTGCGCAAGTTAGGACGAACCCGTCCGACTTCCTACCGTGGATGCGGTTTCGCGGCCATCTATCCCGAAGATATTTCATCCGGCAGGGTGACCAAGGCTGTGATATTCCAGAGAGACTGGCAAAGATTCGCCGAGAATGTCTCTCGTCGAATACGAAGGACCCAACGATCCGAGAGGGTAGAGTACACCAACGTCGTTTTCACCAGAAGCAGACACGGTACGAAGGCTACACCGAACGAGTCTGCGAGAGTCAACGAGTTTTATCTCGATACGAACCACGAGGATATCATAGTTATGCAATTTCACGTAGCCAACACGTTTTGGCCTCGTCCCACCGAGGCACTGGTGGTTCTGCTACGCGACATAGGGCGAGCTCTCAAATCCGACAGCAAAGGACTAGTTACTTACAAAGTTTCCTTCCTGAAACGATACGGTTACTTCAAAAAGTATACTACGCTCAACGCGAGGAAACTCTACGCCGATACCGACTGATCCGCCGAAGAACGGATGGCTCGAGAGCCCGAAACCTTCCTTACCGCCATAACGGTCTACAATCCGGCTATTCATCCGACGATCGAGGCTCCCGGCAGCACGGGTATTCCGTACGCGCTCAGCGGACATTTCGAATTGCCCTCGCGAGACAGGTCTCTCAGTTTGCTCGGCGCCAAGGACACGATCGATCCGACGGAAGAAGAAGAAGAAGAGGAACGAGACGATGACGAGGAGGAGAAGAACGACGACGAGGAGGACGACCACGACGACGGCGACGACGACGAGTACCTCGAAGAGGACCGCGACTACGAGGACCGCGACAGCGAAGACGTACCAAAAATTATGCACACGATATACAAGAACCACAGATATTTCGTCGATACGTACACGGATCTGTTCGAGAGATACCAGACCAACGGATGTCCGTTGCGCTTCGAGGAAACCGTCACGGTCCGGGGAGGCCAGTATCGTTCATCCATAGTCGACAACATTTTCGATCTGGAACACAACGACGAGAACCCTTCGCGTGTGAGGAACGACGACGGAAGTACGGTAAGATTGAACGACAGCTCCAAAAAATTATTAAAGGCAGGCTCTCTGTACCGTTGCAAAAATTATATCACTCACGTCTGTGCCAAAATCTCACAGGACATGGACGTCGTCACCAAGAGCTTGAATCCCGGTTCTTGCAATTACCCCGGCGAATGCGTCACTTTCAACAACGATTACATACAACGGTTGTACGACGCCGAGACGCGACTCAAATATTTCGCCAACGGCATTACGCGGGCGATCGATAACAAGAGAATAAAGCGCCTCTTCGTATGGGGTACGGAAGGATCTTCGTCTCTGACGGGATGTCACGAGACGCTGCTCCATCGATCGGTATTCGACGCGGGTGTCTTGGACCGAGCCGCGGCCGAAGAGACGGAGATCTTCCGACCTCGTCTGAGGATGGAAAACCCACACGTTCAAGCGGTAATGAGCATGCTCCTCAGCATCCCGCAGGATAGTCTCCCATCGAGAAGCAAGCCAAACAACGTGGACGATCAACTCGCCGAGTATCTCGTAAGGATGTACGGAATGTACGCCCTTAGATATTACGGCTTTACCAGAGTATACGCCTCCGAGGGACGTGACATCGAGCCGTCGCAACATTTCGGTCAGATATTGATGGACCGATTGTTCCAAAACGTACGACCGAACGACAGACCGAGACCGCACGTATCCTCGAGAGTCACGACCTCCACGACAAGAATCGTCAACGCCTTCCTCAAGCCCGTGACTATATTCGGCAAACTCGTCATCTATGGGATAAGCGTCGACGACTACCAGCGATTCCGTCGAGAGCTGCGACGACTCGTCGGACGATTCCAATACTTCCCAGATAAATTCATTAGAAAAGCCAACAATCAGTACCACTGGCTAAGGAATCGTTCCGACGAACCAACACCACCACCACCGCCGCCACAGCCATTCGCCCCCGGATACCCTTGGAACGAGATCGTCAACGAAAGCTCGTCGGAAGCGAGCCTTCCACCCGAACGGGCCGTGGCGGGAACCTCGAGGAACGTCGAAGACGACGACGATGATGCTGCTGCTGCTGCTGCTGCTGCTGCTGCTGCTGCTGCTACTGCCAAGACGACCAGTCGAGGAAGACCCGCGTCTCTTCTCTCCGACGAACAGTGCAGATCGATGATACGCTTCGCCCTTAACGATATCGAGGGAGGAGTAACCAATTATCGAAATTGGAACCGATTGACGACGACGGCAGCCTTTAGCCATCTGAGCGCCTACCAGATCTATTACAGGTTCAAACAATTGTGTACCAAGGAGAGGGAAAGAGTCTTTTCTCTCGCCGAATACGACGTCGAGGATGACGAGGAATCCAACGAGACTACTCGCGGACATTGTCAAACGAATGACGCGATGAGCGCAAGAGTATCGTTCGATCACCGAGCTTATTTTTTTTTTTTTAAAGCGCATCATCGACGGGGTGCGAGAGACATTTTTTTGACTCGAAATATGTAAAAAGATATATAGAGAGAGAGACTGATAAATTTATATTAAATAATCCATGTGTATCTTACCTCGTAACTAAGCCGAAAGGAAAAACATTGTACGTAATATTTCGTATACAGTGAGGACCAGGTGAAACTAGACGGCCAAAAGAGCGCATGCGCGTGAAGTGAAGGTTCTCATCGGCTTCGCTTGCCAGTTAACGCAGGCAAACGATCCAGCCGTGCCGTTGATCAATGAGTGAGGGGTCCGACGGATCCCTTTTCGGCAGGTACTCGACCACACTCGAGCGCAACGTAAAGCCGTATTGTTTCGATCAGCGATCTACGGGCGCACCAATGTGTTTTGGCCAATCCCACGAAATTTTAATATCGGGTACAAAAAAAATTGTATCGAAATATTGATACAAATAAATTGTTATGCAACTCGATAACCGACATCGATGAAAACTGATGAAAATATCGATGACATTTTGGAATCGAAATGATGCAAGAAATGTAGGGAAAAAAGTAACAAAATAAGCGATTATGATTTTTTATTTATTAAACATTAACAAAAAAAATGGTATTAAAATTGTATTTTTTCGGTCTGCAATTATTTTTTCTTCTTAAGAATTGTACTTTTGGGCAAGTTCGACTCCTAAGTCGGTATACACACAAACCGGGTTGTTATGCAATTCGATTACGGACATCGATGAAAGGTTAGCCAGTACGAAAAGTGGCACAAGATTTTTTTCAACTCAAGATGATACAAAAAAAGTTGGAAAAATAGTACGATATCATTATAATTTTTTTTTTATTTATAAAACATTAACAAAAAGAAAAATAAAAATGTAAGGTTTATTTTTTTATTCCGATATTATTGTTTCCGTAGCCTCTGAATCATTAGAGGAAGAAATATCTTCTGATACTGTTGGATACAAGCAACCCTTTCGTCGATGCACGCGTAGAGAGGTTGGCTTTGCAAGTCTTACGTAGATTACTTCGGAAGTCTTACTCCTGCCACAAAGATGAAGAGGAACTTAGTAAAAACGTAGTAGGAAAAATGTATGGAATCGAACCACACCGGTGAAATAGATTTTTCATTCCTTTCATTCCTTCCTTGCTTTTTTTAAACAGATAAACAATAGTTATTTCGAACACCGGTTAGTTTTTTGCGTCGAGATTCATGTCTTTGATTTAATGGCACCGTTTTAAGAAGAAAAGGTCTCTTGGTATTTTCGGCTAGGAGCAACTCTTTCGCGGTTATCCGCGCCGAGAAGGTGGCTCTTGAAACTCCCACGCAGATTACTTCGAAAGTCTTGCTCCTACCACAAAGATGAAGAGAAACTTTTTTGCCCGGAAAAATGTAGGGAATCGAACCGCACAGGTGAAATTTTGAATTGTTGTTCCTTGCTTTTTTTAAACAAATAAACAATAGTTATTTCGAACACCGGTTAGTTTTTTTCGTCGGGATCCATGTCTCTGATTAAATGGCACCGTTTTAAGAAGAAAAGATCTCTTGGTGTTTTCGGCTAGAAACAACCCTGTCATCGTTATCCGCGCCGAGAGGGTGGCTCTTTCAACTCCCACGCAGATTACTCCGAAAGTCTTCCTCCTACGGCAAAGATGAAGAGAAACTTTTTTATCCGGAAAAATGTAGGGAATCGAACAACGCAGGTGAAATTTTGAATTGTTGTTCCTTGCTTTTTTTAAACAAATAAACAATAGTTATTTCGAACACCGGTTAGTTTTTTTCGTCGAGATCCATGTCTCTGATTAAATGGCACCGTTTCAAGAATACAAGGTCTCTTGGGGTTTTCGGCTAGAAACAACCCTGTCATCGTTATCCGCGCCGAGAGGGTAGCTCTTGCAACTCCCACGCAGATTACTCCGAATGTCTTCCTCCTACGGCAAAGATGAAGAGAAACTTTTTTATTCGGAAAAATGTAGGGAATCGAACCACGCAGGTGAAATTTTGAATTGTTGTTCCTTGCTTTTTTTAAACAAATAAACAATAGTTATTTCGAACACCGGTTAGTTTTTTTCGTCGAGATCCATGTCTCTGATTAAATGGCACCTTTTTAATAAGAAAAGGTCTCTTAGTGTGTACGGCTAGGAGCAACCCTTTCGCCGTTATCCGCTCCGAGAGGGTGGCTCTTGCAGCTCCCACGCAGATTACTCCGAAAGTCTTCCTCCTACGGTAAAGATGAAGAGAAACTTTTTTATCCGGAAAAATGTATGTCAACCCATACCAGTAAAATTATTATTTTTTGTTCCTTGCTTTTTTAAACAAATGAATAATTATTATTTCGAACACCAATTAGTTCTTTGCGTCGAGATACATCTCTCTGCTTTAAATGCACCACGCTCTCGGCGCGGATAACAACGAAAGGGTTATTCCTAGCCAAAAACACCAAAAGACCTTTTCTTCTTAAAACGGTGCCATTTAATCAGAGACCTGGATCTCGACGAAAAAAACTAACCGGTGTTCGAAATAACTATTGTTTATTTGTTTAAAAAAAGCAAGGAACAAAAAATAATAATTTTACTGGTATGGGTTGACATACATTTTTCCGGGTAAAAAAGTGTCTCTTCATTATTGCCGTAGGAGCAAAACTTTCGAAGTAATCTGCGTGGGAGTTGCAAGAGCCACCCTCTCGGCACGGATGACGGCGAAAGGGTTGCTCCTAGCCGAACACACCAAGAGACTTTTTCTTCTTAAAACGGTGCCATTAAATCAGGGATATGGATCTCGACGTAAAAAACTAATCGGTGTCCGAAATAACTATTGTTCATTTGTTTAAAAAAAGCAAGGAACAAAAAATAAGAATTTTACTGGTATGGTTCAATTCCATAAATTGTTCCAGATAAAAAAGGTCCTTTTCATCTTCGACGTAGGCTCAAGACTTTCCATGTAATCCAAGTTGGAGTCGCAGAGCCACCCTCTCTAAGCGCGCATCGAGGAAAGGGTTGCTCGCAGCCGGAAATACTAAGAGACCTTTTCCTCTTAAAATCATGCAATTACATCAGCGAGATAGATCCCGACGCAAAAAACTGATCGGTGTTCGGAATAACCATTGTTTATTTGCTTAACAAAAGCAACGAACAACAAATAAAAATTTTACTGGTATAGTTCGATTCCATACATTTTTCCGGGTAAAAAAGTTCCTCTTTATCTTTGACGTAGGATCGATACTTTTAATGTAATCTACGTGGGGGTTGCCGATACACTCTCCCGACGCGTGCATTGACGAAAGGGTTGCTTCTAGCTGGAAATACTAAGAGATCTTTCGATATATTAATACGCTAGACTCGAATGTCGATGAACGGCATGGCCCATTTGAAACGCACCTGGATCTCGTTTACAAGGAACACCCTCGTCACAACGACTTCTCGACGTTATCGCTATGCTGATTTTTGCATGTCCTCGCGTTATTCCCTCTTAAAAACACAATTATTAACCGATCTGGTTAAAATTAACGCCATTCGAAAAGTAATGAAATGTTCCCTTTAAAAAGTTGTAATTCCATTTGATGGAAACAAAACAGTCCTATACAGCTTTCTCGAAAACGCAGAATTTAAAATAATTGCGATTTTCGAAATGCACTGCAATTTATGAGTGAACTCATGTTTTTAAGAAGTCGTGGTCACTTCGCTACATTTGTAGCAATTTCGCTAGACAGCGATTTACATTCGGCCACGATTTCTTTCAGATATCAATTCATCCAATTATTTATTTACTGTGCAATTTGAATTGACATACATAGAGTCCGCCCTGCAAATGACCCCTAAGTTGTTTATTTTGAAGATTTAATTTTAATTCACATTAATTCTCTACTTTATTCTGTTCCATCTCTGAACTAAGCCCAACACTCAACTCTGTGCTGAAATGAGTTGGTAGTGTAGAAAAGCAAATGCGCATATTCAGATAGCGCTGTCAATATTATAAAACAATAACGCAATTGTAGATCGCATCTACGACCGTACGGCTAACGTAAATTTATTAAGCCAACTGCTTTAGACATTTCAAATCCCGCTTCGTACCAATTTGAACTGATGCGAACGGCTGTTGTCTGCTGCAGTTAACGGCTGCCATCCGTTGCAGTTAACCGCTGCGCATGCGGGCGTTAACGGATGTGCGTAGGCAGCGCTGCTTATTATTCCTAGTCGTTATAGGAACTGCAAAATGGTTTTTGTCGAAATAAATGGTACCAATATAATCAACAAACCGTTATTTATTTTTTGCCATATTTACATTCCATTACATTTTCTGTTTATGCTACTTATCAATTGACTTTGTGGGCAATTGACCCAGATTTGCAACATGGCGTCCATTAATGAAGAGTGTGTACACGGAGAACGATAGCGAAATTTTCAGAGCGACTTAGTGGATGTTTATTATTGTTATTTCTTATTATTACGTTTTGTTTTTCTCTTTTATTCTTTGTTATTTATTGTTATTGATTACTGTTCGTTGTTATTCATTTTTATTCACTGTTACTTATTACTCGTTACTTTCGTTATTCGTTACCCGTTGCAAACTTCTTTGTTAGTCCTAGTTCCGGGTAGTACCTGAATGGTATTACGCGGTGGGTTGGGGGCTTTCTGTAATTATGCCGAATTACAGATATTCGGTCGAGGAGCGTCAGGAGATTGTGAAACTGCGCTGTGCAGGTCACAGTTTGCACCAAATTCGTGATGCATTTATTGCGCTACATAATGATCGTCCCGCTCCGTGTGTGGAGACTATTCGGTCCATCATTCGACGATTCGATCAGTCAGCCTGCCTCCATCCATCTCATAAAAAAGTCATGCAGCCCAACAAACGCATCCCTGAAGCAACGAAAGTTCAAGTCTGCGCACTAGCCGAAATTGATCGTCGTCCAGCATTGCAAGTTGCCCAGATGGTAGGAATTTCCAAGACGTCCGTTCCCCGCATTTATCGGGCTGAAAAATATTTCCCCTACAAGGCCCACAGCGTTCAGAAGCTCCTTTGTGGTGATCCTGAGCAGCGCATGGAGTTTTGCGAGCATATGACCGAGCTCGTTAACAATGATGAACCGTTACTTTCGAAGATTCTGTTCACCGATGAAGCTACGGTAGAATTATCTGGAAGTCCGAACAAACAGAATTTCCGAATTTGGTCCAGGTCGAACCCGTATTACATTGTCGAAAACAAGACACAGTATCGAGCGAAAATTAACGTTCGGGCTGGAATCATTGGGAACCAGATCATTGGACCATTTTTCATCGATGGAAATTTGAATGGGCAAAAATATCTCCAACTACTTCGAGAGCAAGTGTTGCCGGCGTTGATGGATGTGGAGGCGAACGTAAGTGAATTCAATGTACTATCTTATTCGAGACTTAACTGAAAGCTCATATTATATTTCATCAGCGTGATTAGAGGTGCGTATCTTGCAATGACCGTTCAAAGATTAAATTCCCGATTTCATGGAAGATGGCTATTGCTTCTTTGTTAGCACCTCAGGTGCAAGCAACTACATGTTAATGGAAATTAGTCAGAATGGTTTACAAGTCAAGTGTTATGTTTTCTATGAACAACTCTCCACAAGAAGTAATCTTCTTGAAAACTTGTTTGCGATGAGCTTTTTGAGAAAACTTTTCACCAGCGCAGTGTAATGTTTTCTATGAACAGCTCTCCGGAAGAAGTACTCTTCTTGAAAACTTGTTCGCAATGAGCTCTTTGAAAAAAACTTTTCACCAGTGGAGTGTAATGCTTTCTATGAACAGCTCTCCGGCAGAAGTACTCTTCTTGAAAACTTGTTCGCAATGAGCTCTTTGAAGAAAACTTTTCACCAGCGGAGCAAAATGATTTCTATGAACAACTCTCCGGAAGAAGTAATCTTCTTGAAAATTTGTTCGCAATGAGCTCTTTGAAAAAAACTTTTCACCAGCGGAGTGTAATGCTTTCTATGAACAGCTCTCCGGAAGAAGTACTCTTCTTGAAAACTTGTTCGCAATGAGCTCTTTGAAGAAAACTTTTCACCAGCGGAGCAAAATGATTTCGATGAACAGTTGTCCGGAAGAAGTACTTTTCTTAAAAAATTGTTTGCGATGAGCTCGTTGAAGAAAACTGTTCACCAGCAGAGTGTAATGTTTTCTATGAACAACTTTCCGGAAGAAGTAAATTTCTTCAAAACTTGTTCGCAATAAGCTCTTCAAAAAACTTTTAACCAGCGGAATGTAATAACAAATAAATACCTAATTTTAAGAGCTATCAATTTGTTTTCAATACTCACATGCTCGATTAATTATTTTTAGGGCCCGTGGTATCAACACGACGGAGCGCCTCCACACATCACGTTGCACGTAAGGGCACTGCTGAACGAAGCGTTCCCAAATAGGTGGATTGGAAGATACGGGCCAACACTTTGGCCTCCGAGATCGCCAGATCTAACCCCGTTAGATTTTTTCTTATGGGGATACATGAAGAGCCGACTGTACGAAATTCCGATCGCAAATGAGGTGGAGCTAAGGCAACGGATCTGAGACATCCTGGCAGATATTACGCCCCAACAAATTGAAAACTCAATTAATGAGTTTTATAATCGTATGGGGTACTGCACGGCAGCTGAAGGTGCACATTTTGAGTGCTACTTGTAATAGCACAGGCGAGAAGACACCAGCTTTAAAAGTTTATTTAATATGGAAGATTGTTATTTATTGATCAATATTTAAAAAATACTTACCTTTTATTTAACACTGTTATTCACATTAAAAAATTATTATAACGTTAACAAAAAAAATTGTTGTCACAACCTTATTTATTAACTCCAATACCATTCACTATAATCCCATTAGAGCGACCAATTCACTGCAATCCCGTTAGTGCGAAGCATCCTCTTGGCGCACATTTATTTTTCTCAGTATTCCGTACACGATATTCGGTTTTACTGTCGGTGAATATTTTGAATACTCCCTCGAATATTAAAACGATCCTGACATTTAGACTAAATTAAATTGAGGATACGACAATTGTTCAATGTCAATAGTTGAGTTCCATTTACTCCAATTAGCCTGCTGCTGAGGTGGCCGCATGGCATCACGCGTCTCTGTAGCGTCGCTTGCCCCCACCATCATTCTCTCACTGGCCCCCTCCGCATGGACGCACGATCGCCACCGAGTTGAGACGCACTGCTGAGCGAGGGCCATAGTCAATGATATTTCAGTTCTCCCCTCTCCATGCTTTTTTCGGCGTCTAGTTTCACCTGGTCCTCACTGTATAAAACTCAACTTAATATTAGAAATTAAAACTACGTTTCCTTGTATATCTATATAGGTATCGATTTTATCTCGTACCTGAGTTTAATTATGTTACAGATAGTCTTTTGGTCCCAAATTTACTTGTCATTTTTATTTATTAACTTCCTTTTCCTAGGTTTAAATAATGAAGAGGGAAGGTTATTTTGTCGCCTTCCGTCTTTTCTTATTGTAGTCATTGGGACGAAAATCTTTCCGATCTTCTACGTGAGAAAGAATTATTAATTAAATTTCCTTAGGTGTTAGATGTAACTAAGGGGACAGGATTGCTACTCATTACATGTTTCGTCACTCGGTTCGTTCAGGTGTGTATTTGTTGTGGGGAGCACGTACAGGGGTGAGGCCCCTTTGCTGTGGCGCGCCGGTGTAGCCGCCGCTCGGCTCCTCAGGTAGTCATCCCGGTTGGTCATAAAATTCTGCCGCGATTGAACTTATTGTTAACGCAATGTTTTTCTTTTGACATTGACATCGTGATGAGAGTCTATCGGATGACTCGGAATTAGTGTCGATTTCTATTAATATTGGCCTAAAAGATAATCGGAAACTATGATGTCGATTGTTATATCGAATGTTATTGGTGTCTGATGAAATGTAATTCCTTGTTTAGTTTTATAGGTATTGAATTTGAAGAATTCACGTGCTTGACTCTCTGCACTATTTTCTTTCATCTTTGTCTTTCGTCTGGAAATCCTCCTAAGCGATTTTTGTCCACAAGTGAATAGTCTTTTAACAAAAATATGTCCTCCTCGGATTTTGAATAGAGGGGCGGAATACCTCGTTTCTACCATTGCATCACTCTCTAATCTCGTTGTCTACTAACGCCGTTTCCTCCTAATTCGGAGTGTCAAAACCCGGAACCTTAAGGCTCTTCATGGGTTTCTGAGACCTGTAGGCAACGTATCGAGACGACGCGTCGTGCCGAGAGTTAGGTCCCCGGCGGTTGATGACCGCGGGCCTTTTCATTCATAGTTTTTCCGTGCGATGGTACGGAAGAAACTTACGACCTTTGGGATCTACGAAATTTAGTCGATACTCATACCTTGGCAGGTAGCGAGCTGCCTCGAGTAGGTTGCCTTTTTTAACGCCTTGTAAGGGCGTAGCGCTGTGTGTCATAGGCCACCCTTTTCCGATTTGTCTTTCTTGTCCCGTCTAGATCGATTGTACCCTGGCGTTAGATCTCTTTAGGTTTGAAACTGATTTTCTTACCGACTGAGTTGATAAGTTAGCTCTTGGCAGAAACGGGTCTTTTATCTAGGTTGTTGATATTTCGGGCTATCTGACCAAATTCTTTCTCTTTCTTAGAAGTTATATTTCCTTGACTCCAGTTTTAGTGAGAGAAATAGTGAAGAAAATTTATCCGTTACGCTGAACGTAACACTTCTACCGTGAGGAAAATTAAATGAAAAAGAAAGTAAAATGCTAGACACAGGCTACAATGAGACGCTCTAGCCTTTACAACACAGGCGGGTCTTGTGCCGGTTAAGACGCCGCGTAGCTGCAATAAAATACTTAAGCAGGGATACTCGCTGGTTCACACCGTTCGAGTACGTTTTTATAGTACGTAGTCCGAAGGGTTTTTTTTACCTAGTATTTTGGAATGCCAGAAAAAATTAGAAAAGGATAGTTTTAACTAGCCAGTGACAGTTCTCGGGACATTGTAGATGAGTGGGGAGGAAAACTATAAGTTTGCGGGTTTTACAGAAATGTGCATTATTTCGTGTCGACACCTTCGCAGCATTTTCAGCTAGTGATTTTTTAAACATATACTAAATAAAAATGTGGGACACTGTGATCCGTGAAATTGTTCGTGCGGTGCGGATAGTGTTGGAGGAAAACCCCACCCCGCTCGTTGTAAACTTGTTGGCACGCTCTAGCGATAGAGCATTAAAATGCATGCGACATGATGCCCTTATCATGCGTTTTAAAAGTCTTGTGAACCACCTTCCTGTAAAAACTACGCTTCGGTTATATAACGCCAGAAAATTCAGCGCAAGTTGTGAGGCGTTGAAGATAGTTTGTGCTGTGATCGAGAAATCACCGCAGCGCTCATCCAGGGATGCCGCAGCTCTCCGCGAGGAAATCGCCGCTTTCGGTAAGTTCTAAAATAATTACGTAATAAATAATTAATAGAATAATGATAAAATGATAAGGTATTTGAAAAAAAATCGATTTTTACACTTTCAATAATTTAAAACAAATTATATTTTATAATTTTTTAAAATATGAAAACGTCAAGGAGTAAAGAATCTGTAGAAGTAAATCGATAAAAATTGCATGATATAAATAAATTAACATTTTTCGATAATATAAATTAATTTCAGATGCTCGGCGGGTGGCAGAGATAGCCGAACGAGAGATGTTACTTGCCCAGCAGGCAGCGGAACACCCGGCGAGAGGAAGAGCTTGCTATACTGTCGGAGGTTGAGCAAGCTGACGCCTCTAACGCTGAGACGTTTGAAGACGCTGAGGCGTTTGAAGACGTCATATGGAACACCTCGGACTGCGTCGAGGAATTTACGAGAGTCGATGCTATGCGAAGTGATTCGCCTCCTGCTGACGAAGGTATGAAGCTGTATATATATTTACTGCACGATACTCAGGCTCACCACTACGGGTTGATCCTCAATCTACCTGCAGCAGCCGGTGCAGCTTTTTTCTGCGCACCTTGCGGTGTGTCGTACAGTAGGGTAACAGGTCATCGGTGCGGACAGAAATGTCCATACTGTATGACTAGCCCACCGTGCGATACAGAGCTACCGAAGATCCGTTGCGAGCCGTGCGGGCGCTTCTTTCGCGGGGAAGATTGTTTAGAGCGTCATAGGGCGGTCGGGTCGCATGGGGCACAGTCGCATCTATGCAACATGTTGCAAACGTGCAAAGACTGTCTAAGACAGGTATATAAGAAAGATGCAGGCAAGCACGAATGCGGGATATTTTTTTGTCGGATATGTAAAGAGAAGCGCCCCGAAAATCACGCGTGCTTTATGCCACCGCTGCGACCGGCGAAACCTTCGGAGCGACCGGATCTATTTATTTTTTACGATCTCGAGACCCGCCAAGAGCGCGAAGTCGAGGGCGTAGACAATATGTACCTGCACGAGGTGAACCTGTATCTTAGTCAGCAGCGGTGTAGTAAATGCATAGGCCTGTCAGACGATCTGTGGGCGTGTAGTCTGTGCGAGGAGGATAGCGAAAAAGTATTTGAAGAAAACCCCGTAGCACAATTTGTAGAGTACGCTCCACGAGAGCGGTTTAACGCTGGGCGCATTATATGTATCGCGCATAACGCAAAAGGATTTGATGCTCAATTCATCCTTAGCTACATCGTCGAGGAAAAGCGTATAACACCGCGATTAATTACTAACGGCACGAGTATAATGGAGATGAGCATCGGGCCTGTCAAGTTCATCGACAGTCTTAATTATTTTCACATGCCGCTGAGTAAACTATGAAAAGCCTTTGGCTTAGGAGAAAATGTTTTCAAAGGGACTTTCCCGCATCTTTTTAACAAAACTGCTAATCAGCAGTACAAAGGCCCGCTACCACCTCTCGCAGACTATTCGCTGACACAATGTCACCGTCTGACAGGAAGATTGTTCTGGAGTGGCACGAGAAAACTCGGCTTGCAGGATACGAGTTCGATTTTGCACGGGAGATCGTAGAATATTGTAGAACGGACGTAGTAATTCTTCGGAAAGCATGCGCTGCCTTCCGCAAGATATTTATCGAAAGTGGAGATGTGTGTCCGTTCGTCGAAGCCGTAACTATTGCATCCGCTTGCAATAAAGTGTTTCGTCGAAATTTTTTAACAAAGCACAAAATCTCTGTGCTACCGCGAAACGGCTATCGGAGGGTAGATCGGCAATCCGAGATCGCATTAGAATGGCTGCTATGGTGCGAGCATGATTTGGGTCTGCAAATCGATCATGCGGGTCGCGGGCGCGAACATAAATTAATCGATGGTACGCGCGTAGACGGTTATTACCGAACGATCGATGGTGTAGAGCATGTTCTACAGTTTCATGGCTGCTACTTTCACGGCTGTGACAAATGTTACAGAGACAAAAGTAAGCGCGATGAAGAGTGGTGCGGTACTACATTCAACGATCGGCTTGTTCGGACATTAACAACCTCCGCGCGTATAAAATCTCTCGGATATACGCTTCACGAGATCTGGGAGTGTGAGTACATTCGCTTGAAAATTACGAATCCGCAAATTGACGACCTGAGCAGACACCCCATTCTTCGCGATCAACCGCTAAACCCTCGGGACGCGTTTTTCGGGGGCCGAACGGGAAACACTCGCAGCTATTGCGAGACTAGGGGTACTGAGAAAATGCACTATGTTGACGTGTGCTCACTGTACCCCTATATCTGTAAGTACGGTCGCTTCCCTGTCGGTCATCCGACAGTGTATACAGCTGATACGTACCATGAGATAGTAGGGCAAAACAACGATCTCAGTAACGTCGAAGGACACGTACGATGCACGGTGTTACCCCCTCGAAATCTCTACCATCCCGTGCTTCCGATACGCCTGCATAATCGACTAATGTTCGCATTATGTCGAAAATGTTGCGAGGAGATGTGACAGAGTCCGTGACCTCACGAGAGTGAGGTTGATCGAGCTTTCGAGGGTACTTGGGTATCGTGCGAGCTTCAAAAAGCCGTCGAGAAAGGCTATACAATTCTAGCCATTCAAGAGATCTGGCAGTACGCGGTTGAACAGTGCGATAAAACTAATCAAACTGCAGGCCTCTTCGGGGCGTACATTAACCTCTGGCTTAAGATAAAGCAGGAGGCTAGTAGATGGCCTGAAGAGTGTACCACTGAAGAGAGTAAAACCGCGTACATTGCTAGTTTTCTTGAAGCAGAAGGTGTAGCACTAGATCGCGAGCGAATCGACGTAAATCCGGGTCTGCGATCGGTGGCGAAGCTGTGTCTAAATTCATTTTGGGGTAAATTCGGGCAACGCGAAAATCTGCCAAAGACGGAAGTCGTTACAACGTGTCAGCGGTTATTACAACTGTTAACCGATCGGGGATGCGAAGTCAACAAAATTATCTACGACACCAACGAGGTGATGTACGTGTGTTGGCAAAAAACAACCGAAAGCGCCGACGTAAACCCCCTTGTGAACGTCGTCATTGCCGCATATACGACGGCAGAGGCTAGGCTGAAATTATATTCGTACCTTGAGAAATTAGACAAACGCGTCCTCTACTACGATACAGATTCGTGTATATATATAAGTAGCGGTGTCGTAGGAGAGTACCATCCACCGCTTGGTAATCTTCTAGGCGACATGACGAACGAGCTGAAAGAGTACGGTCCTGACAGCTATATTAAACGTTTCGTCTCCGGAGGGCCTAAATTCTATGGATACGTGGTGCAGAAAGCCGATCGAAGCGAAATTGCAACGTGCAAGGTGATAGGCATATGCCTGAACCATAAAAACGGGGCAGTGATCAATTTCGATTCGATCTGCAGGCTCGTTCAAGAACCCGGCACAGCGATAGCCCTGAAATTTAGTGCAATCCGGCGAGATGCTTTTCACCAAGTAGTCACGCGGTAGGAGACAAAAACATGCAAGCCAGTCCTTGTCAAGAGACGGAGATGAGGCGAGCATGACTCACTGCCGTATGGCTACTTGGGGTGAATCTCGTTAGAGTAAGTTCGTAAATATTTGTAATTTTTGTAAAATTGTAATTTTTTTGTTGTAAATTTGTAGTTTTTGTATATTTAAAAAATGTTGTACATTTTTGTAAATAAATAAATTTTCGGCTTCATTGCAGGTGGCGGGTATATGTGGGATATATACCCGGACTTGTGGTGAGCAGAACGCGCCACTCTATATATATATATTTCTTGTATATAATATGTTAGGTGTAAAATATTTTTTTTTTTATAAAAAAAGATTGTTTTTGTAAATTGTCAACAGCGTCTTATTACTTCTCTTATTCCTTTGTACGACCTCCTTGCGAACAACCTTCTCAGACATATGTAGATCCGCGATTATACACTGCAAAAGAGTAACTTATTATTTACAAAAGAAGCTCATCTCGTATGTATCTTTGCGTATGCGGCTGCGACGGCGGCGGCGGCGCTCACAATGGATTGTATTAGGAACTTTATTTATAATCTAATATTTTATTCAGTTTTATTCGGTAACATTTAATCTAATTTTTTTGTATTAGTTTCAGAACTAAATCCGACGATCGCGACACTAAACGATAGTGCTGTGGCATTTTTGTGGACCGACCTGGAAAAAGACTAGGGATACCGCCCCGATTAGTTTCAATGTGTTTTTTATTTTTTCAAACTTTGTTTAAGTGTATTTTTCATTTTTTAAATTTAAACTCTTTTTTAATTTTAATTTTTTAGGTTTTTTAATGTTTTTGTATATATCAAATAAATGCTGTGTTGTATATTTCTCTGTATATTTAATACCCCTCATACTCCTCGCTCCGCTCATTAGCCAATATGGACCCGCGTTGGAAGCATCCGTGGACATCCATTATTGCCGGTCCTACGGGGTGCGGCAAAACATGCTTCGTGAAAAAGTTTTTTAAATATATTTCAAGCATGGCTAACGTCGAGTTTGCGCGTATTCTTTTTTATTATTCGGAATGGCAGGACGGGTACTCCGATTATGGTAAAAATATCGAATTTTTAGAAGGCTTACCGCAAAGTTCAGATATTGCAGGGGATCGTAGGCCAAAGCTTCTAATTATTAAAGACTTAATGCGTGAGTCTTCAAACGGTGAAATTGTAGACTTATTTACTAAGGGGAGTCACCATAAAAATATTAGCGTGATTTTTATAACGCAAAATATTTTTCACCAAGGTCGTGGGCAGCAGGATATTTCCCTTAATACAAATTATATCGTCGCTTTTAAAAATCCTCGTGATCGCGCACAAATTCCGCATCTGGCACGTCAAATTTACCCCGAAGATCCAAAATTTTTACAAGAAGCTTACCACGATGCAGCTTCGAAACCGCATGATTATTTGCTTCTAGATTTGAAACAGTCCACCCCTGATAATTGTCGATTCCGCACCTGCACTTTTCCGGATAATACTCATAATTTTGTGTATGTACCGAAAAGGGGATCTAGTTCTCGTTAATTTATCAAATATAAATAAGCAGTACGAAGTGTCTGAGCATCATTCGAGTCTCTGCTATGGCTCCAACAACAACTGCTAAAGCTTCGCTTGGGAAGAAGAATATAATCTTACTGCATGCTCTATGCCATCTCGAGGAACATCGGCGCGATTCATTATTACATAAGATAGATCGAAACGGCGGTCGATGTATTTGTCAGTGTGCGTTAAATACATTGAACGGTGCAGTCCCGCTGAAAAAGAGTGAACGAATAAAACTGTCCAAATATAAAAAAATTTTACGCCGCCTCGTAAATAAAACTGGTAGTTGGAAGACGAAAAAACGTGTAATTGTGCAAAAGGGAAGTGGATTCTTACTACCTCTTCTTCTCCCAATCATAGGCACTGTGCTGTCTAATATTTTTACACGTAGTTGATAACATGCAGCATGCAAAGAAAATGGTTTTGGTGCCTCAAGATGCTGTCATGCCATCGCGCGAGCAGATAGAGCAAACGCGCTCCGTTCAAACACCAGGCACGACACTCAGTAGACTCGATGCCGAAATGGATGATATACTGCGCTCAGTGACGTCGATGAACCAACGTGAAAAATGGAAACTTTACCAGCAAGTTTTACAACGCCACCAATTTTTTGTCGACGAGGAGAGGCGACCTAAAATTATCACAACCTCTTCAGTAAGCGGTAAGCCTGCCGAGCAAATACCTGAGGAAGCTGCAATCAACTACTGAAGATGAGAAGATATCTGATGAGGTTATTGTGGCTAGTGTACCAAAAACATATAGAAGACAAGCGGAGCGGTTATTGAATCATTTGCATGCCAGCTCCAACACCACTCTAACGTGGGATAAATCGGGAGTGGTTCATATCAACGGTGAACCAATAAAAGAATCGAACATTATAGATCTTGTAAATGATACTATGCGCCATAGAAAAACTGTGCGGGCTATTGGTCGTGAGCAATTTGGAAATGAACTCCGGCGTTTAGGGATCCCTCGTGAATTTATCGGTAATACAAGCCTATTGTATGAGAGTCTGAATCTCAAAACACCTCTAAATTCTAGACGAAACTTGGCAAAGTCAAATCCCAATACACCGAATACAAGTCAGAATAGCTTAAATTTATCAGGCAACAGACGCCGAACTCCTACTACTGCCTCAATACGATCGTGGAAAACATTGAAACTGTAATAAAAATAGAATGGATATATTAAAGAAGTTTTATTACGATCCTACGCATCACGCTGGATACGCCAGAGCCCCAAATCTAATTCATGCGGCTGATAAAGAGAAAATTCCTCGTGAGGATGTGACTAACTGGCCGAGAACACAGGATGCTTATACACTTCACAGACCTATACGACGACGATTTCTGCGTCAACACTACGCCGTCGATAATATCGATGACGTGTGGGAAGCTGATCTCGTTGATCTGCGCTCTCTTAAAGATGAAAATGACGGCTCTATTTATCTTTTAGTGGTTATCGATGTTCTCAGCAAGTATGTATGGGTTGAGACGCTGCGCGATAAAACTTGTGCAGAAACTACAGAAGGGTTCAAACGAATACTCTCTCGAAGCAGTGGTCGAGCGCCTGTATGGCTACAGACAGATCGCGGCAAAGAATTTGTCGGTAGCGTTTTGCAGCGATTTTTGAAAAGCCGTGGAATAAATTTTCGTCTGGCCCGAAACCCCGATATTAAAGCAGCTATTGTAGAACGTTTCAACAGAACATTAAAGGAGCGGATGTGGCGATATTTTACACATAAAAATACACGGCGCTATGTCGATGTATTACAATCTATAGTCCAAGCTTACAATGATACAAAACACTCTACTATCAAGATGCAACCGGCAGCCGTGGCGCTGTACAATGCGGCGATCGCACGCGCAAATATGGTGAAACGATACAAGCTATGTCATAAAGTGCCTAAATATAAGGTTGGCGAGCTTGTACGCATCAGTAAAGCAAAGTCTGCGTTCGAGAAAGGTTACGAAGCTCGCTGGAGCGAAGAAATATTCAAGATTCACAAGATTATTACAAATAGAACACCGCCCATATATGAACTGGTCGATTTGAACGACGAAGAAATTGACGGTTTTTTCTATGAAGAAGAATTAAGCGTTGTAGAGAAGGAAATTGACGCGGAAGAATTTTTAATTGAGAAAATCATCAAGACTAAAGGGAAAGGTCGTAAGAAACAATATTTTGTTAGCTGGAGAGGATACCCCGAAAAATGTAATTCCTGGATTCCCGCAACAAATATAGTGAACAAGTAGTAGTGCAACTAAAAAATGAGAGATCAATTTTATCTTGTGCTACCGAGTAACAGTAGTATGAAGTACTACCCCGATAATACGGTGACACACTATATAACACAGCTTCCAAAGCAATTGAAGATGCCTGGAGAATGGGTCGTAGCCTTAACGGAAATTCAATTTCCCCGTACGTTTCTGCATGTAGATGAGACAAATGAACCACACGGTACGGCGTCCCCAATTACTGCTTGTAGTACTCACGAATGGGTTTACAGTAGACGTAAACCCAAAAAGACGTTCGTATCATTGGGTGGCAGCACCCCTCCTACACACCCGTCCAGTAAAGAGGTTACATCAGATGATGCTGCTAACACCCGCAAGCGAAAATATATTAAACCTCCAAAAACTCACGAGGTTATAATTCTTGCTGGGCTTTACGCTAGTGTTAAAGCACTAATCGACCCCATTAATGAAACGGATATATTCAAAGACCATATTCGTTTCGAATATAATGAGGATATTGGCGGAATTGTAAGCCTAAAACGAATACCTGATAGCTGTATTATAGATGAATGTGTACGACCTCATCTTATATGTTTGGACGATAAAATCTCTAAAGCTTTAGGCTTTCAACCCGGAAAAATTAAGGATATCCATGAAGGATGAAAATTTATCGCAAATTATCCTGCTAACTTATCGTTATCACTTCCTGATAAATTATTCGTGTATACGGATACATGCGAAAATTATATAACCGGTGATGCGCAGACTCCTCTATTACGTATCGTACCTGTAGATAATACAAATTACATTTATGGATCCACGCAAACTAAATCATTCTCCCCGCCGATTTATATACCCTTATTACGGACTGAATTTAGCACGATCGAGATAGATATAAGGACCGACACTGGTAAACCAGTACCATTCCAGAGTGGAACGTTGACCGCTACATTACATTTTAAGCGTACACGATAAAATACATCACTATGGATCGATATATTGATCATTACGAGCGTCAGGTTGGCGGTGGGATTGACCGCGTTTTTATTGGTGCTCCCTATCAACGAGGCCATGGTCTAGGAAGCTTTCTCAGTGGTTTATTTCGGCGTGCATTACCATTGCTCACTCGTGGCGCTCGCGCTGTCGGAAAAGAAGCGCTACATGCTGGTATGAATATATTGGGTGATGTTGCGCACAACACTCCCTTCAAAGATTCATTCAGAGCCCGTATGACCGAAAGTGGGAGAAATTTAAAGCGCAAGGCCGACGAAACATTTGAGAATCTCATGCAGGGTTCAGGATATAAAATACAGGACCGCTCACCGCAGCATCATTCTTTGTTCGGTCACGCTAGTCCTCACATCAGTACTCCTACGCTTAGAGCTCTAAAATATACGAAAATTCGTAAGCCTAGAAAAACTACGAAGAAAAAGAAAAAAGTTTTAACCGATAAACGTATCAAGAAAAAGGGCCGTAAACCAACAAAGTCTAAGAAAAAGGCGAATAAAAAAACGAAGTAGACTAAAATTGTTACGCGTAAAAAACGCACTGTTGCGGATTTATTTGGATAATTAGCTAAACAAAATGTCTTTCTTACACGGCCACTCTTGTGAGTGCTTGAAATCAGAGCTGGATTTATTCACGCTTCCACCAACGCAGACAAGTATAGAACGTTCTCAAGGAATTCATTATAAATCCGTTTCGTCACTGACCGATGAGGCTCCTATTGAGTTTGTTGTCCCTGGCCATGGTGACGAATACATTGACCTAGCGCATACTATGTTAAGCTTACGTGTTAAGCTACAACCTCGGAACGGCGTAGTTGACGCTCACGACAGAGTAGCACCTGTTAACAATCTTCTGCATTCATTATTCAATCAACTAGATGTATCATTCAACCAGAAGCTTGTATCACCCTCGAATAATGCCTATGCATACCGAGCATACTGTTACGTCCCGATCAGCAATTTTGACTCCATCTCGGTCAAGGAGAATTTACACCCTCCCTTTACACGTTATTCGGAGATGACGCTTTATCGAGGTTTTGGCCCTGTTTTGAACCTAACCTTTCGGAAAATAATTCGGGATAGGGCCTAGAGTGTATATATTTGATGTTGAGGAAATTTTATTCACGGTTAAAATTTGGAATTTACTAGATTTTAATTGATGATTTTAAACTGGACAGTTAGTGTATAAGAAATCTGGCACGAAGCCGTCATTCTATGGTCGACCCGAAGGTCTAGCGCCCATCAAGAGCAAACCCAACAAAATAACCTGTCTACTTCCCTTTTGCGATACAGTGTACCCCCCCTAGAAAGCCATATCCTCTAATAGAGGTCTTTGACAATCACTCCGTTCGAAACGCGACGGTTCTTTCGAGCCGCCGCGTTATGATTGTCACCTCCCCTAGGGTCCAATAACTGACTAGCGGTCGTGCCGCCATTTCTGACGTGTGGTTCGGTAGCCACACGGGGTCGACCAAAGCGAGAGCCCTCCACTTCTCGTCGGTCTCAACCTCCTGGTTCGTTTCACATATACGGTCTCCTTTCACTGTATTAACCAACGATGGACAAGCCCGCTGGCGACCGAAGTCGTCATCGGGAACCATATTCTTGAATGCACCTGGGAATGGGCCCCCAGAGCATCCTCCAGGATGAAACTTGCCAGAGGTCTCTTGACCGGGTCTGCTTATCGTCCTTGCGACCAAGCATCGGGATAATTACGCGACGTAGCATAAGAAATCGCGAGCCGGATCACACTAGACTCTCTCGAATGCCGCAGCAACTCTTGCGAGCCACTACGGGGCACCACGGCGTCTCTCGGTGCGTCAGCCTAAACTGCGACCGAGTATCACCGACCAGAGACCCCATCGCTGCACGCACAAGCAGTTACGAAGGATCGCCTTTTCGTCGACGGTCTGTCCACTCTGAGTTCCAACGGGACGAAACCAGGCAGCGTGACGCGTGCTTGGTCGCGAACCCGTCAAGAGTGGACGTGCGGTCTTGACTTTAGGCGGTTCCTATCCCCGCATTGATTGTACACACGATATGACCTCATGGATTTACTAGAGACACGGCGTTTCTCGGTGCGTCAGCCTGAACTGCGACCGAGTATCACCGACCAGCGACCTCCTCGCAGCATGCACAAGCAGTTACGAAGGATCGCCTTTCCGTCGACCGTCTCTCCACTCTGAGTTCCAACGGGACGAAAGTAGGCAGCGTAAACGCGTGCCTTGGTCGTGAACCCGTCAAGAGTGGACGTGCGGTCTTGACTTTAGGCGGTTCCTATCCCCGCATTGATTATGCACACGATTTGGTCGTGGATTTTTACAACGAAAACCACATAAGAGCCATTTACCGACTTGTGGTTATGCTGTGTTTAGGTGACTGGTTGACAAGGAACATTTGCAAAGCAAAGAACCCGGACCCCCTAACGGGTCCCCAGTAAGACCCGAGCTCGGTAACCGCGGGGACGCTACTCCCCGGTGGTTCGAGCGGCGACAAGCATATAAGTGACGGATCATCCTACAGCCCCGTACACCCCTCTACCATCCCTGTGGGGAGCCCAAGAGGACAAGAAAAGGGGAGTTTTGCGGGTGTGTTGCGAGCTCTATCCAGGCGTGTCTCACTAAGCTTTAGTTCTCTCATGGGTCTATTATTCGCCGGACACCCCTGTCTGTCCGACATACAGCTTGCCTGTTCTCTTGCTTATATGCCCGGACGAATTATTATTCACTTTGAAAGGAAACTACCGATGCACCTCTCCGACTAGCCTTCGCGCTCTCTCTTCGAAGAACGAGAAGCAACTCTCTCACGATATTATATACATCGCGACTTTGGTCATGGCTCTCCGCACTTTGAGAACAACGTATCTACGGGTCTTATATTCTTCTCTCTCGTGGTATACGATCGTCAGGGCGCATACATTGTTTTCCGGCTGTTCGCTCGTCCGAGAAAGTATTTTCTCCTTGTATCCTGACGGCATCGACTTTGTTTGTCGTGGGAGAATGCACCTGGGTGGAAAATTTTCTCGACAAATTAGAGAAAAGAAAAAAAAAAAAAACAAGCGAGCTCTGCGAATTGGTGGAAACTATCTCTCTATAATATAAAACGATTTCGCCGCTGTCGCCGCCGCCGCCGCCGCCGCCGCCGCCGTGTCAAGAATCGAGGAGGGGGGGGGGGGGGGTAACTCATATTTATCATATATATTTATATTATAATTATTTATATTGTAATTTGTAATGTAATTGCGATAGAGCGAACCTTTTACGCACGCTGTAAAATGAGTCGCACGAACTGCACAAGTACCACATGAGCACGAGCCGAAGGCGAGTGCTCCCTTTGGTACGAGTGCGGCGAGTGTGACTCACTTCACAGTCCGCGTGTGATGTTCGCTACACCGCGCTGTTATTGTAATATTATGCCACAAGGGAGGAAAGTGCGTTTTTTCACCGAGTGTGATGTTTGAGAAATTCACACGAAGTGAAAATATTATTTGTCCACAGTGGTAAAAAGTATGCGGACGACGAACTTCGAGCGATGTTTTCGTACGTGATTAAGAACAATTTATACGATGTGTGCCGAGGCCATGGAGCATTTAAAAAAATGATTAGAGACAATGTAAGTTTTTCAGAAAGGTGTAAGCGCTCACAGAAATATTGAAAGTGATTAATCAATGTTTTTTGTTACTTTGCAGATTATAATCGGCCGGAAGGCCGAAAATCTCTATACCAAATTTAAGAAAGTCGTCGAGGACGAGTTAGACGAGGCCAGGCCGCAATACGGCTTGTCACGGTATCAAGTCCGTCGCCTAAAAGCAATCTACACACGCCCGGAAATACATTAAGGCTCCAGGTTCTCGGCGGTTTTGTACGGCATTCTCAATCATGTTTTGTATAATCTTTATTAACATTAAAATGAATTAAAATGTCTATTCGTTGAGGTGGATCCCTGCATCGACCCTCACGCACGTTCTCCCAAAGAAAGTACCCCGGGTTTCGTGAGTCGTCCGAAGACGAGTTCGTTATAAAGGAACGAACGAGAGTAAACAAACTGCATATTTAGCGCACTTGAGGTATGGAATCCACAGTACATATGCACGGGCGAGTACCAGGCATAGTTACTTTGCCATTACCAACTCACTTGAATTTCTTCACGTTGACATTCAGACCGTGGGCAAAGTCATTTCCGTCAATTGTTTCATGTTTCACTTCGAAAATGAAAATAAATTTTCGACCCCGAAGTATCGTTCCGCCAGAGGATCAGTTGGTGATTGCGTCAAACATGGACCGTCAAGGTCAAAAGACCGAGATCCGCGGAGTGACGACTTACTAAGCCCCATTGCACCGAGAGACAAGCTCGCAAGGTTGATCTTGACTTGACGGCGTTAGCTTTCTACGCGATACCGCCCAGGAGTCGATATTCGTCTTCTTGCTCCAGTTTCGGACACGGCCGGCCCTACCGTCCGTCACCTTCTTAGCCAAGAAGAGCCCTATGGACTCCGCCAGGGAGCCCAAGAGGACAAGAAAAGGGGAGTTTTGCGGGTGTGTTGCGAGCTCTATCCAGGCGTGTCTCACTAAGCTTTAGTTCTCTCATGCGTCTATTATTCGCCGAACACGGCTTCGCAAGAATTTAGCGATCATTTTGTTTGCGATCATTTTGTCAACTTATGCGACTTGTCGAATCTCTGCGCTCGGATTCGACCTTTTCTTTTGATTCATTCGGCGGCGAGCATTAATTTCTGTTCATAAATTTCCTCATTCTCGCTGTTTAAATCACCGATTGTTTGGAGCCACTGTCTCCAAACGCGTACCGGTTTTTTATTCAGCTGCACTTCGAATGGAGTCAATTCTGTCGTCTCGTGGTGAGTTTCATTCATACAATTTTGTATGATTTTAACCTATTTAACCCATGATGAATGTCGGCCGGTTATTAACGAGCGGAAAAATCGGCCTAATTCACGATTGACCCTTTCTACTATATTTCCCTGCGGGTGTCTTATTGAGGAGAAAATCGGCTGTATATTCTCTCTCTCTAACGCCTCAAGCCATTTTCTCGACGTGAACTGAGTTCCATGGTCGAACTGTAGTCTCTTTGGCTTTCCATACGTTGGAATGTAATCTTTTAAGGTTTTATTTAATGTCGTGGTGGCCGTGGCGGTTTTTAGCGGATATAAGACTACATATTTCGAAAATGCGTCAATCGTAACGAGCAAATACTTCATCCCTCCTGCTCCTGTCGGTAATGGACCGTAAAAATCGATTGAGACGAGATCTCCAGGGCCTTCCGGGGTTAGATTTTGTTGAGCAGCGTACGAATGCTGGTTCGGATGTTTGTTCCTTTGACACGAGTCACACGTCGTGAGGAGTGCTCGTATCATTCGATATAAACGAGGGTATGAGAAATCCTCTTCGAGAATCTTCCATACTTTCTTTGCTCCCACATGGCCATAGCTGTGATGAGTGTACCAGATAAGATCTTTTATCAATCTTTCGGGTACCATTACTTTTTTTCGACCGTTAGCGGCAACTTTCAGCAGGACATCATCTCGTAACAGATATTTTGGGTTATCTTTGTTAACTCCTCTGATGATTTCCGCTAGCTTGGGCTCTTCTCGTTGCCACTGTGCTAACATTTTTATACCTTCCATTATGGGTCGGGGGGCTTGTGTCGCAAATAGTTCTGCAATAATTATCTCTTTTCTTTTACTTTCGGCATCTGGAGGTTTGGCACGGCTCAAAACATCGGCAACGATATTTCTTGCCCCCGGGCAGTGCTCGATCGATAGGTCATAATCCTGGATTGCCAAAACCCACCTCGTTAGTCGATCGTTAAGTAATTGGCAATTTCGCAAGAATGTTACGGCTTTATGATCCGTGATCACCGTGACCTGTGCCCCGTAAACGTATGTCCTTAACTTTTTTAAAGTCCATACTACAGCGAGCAATTCTTTTTCTGTGGTGGTATATGCCACCTCGGCTCCCTTGAGCGTTCGGCTAGCAAATACCACCACTCCGAGCTCCCCATTGGCATCTTTTTGTGCCAACGTGCCTCCCAGCGCATAATCACTTGCGTCAGTTTGTAAGATATACCCTCTCGAAGGATCAGGGTGTTGCAGAAGAACATCTTCGATGAATAAACTTTTTATTCTGTCGAACGCAATTTTTTCGGCTTCTTCCCAACGCCATTTTACTCCTTTATGGAGTAACTCCAATAATGGAATTGTTTCTTCCGCGTGTCTGTTCGTGAATTTGGTGTAGTAGTTAATCAGTCCGAGAAAACCCCTTAATTGTTTTAGATTTCTCGGTGCCGGGAAGTCGCGGATAGCCTTCACCTTTTCCGGCTGTGGTTTAATCCCTTCTGTCGTGGTGATGTGTCCAAGAAAATTTCTTTCCTTTCGGAAAAATTGAGCCTTTCGCAATTTTACAGTCATTTCGTGGCTTGCGAGTCTCTCTAAGAGTGCCTGAAGGTGATTCATGTGCTCTTGAAAATCGCTCGAGATGCAGAGCAGATCATCCACGAAATTGATTATGTTTTCCCCCATGTTTCGTACAACGATATCGAGAGCTCGTAGCAGGCTCGAGGTACTAGTTTTTAAACCAAATGGCGTGACGACGAACTCATATACTTGGCCTCGGTGTCTAAAGGCCGTGTATTTTCGTGAGTCGGGGTGGAGTGGAACCTGCCAAAAGCTATTCGTTAAGTCAAGGCTTGTCATGACTTTTACATTGTGGCATCTTTGGAATATTTCCTCTGTATTCGGAGTACACTTGTGGTCATTGCTTAAAACCTGATTGAGTTTTCTTGCATCCAAACAGAGACGAACGGTTCCATCCTTTTTGTCGACAACCGTCAGAGGATTTACCCATGCGCTGGTAGAGCGTTGAATAATATTCAACTCGAGTAATTTTTCTATTTCTTGGTCTACCTTCTCCTTATAAAGCATGGGTATCGGATACGAGTGCGCAACTATCGGAGTGTTTGTTGTGACTTCAAGCCGATGTTCGTATACTCGTATCCTACCGAGTGTTTTTCTAAACACGTTCCGGTATTTCCATAAAGTTCGACGCAGCCTTTCTTTCTCTTCGGCCATCGTCAGATTTGCTTCCTCGACGACTGTGTCGATTTCTTCCATGCTAGGTTGGTCTTCCGTATTTCCGATCCTTTTTTCGTGACTAATATGTTTGATTGTCGCCTCCTTGGGAGTCTGCTCCATCTGATTTCCGTCTTGCCTCTCGAGGGTTTTTCGGAGTATATTCTTCCTTTTACCCCTTTCCACGTCTTCTCCTCCCGGCATCGCTTCAACTGCCTTTTTCGTAGTTTCAATCGATCCGGGTTCCATCTCATTTTTTATCGTCGGTTTCGTCGGGACAATGTCCATGAGATCATTGTACTTGACCTTGAGCGTATCATTTTCCAGATCTATCAGGCTTCGGAGCGGATGTAGAGTATCTACTCCAAAAAGTACATCCCGTATCAATCCGGGAACGACTAAAAATCTTACGTAAATGCGAATTTTCCCGATTTCCGTTATAGCCATTATTTGTTTGTGTATTTTACAAGGTCGTCCTCGGACGGTACCCTTTACCTTAACTCCAGTCACCGGGAGAATAGGACAGTTTTTAAAAACTTCCCGATTCTCCATGAAAAATTCTTCCGACAGAGCGGTGACTTTCGCACCACTATCTACCAGGACGGTGACTGGGATTCCCTCGATCTTCGCATAAATTTCCAGACATTCCACTAATGGGAATTTTTCTTCGTTAATTTCGTCTCCCATTAAAAATTCTCTGGTGTCGGAGAATATCGTATTAATGGGGATTTCTTCTACATATTTCTTTGGATGTTCCATTGTACTCCGCCTGTCATTGCCGGTTCGGTTTGCCGGGGCGGGTACAACGCCGACGTGCTTAGTTTCTCCATATCTTTTTGCGTTTTTAACGCTTGGACCGTATTGTTCAGTTTTGTGAGGCAAGTCTGATTCTGGGGCGGCTCCCCGGAATTATACTGCCGATTCCACGGTCGCGCCCCCCCCCCCCCCCCCCCCCGCCCCAACCTTGGTTCGCTTGTTGAGGTTGCCGATTTGGAAAACCGGATGTAGGTGCCGGTTTTGTTTTCTCCGAGGCTTTATTCTGTGTCTCAGATTTTTTATTGGCTTCTTTAGTTCTATGGGCGTTCGTTGGTCCACCTTGATCGATTTTCTCGAGAAACTGCATCAGTTCCTCGAGTGTCTCAAAACCTCAACCAACGATCGTGGCTTGGATCTCGTCAGAGAAATGCTGAGCCAAAGATCCGATAATATCCTTATCGGATGGGGGCGGAATTAAATCCCGCACACTCCCGAACGTTCGGGTAGCTTATTCGACTCTAGCCGAGTTATTCTCTTCGAAAAATCCAAATTCGAGATTTCTACGGATTTTTCTTTGGACGTCTCGGCTCCAGTATCGTTCTTGGAATCTGCGCTCTACGTCCTCGAGCGAGTGCATCTGTTCTTCTACAAGGAGCCACCACTCCTTTGCTGTCTTTTCCAGACATTGGCCCAATAAATATTTTATTTCGGGTAGTTGAGGCTGCGTTATCTCACAATAATTCCGAAATTCTCGTAAGAATTTCATCGGCCTACTTTTGCCGGAGCCGTCGAAATTTGGCGGCCTTAAGCGTATCTGTGACTCTGCACAGATCCGAGATCTGCCTCGGACCGTCCGATCCCCGATAATTGATTCGGCATCGTGTTGCTCCCATTCTTGGTTCTTCTCGGATTGTCGAATAATTCGGGTGCTTTCCGTGTCCGGTTTATTCTCAATTTTATTGGCCAAACTTTGCAGCCTTTTCTCGATCTCTTGGTGCGCGAGTCGCTGCTGCGCGTCGTTCACCTCCAGAATGCTCATCCTTTCGGAGTTATTCCCGATTCTTTTTTCCACCTCCTTAACTTTATCTGCGAGAGGTTGTGTTGTTCGATGGACCTCCGTCGCTACCTGTGTTTGTAGCATCTTCATTTTGTCGCTCAGTCTGATTTCGACTACTGCTAGTCGCCTATCGACTGCTTCGAGCATGTATTTGTCTCTCTGCTCGAGTATCTGGACGATTTGAGCGCGGTGGTCCTTAGACTCCTGTCCCATATTGACGATGGCGCCAGCTAGACCTTCCAAACGCATGGTTATGTCTCGAATCGCCTGCCGGATGTCTAGCATTACTTCCTCGATGGCTGTTGACTCGCGAGATTTTGCTAATACCCGTCTCGCCTTTGCTTGATTAGCGAGCGTGTTGCTCGCCTCTCCGAACTTCCCGTGTTCGGGATTCAAAAAAACGTCTGAAGCCCTGTGCGGGAGCGTTATGTCCCCGGCATTCATACCGACTCCTGAGTCAAGCAATTGCTGGACTTCTTCCTCCCTAAGGTCTTCTGCGGGTTGTTTTTCCCGGCCTTTATCCTCTGGGTCATTTTCCTGACGGTTCTCCTTCACCGGCTTATTTCTGTCTTTACGGGACTCTTTCCCATGAGACTCGTCTCCGGACGTCATGCTCTTGTCGTCGTCCGACATTTTTTATTTAATTTTTATTTTAATCAATGACTCGGATTAGTTTTTTTAATTACTCGAATTTGAGCGCACCTGCCCCACGTTGGGCGCCAGTTGTAACGTTTCACTTTCGGAGGCTTACCGCTCTCTGCTCCGAAAGCGTCGCTATGTGAGTTCTCGGCTCACTTTGATTTTGTGAGGGCAGGTGTTGTGGAAAAAATTCGAGAGACCCAAAAATTGATTCTAAATGTCAATTAAATATTCTGGTTTTATTGATACAAAATTAATCCTATGCGTAATTAGTCTCATAAAAGAAACAATTATCTCGGTAGAAAAAGTCAAAGAATGTATGAAAAGAAAGAATGGTAATGAAAGGGTTAAATGAGACAGACGGCAGCAGTCTCTCCCGTCCCCGAGAGAAGTCGCCGAAACTGTATTTTCAGGAGAAAAGGGTTATCAGACGGCGGCAGTTACTCCCGTCCCCGAGAGAAGTCGCCGACGCTGAGTTTTGGGTGGAAAGGTAAACCAGACAGCAGCAGTTATATCTCTGTCCCCAGAGAAAGTCGCCGATGCTCGTTCGGAGGGAATCTCGGTGGTGATCGGAGTCACCGTTCAACCAAGAGTGCTCTCTGTATGTTCGGGCCTCCTTTTATATCGGAGCGCCAGGTGCGCACGGCTCGACTCTGCGTCCCCTTCCTTGCCTCGTGACGTCAGTCTGACGTCTGTCTCTTGCCTCGTCTCCTGCGATCACGCGAGGATGATGCAATCCCTGCGTGCTGGGTGCGTGCTCCAAAGCGCGCGGTGTCTCGCGGTGAAGCAGGCCGCTTCCCGGCCGCCGACTCCATGGGTATGCGCCTTCCTCCGGTGCGCTGTACCTTACCGACCCGCCCGGGGCTTCATGCGTAGATTTCTGAAAGAGGTTTTGTGGGGATCGAGACGTGAAGACCGTCTCAGTACAGAGCGATGTGGCCGTACCTAGCCCACCCTTGGAAAATCCAAGATGGCGCGAGCCACTGGTACGCCGTCACCAACTGTCCACAGCGCTCCTGATACTTCAACACTCGGCTTTTTAATATATTTTGTTGTTCCAGTTCCACCGTATACTCTGTCGGGTTCTTACGGAACCCCATCCCGATTCCCCCCTAGCACTCCCTACCCGCACTCAGCTAAGCTACCTAACTTCCAGTGCGTCCGTAGCCGACTTAGCTACACTGTACCGCATTTGCCGGGGACACGGGGAAACTACGGAAAACCCGTGCCGGTACAGACGGCCATATTCTACTGATCCACTGGTATTTTTGCACTTGAGTAAAGTGCAGAAACACCAAAGTCTCAGAAGAAAGCGCCTCCCGCTCAACGGTCGATGCGCCAGCTAGCGCACGGCTAAGCGGTCACCCATCCAAGTACTGACCGCGAACGAATCAGCTTGACTTGGGGGACCACCAGAGCCGTGCGCCAACCGCGCATCCACCGCTGTCGGTGTAAATATATATACATATAATATAATAGATATACACAAGTATACATATAAAAAAATTTGCCTTTTTTTCCCTTTTCTGAAATTACTCTAACTTATCCGAAAAGGACAAACGAATCAAAGAGTATAATATTCTTCCCGGTTGCGGAACACGGAGGCGGAAGGCCACCGCCGCTGTTGCGTTTTGCTGACGTCCGGGGTTGACGCCCGGTAGGTCAACGCGTTTGCACTTTTCAGGCTATATTACCCGCCGTTCCCTTGGCGTTTAATTATTCTGTTTCTAGCCATTGATTTAATCCCATCGAATTCTCCAAGGATGTACTCCCGACGCAGCCCGAGCTCACCCGCGAAGGTAAGTACTTTTAATACTTATTCCCACTCTCTTTTCCCCTTGGAAAGTTGTGTCCTCTTTTACATTATTAGAAAAAAAAAATTTCCCGCTCTTCCCCAAACGGTAGTCGGGAAATTATTGTATCAAAAAATTTGATGAATGTTCAAAATTAACTTCTCCCTTTTCCAAAAATTATGTTCCCCGCAAAAAGGAGATATTCTCTCGCACTAATGTTTTATTAATTTTTTCCCCTCCTTCTTTCTATCAGAGGAGACGTCACCTGTCCTGCGGGTTCGACCTGCCATACCAACCCGTGGGGGGCCCGCTGGAGTCCGGCCGCAGTAGTCCGGACGTCGAGATTATCGGGTCAGCCGGGGTGCCCCTCCATGGACGGTCTGCTGGGCCCGCTAGGTCCCCTAGCCCCGACGTGGAGATCGTGGGATCCCCCGGACGAGGTTTCCTTCCGGAGAGGAACCACCCGGTGCCGTCAGCGCCGTGCCCGAGAATCCGGGTCCTGACTCCGGCAATGATTAACTTCCGGGCCGCCCGCGTTCGCCTCCAGCGGTTCGGAGAGGTGTTCGTGCCCTGCAGTCCCATCCTTCAACCCCACGAGGGTTCTAGGCCGAACATCCGTCCCTCGAGAGCCTCCGACTCGGACGATGAGGATGAGGAGGATCCGCTCTCCCGCCGCCGTCGCGCCGCCGAGGGGATTATGAACTGGCGCCTTGCGGAATGGAACTGAACTTTTGCTGTTCTCATGTATAAATAATAATGATAATAAACGTATTACTAAACGTGGTAAACTGGTCTCCGGCGAGGTTTTTGATCTTCCGGGTTTTTCCACCCTTCTGGAGGTTTAGTATTGCTCGCCATCCGCCGGGACAGCCGTTGGTCCGGGCCGTTGCCCCGCCTGTCATATACGATTTGGGCCTCGAGATCCGATCGCAGCCGCGGGGATACCTCGAGTTCCTCCTTTTACGGGTGTCTAAGAGCGTGTACGGGCTGCAAAAAAATTGGAAATTTCTGTTGACCGTAGAACTGTCAACACGAGTCTATGATATCGATTCGAGCCTCGAGCGTCGCATTTGGAATTTCGAAGGCGAGAAAGGTCAACAAAGGAATGTGAAGGTCTATACGATTTTCGAGAGTCCGCAGGTCTACCTCCTGGATGTACATCAGCCAGGGGGGAACGTGACGCGAGATGAAACGCGATCGATGTGTCCAGAGGTTTCTATCGACCTTGAAGGAACATTGTCCAGTGCTTTAGTCGACGGCGGTAGCGAGGTTTCATGTATCTCGGAAGAATTCCACCAACAGAACCTGGGGGCCTTTAAAGAATGTCCGACCCTGCCGGCGACGGCAATTAATGTTGTTGGAGCGTTCGGATGGAGTTAAGGACGAATAAAGCACCAGGTAATGATGAAGGCGAAAGTTTATAATTCCGGAGGAGACGTGACGTTGCTAGTGGTACCGAGATTGCTAAAACCGGTGCTTCTCGGTATCGACGCAATGATGGAGCTCGGTGTGTTTCTGGACATGCACGAGAAGGTCATCAAGGTGCGCGATAAAATTGTTAGACGCCTCATTGGAGGATACGGGCAAATGGGGAAGAGCCAGAAGAGAAGTACCGAAGGAAACAAGAAAACGGGGGAGAGTAGGGTCTTGCTAGCCCTAAAAGAAAAAAGAAAGAATTCGACACGAGACACGTTATGAGCGGAGAAATTCGAGATCCCCCTTCAGTTGACATCGATGTTCGGCTGGCTTTCAAAAACCTGGTCTACGAATACCGCGACATGTTTCGGAGACGACCACGAAGAATGCAAGCATACGAACATTGGCTCGTACTACTAGGACGAAAAGCCATTTGTTCACCGCTCATATCCGGTTCCCATGGTCTACAGAGGAAAGGTAACGGACGAGTTAAATAAAATGCTCGCACAATGGGTAATTCAGCGGTCTACGAGCACATATATTAAGCCTTTGGTCACCGTTATCAACGCAAACGGGGAGGTGCGGCTGTGCCTCGATGCACGATACCTGAACGAACACCTTGAAGAAGAGTACGATTCTGCATTACCGACCGAGGAGATTTTCCAAAAATGTGAAGGCGCGAAGGTCATTTCGCCGCTTGATTTGACCAGTAGTTTCTGGCAAATGCCACTGCACCCAGATTCGAAGAAATATACGGCGTTTCGACGCGAGAACAAGTGTCACGAGTTTACCGTAACATCGTTCGAATTACAAGCGAGTACGGCGGCTCTTGTTCGAGGATTAGACATCGTCTTACGAAATACTGGCGATTGTATCATAAATTTCGAAGATGATCTGCTGTGTGTGTCGATGGACACAACGCAACATCTGCGACATGTCCGGCTTTTCTTTTCGAAGATCCGAGACCATTGAATGACCTTGAAAATGGAGAAATCACATTTTTTCGAAAGTAGGTGAATTTTCTCGGTCACGTCGTAACGCCGGATAAAATAAAGTTGATAAAGGAGTTTCCACGGCCTCGAAACGTGAAGCAGCTACGAGGTTTTCTGGGTCTAGTAAATTTCTGCACGAAATTTACTAGCAGGCACGCCGAAGAAACGGTACCGTTATCAGAGCTGCTGAAAAAGGGAACCACTTGGAAATGCACACTGGATCATGAAGCAGCATTTGATCGGGTAAAACGAATTTTTCGCGACTCGGTCGTTCTCGAACATCCAGACGTAAGAAAACCGTCTACCCTCACGACAGACGCAAGCGATTATGCACTCGGAGCAACTCTTTCATAAACAGACGAAAATGGAGAGGTTGGAGTAATCGCATTTGTAGGTCGAACGCTTAAGGGGGTGGAGGTCGGACATACCACGACCGAAAAATAATTACTCGCAATCGTCTGGGTGCTCCAGAAACTGCAGAGTTATCTGAAAGGAGCAAAAATAACGGTCATAACAGATCCCAAGTCGCTGACATTTCTGAAAACATGCCGGTTCACAAGCGACAGATTGCTAAGATGGGCACTCCTCCTCCAAGGATACGACCTGAAGGTCGAACATCGAGCCGGAAAGACGAATCAGGTCGCAGACACGCTTAGCCGCCTCCCGTGCAGAAATTTAGTTCATGGTGTTGTGTGGGCCTTTCTAGTCTTCCCCAACTCTTTACGGGGCCCAGAAGGGAAATCTTATGAGTGCCTCACTGGGCTTGTCACACTTTATAACTAAGGGCCTTTAAAGGCCAATTTGTGTCGACCTTTATGGGGTTCCTCAACTAAGCCCCAATTATCTAGCGAGGCCCTCTACAGGGCCTGAACGTATTCTCCGGTATCCCCTGTACAGATGCAGGCATTAATAATTAGATCTCGAAACAAATTTTATTTCAATAATTCTTTTTTATTCGAGGTTTAGTACTTGTACATTAATTGTGTCAAATCGTCGTACATAGTACAATCTCGTAAGGGTGAGCGTGGCCGAGAGGATCGGCGCGCGCTTCACACGCAGGATGCCCGGGTTCGATTCCCGGCAAGCACCAAGAATTTTCTGTGGTGTTTTTATTTGCGCAAAAGTGGTTCGGAACCCACTATAATAGTAGGTCCAGAGGAAAGGACCAGCGCCTCGGTATGGGAAACCGAAAGACTGGGAAAAGTGTCGCGGGTTCGATTCCCGAGACTGAAGTCCCGCAGGTGAAAGGAAAAACGGACGGGGACGTAGCTCCGGAGATAGGACGTACGAACTACGACTATATCCGTATGTCCGGGACTACTGACACCTGGCGGGGCGCGACGAAGCTCCGGACACAAGAATCGAACCGGCGACAACGGATAAGGAAGGAGGAAAGAGAGAGAAGTGAAGGAGCCCGTAACCCTTAGGGGATCGGTGTAACACACAATACCCAATAGTGCAATCTCGTAATTTTACGCTTAGTTTAGTTTATCATTGCAAGCTTATATCGAAATAAAAACAATTTTTTGGCGCACTGTCTGTAATAATTAAACTAAATATTCAATAGGTAACTCTTTTCAATGTTCTTACAGTTCCCTAACTCGTTTCGATGCTCGCATACAGTGTTTATAAATATTTTATAAATCTCTCTGCTTATTACATAAACGTATTTCTCTAAAAATATAATAGAAAAGGAATATTTGACACGGGAACAGCATAAGAACATAGGAATATTCGACGTATCGATCTATTCCTTATGAAGCGTAACGTTAATATTATGTAGCATTGTGTCTTTAACTGGAAATTATAATTATCTGACTGAAGTTATTAAGGAGGTTGCTATGCTACTTCTCAATCTTCATAAACCTCTAAAAACTCTTTCATGTACTTTCTTTTTTTAATGCTAATGAGATCTCGATATTATCGAAAGAATAGTAATAAATAATTTTTTTGGAATGTGATTAACGAAATAATAAAAAAATCAGCAACTCTTCTTCGCCTCACGCGTGTTCTTCCTCGATTATCAAAACAGGAAGCGGCCTGCGCATGTTTCGGTGTCCATCCCAATCTTTCGCATTGGATATACAGGACGATACATTTTGATAAAACGTCTTTTCCGACATGACGGTGTCTTGAGGCCCGGTGAAGTACCCTTTGATGAACGCTGCAATTGGAAATAAAAAAAATTATATCGATGGAGCATTAATCCTAAATTTGAACATATGTTAGAGTCGTACCCAGAATATTATCGTAAAATGCTGTTGCCTTGAGAATCAATTTTGTGGATTTAACTTTTGGCAGTCTCACTGCACAGCAATTCATCGCTAGTTCCCTCGAGATGAAGTTCTTCAAAATTGTATTGATAGTGGGCTTCACATCGGACTCCAATAGAGATTCCAACATATCGGTCTGGAACAGAAACATTAAATTAATCTCAATAAAAATTTCGTCAAAGATATAACATCGTTTTAATTAAATGACATTACAAAGTCTTTGCGGAATTCTTCATCGGCTGCCAAGCGACGATCAATCGTTGCAAATTCTTCAGGAGTCCTAGGCTTTTGAAAGTTGTATTTTTCTTCGAATTTTTTCAGTGTCATCTTATTGACTTTCAACCGCAGGCTACGTTCCACTGCATTACGAAGCTGCCTCTGATCCTCCGATAGAACTTTGATTAAGCACAATCTATATTCGTATCTATATGGAACGGAGAAGAAAGATTTAATTATTTACAATAGTAGCTTCAATTATTTACATTATCAGGTTTCCAGTTTTTATATGCTTACTTTTGGAAAAAGTAATCTTTTCTTGCAACTCTTCCGCAAGCTCCATATCCGAATTCTCCGTTGCATCATTTTCGTCGGGTCGACGGTAGATTCTTCCGATTCGAGCGCCAGCGCTCCATCCAGGACTGCAGCATTTCTTATTTCTTCGGCCGGGTTATTCGCTTCAAGTCCCGCAGTTGCACATAACGGTTTCGGCAACTGAACCGGAATTAGTGTTCCACGATCACGTGACTTGCTCGCAAACTCTTCAGGCTGCGATTTAGACGAACCGGCAAACGAAATTTTCCGAGCAGTAAACGAGATGGAAGACTGAGGCGTTGAGGAAGCTTTCGTTGTCGGTTTCGGAGTCGCTTTCGCAGCTGTAGACCGAGACGTTTTGGTGCAACCTTTTCAGATCTCTTCTTGGTGCCTTTTCCTTTCTTTTTTTTTTCGTTCTGTCCGGGTTTACGCTACGCAGTCTCTTCCTCGGAGCTAGAATGTGCCTCGCTTGAAACTTCTGGAGCTAAACCGTGAAATTAAATCATTTTTATTGAATTAATGAATTAGTTTTATTATTATTGGTGTGTATGGGCTCGAAGCTTTGTTATTTTTCTTGATTTTGTACTGCGATAAAATGAAGTAGTTTTACTAAAAGATAACCAATATGGAAAAGCTGTGTGCTGAAGAGATGTAGGATCTAGGAGCTTTGATTTTTTATTTTCAACCCACGAACATCGAACATAACGCGGCAGCATTTTTGTCAATATAAATATTTATAAAAATATTCAAGGTTTAATTTTCTATCCGATTAGAAAATCCGATTAGCAAAAACACACTCCCTCATTATTATTTCATTATTCATAAAACAAAAAGAAGAGTCTTTACTAAAAAGTTGCTTTAAAAAAATCAACCGAAACCAGATAATTTCTTAAAAATACAGCTCTGAAAACTTCATTATTCATGCAAGCAAAATGTAAATGTCCCACTGAAAAATGCAAACACGCAATGCAACCGAAAATATACTAAAACTTTGTTAACTTCGATTCCCGTGAGTCGAGGTGAACAGTTAATTAATCAAAGAAGAAGGGAAGAGAAAAAGTAAAAGAATCGAACGAGTTCAGGCTTCGTCGGTATCGGTGGGTGCATCGACGACGGAGGTGTCCGGCGCGGCCAGATCCCGCAGGATCGACGGCGGGCCGGAGGGGATGTAGGGAACGTCGGGGGGAGGGGGTCCCGGCGTGATCCGCTCCGGGACGTACGGTTCGACGGGGCGAACGAGGATGAACCGGCTTCGGGTGTCCAAGACGGTCTCGGCGACGATACGCGGCCTAGCGACATCGCGAGGGGACGACGGGGTCGCGGTGCAGCGGAGCCACGGAGGCGGAGCGCGCGGGTTTTCGCGGAGTAGGGCTGGAAGAGCTTCTCGAGCGCGAATCGCGGAGGTCGCGGCTTCTTCGGCTTCCTGCTGAAGGAGCCAGTTGAGTCCCCGTGGAGCTCGGCGCTTGCTCGCGAGGAATCTCGCGTGAGCGAGGAAACGCATACGCTCGGTGCGCTTTGGCATGTATGAGAGTGACTCGAATTTTGCCCGGCAAAGGGAGTGACTCGTTTGCCGCGTGCGATAGGCCGTCAGCACGATGAGTCGGAAGGAGTGCCGGGAAGCTGGGTCTCTCCTACAGCCTCGGCCGTTCGATGCTTCCTGCAGCAGGAGCACGTTAACGGCTAGAGGGTAGTAGGAGGCGGACGAAAAGGGTTGAGAACCGGAGTGAAGGAGAAGGTAGCCTCGACTCCCGATATTTGGCAGTCGTGCGCCCGTACGGGAGCACAAAACGTTGCACGAAATCGGGGCGAGGGGGGGAGGAAGTGGGTGAGAGAACGAGGTGCCGATCCGGAGATCGGGGAACGTCAGAAACGCCCTGAGAAGGGCGGATTTATGTCGCCGTATCTCGCTCTGAAAAGAGCGAGATCGTGCCGATGTGAAGAAATTCCAGAGAGCCGCCGAGTCGATGATCCGTGGAGACGTTCCGTTATACGCACTGAAAAGTGCGGGTTCGATGTGGCTAGAGTATCCGTGGGAAGTCGAATTCGAAGTAAGAAGGTGTCACGAGAGTCGATTTACGTTATTCGCACTGAAAAGTGCGGGTTGGTAAACTGAGAGTTGTCCAGGGAAAAGCCAAGTGAGAAATCCAGAGTATGTTTAGAGTTGCTTTAATGGCTTTCCAAGGTGTACAGTTGTCGTTGGGCGTGTAAGGCGAAGAGTGAGGCGAACTGGCCGATCTATATGGGCGAGCGCGGACCCTGGAGAGAGGCTCCTTGTCGCGAAATCAGTGCGCGCGCGTTCAATCTCGCGAATTCTGAGTCGCCGGATGGTAATAATTCGGCCAGCTCCCCTCTCCTCGTTATCGAATCGATACAATGCTAAGCTCACGTGAAGAGCAAAAAATAAGGATTTTTTCGATGCACATATCGAGGGGGTTCGAAATTTATAATAATAAAGAAATAATAATTTCGTAATTTCGTAAATTACGTTAATCCTAACTTTTGACGGAAAAGAGGAAATAACTCCCGATCCTTCGGGAGGAACGAGTTCGGAAAAATACGAATCGGTATAGAAAATGAAATGAAATTTAAGCTTCCCTAGTGGGATGTTCGTATTTAGCGATCGTTAATTGCCTAAATTAATTAATAAAGGGTTCGCTCGGGGAGCAGAATGATATCCCGATTACGGGAAACTCGGGTAATCGGTTGTTTGAAATATCGAATATCTGTAAGTCGAATTTAAGGGATCTTAAACAATTAAATTCTCTACGGTAGGGGTACCGTTGGAAAGCTAACGATGTTAGCTTTCTAATGGTGAAAAGAATGAAACGGAAATAGCTAATTCCAGGGGTTAAATCATTGCCGGGAGATAATTGTATTTATCAATACGCGTGCCGCATCGCTGTCGCGTACCGCTGGTGACGTCACTCGGCACACGGCACGCCGAGCTGACGCGCTAACCGGGAATGTATTGCCCGAGCCCGGGGAAACTATTGTCCAGGCGGCGATAAGGCCGGCCGCTATAGATATACCAGCGGTACGCGGCGAGCGAGTAAACAGGGTATATAGATATACCCGCGGTGTGTGAGCGCGAAGACGCTCGTAGATATAGATATACCCGCGGTGGGTTAACGCGACGACGCTTGTAGATATAGATACACCCGCGGTGGCTTAACGCGACGACGCTTGTAGCTATAGATATAGCGGCGCCGAGACGCAATGATCCACGCGCTTTCGGCATAAACCCGAACGGTTACACTTTACGCGGGATTGAGCGGAATATAGGCCTCGCGTGGGGGGAAAAAGTGGAGGCTTGCGGACAACAACTTTTTGTATTGGATGTACAAGTACTTTTTACATTAAAAACCAAATTGAGCGATTATACTTACAATACGATTGCTCGCTGTCACTTTTTTTATTGCCTGCAAATGTTTTGTTGGTGACGTCCATTATGTTTTGTAGATCGTCATGTTTATTGGAACGCAATGCTTTGTAGAGATTAGTCATCGTTCTTGCCTTTTCTTGCGGCTCTTCGTAATCCGTCGTATAAGCATACGATTCCTTCTGAAGGCTCTCGAGTCTGATCATGGCATCTTCATAAGTGCCTGAACCAAAATGAAATCGTAGAAATGAATATGATGAGAAACGGAATGACTAAATAAAAAAATGTATACATACTCGCATGCCCAATCAATGCACACTCGTAGAATGGCCAATCTTCTGGTGCGACGACATAGTTTTTGATTAAATCATTGAGCAAAGCAGTCGCTTCATCATCGTACGGAGGGCCCATAAATCGCGCCACGCATGAGCCAAGTTTTGGGTCAAAAGTTATCCACGAACTTGGCACGCATTCGATGGATTGTTTGCCATCGGTGGTCCTTTCATTGACGAAGTAGACGAGCTGATACTTGTGTAAATCTTTGGTCCGGCGACTCACTGGAAAATAGTGCATCACAGACTGAATTTCAACATTTGTTTCAATTACTGGTAGTATCGCCATATCTTTAAGTTCATTTCTACATTAAATTATTTATCCAATTACATGCTTCTGATATAAATATAACAACGCTGCCAGATATCACATTATTGGACAGCGCTCAGTTTTAAACAGCATGAGATAGAATTTTATACTGAACATGCAATTAAAAATAAGAAATTCAAGCTACTCACTTTTTGGATGTGTCGGCCAATGCACGTTATTAAAGAATAATAGCGTTGCAGAAAGAAGCCGAGCCAAATTCGCCCGTTTGAGGTTATGGCGTTCGTCGCGTGATTATCGTTGAACGTTGTTCTCACTGAAACGATAACTTTTTATCATTCATGCTCATTGTGTCATGAATGTATATATTTGCTTACTGCAATACTTTCAACTCGTTGACAAAGAGACAATGCAGGAATAAACACGTAAAGCAACTTCGTTACACCGGCCGGTCGAGATGCACGCTCCTCCCGCGCAATTCGGTGATCACAACACTCGTTGACGCGATGTTCCCGCGCGAAAAGCGAAGCGTACCGCACGGTCGGTAAATGGGGTGATGCAATCAACGGCTCGCTTCTCCGTAACTCATTTTATCACTTTCGTTGCGAATTTTTCGAAATCGGTACCATCATATTGAAATTATTGAAAAGTACGAGACTCGCAGCGTCGATCCTGCCACAACAACAGCCTCGTGGCTGCCGTGAGACTGGATTTCGCACAGCTTATCGTAAACACAAGTACCTGGCACTTGGCTTAGTGGCCTAAAGCCATCACGGAAAGAAGAAGAAGAAACACAAGTACGCGCCGATGAAATTGTATTTTGCTCTCGAATATTAAACAACGTTTCAACCGGTGTTACGAAACTAAAAAAAAATTGTGAACGTTGATGTGAAAAGTGAAATTTTTGGTGAGATATATTTATTCGAAAGCTTCCATACAATGTTACATTTTGCAAGAGAAACAATGTCGATCTTTTCCAACCTACCAATATACTCCATTTTTTTTTTTAAGTGTCAGATGGAGGAGCGGAAATGGAGGGCACGCGATCGGAAACGAAAAAGCAGAGCAATCATAGAGGAGTTTAAAGTTGACTCTAAAGAGGTGCTTCGAGAGGAACAGGCACAGAAAGATTCAATTCAAATCAATGGTAAGTCCACTCTATCTTGAAAATCACTCAAAAATCCAGAAAATTAGATTTCGCACAGTTGCACCTTATCTGAGATTCCGAAAATTGACACCCCCACATGAAAAACAGAAAATAAAAAATAATTATTCAATCGAAAAAAACTTATGTTTTACAGTTCACCGTAAACCTTTTTTTGCTTCTATTTCTCATTTCATTTTTGAGTCTGCGGAAATGATCACTGGACCAAAGTTGCTGCCCAAGCTGCAATGAATTTGAAATGAAATTTTTTATGGCCCGAGTGGAGTTCTCTTGTGCTCATGCACAAGAGTACATTAGCACAAGGGACGAACACCAATAAATGGAACTATTTGATCTTCGGAAGAATAATTGTGTAAGACAGTTAATCGCAGAAGATCTTCTGTATTTTTGGCTTGTCGAAGCACTCATATTACTGCTATGAATAAAAATCACTCGTAAAGTCCAATTCTCGCTGTAACAAGAGTGTTGATAGTCCGAGTGTGAAAAACTTTCATGATCTAATCATAATGAACATTTTCATACTCGGACTATAAAGACTCTTGTTACAGAGAGAATTTGACTTTGCGGGAGGTTTTTATTCATGGCAGTAAGATGAGTGCTCCGACAAGCCAAAAATACAAAAACATCTTCTACGATGAACGGTCTTACACAATTATTCTTCCGAAGATCAAATTGTTCCATGTATTGGTTTTCATCAGTTACATTTTGTTAGGTGCTCCCCTCGTCAAAGGTTCATGATACCAACTTTGATTTGGCAGAGTGATTTTTATTTATGGGAGCAAACTTAATGTTAGAAGAAGCCAAAAGTTGAAAATATGTTTCACAATGAACTGAGTAATAGATTGATTTCGAAGATTGGATTACTCCAATTCTGTGGTGCATATCAGGCCAATTTGACAATGCATCATAATGTACAGTCTCACCCTACTTCAATTGACATAGTTTTTAAACAATGCGACGTCCTTGAAAAAGAGTACATAAAAAACAACCAATCTTGTTTAATGGTTTGAATAATTATCCATTACACTATTACAGATGAGAGGATTTCGTCTAATCGCAAACATGGCAACGTTCCGGATCGTGAATTTCAACATCTACAAGAATCATCTCTGGCTGCGGACTTGTTAGAAGCGGAAAGGTCCACGAACAACCTATGTGAAGACGTTATCGCTGCAAATCTCCAAGAAAACTTGGAGCCTCTTCACTCTCCAAGTGTGCAAGAGTCGATTTCGGAAATAGACGAACTACGTCGATGGGCGATCGAAAATAATATCAATCACACAAGTTTGGATCGTCTATTAAGCATTCTACGCAAAAAACTGTTTCCTGATTTGCCGAAGAGTTCTGCAACATTTCTACAAACACGGAAAATTCAGTATAGTATAACAGAAATTGAGGATTATTTGACTACCGCGGATCCTGGGCAATACGTATACTTTGGAGTCGGTAAAGGTCACGGAGGAGATATTTTATTAATCGTGAACGGAGATGGCTTACCCCTATCGAAATCGGGTAAAAAAACCTTTTGGCCGATATTATGTCGCGTTTACTATGAACGGGATCTGTACAAGCCGTTTGTGGTAGCCATTTATTGTGGAACTAGTAAACCGAAAAGCGTTGACGAGTATTTCGGTCAATTCATACAAGAACTCAATAATTTGCAAGAAGCAGGAATTGTATTGCATGGCAAGAAATTCAATGTACGTTTGATGTGCATTGCTGCGGACACTCCTGCGCGTGCATACTGCAAAGGCACGAAGGGCCACGGCGGTTATAGTGCCTGTGAGAGATGCGTCGTGTACGGAAAGCGAGTAGTAGTAGGGAAAGGTGCGCGAGTTGTGTATCCAGGAACACATTACGAGAGTAGAACTGACGTTTCTTTCCGCAACAAATCTGACCCCGAACACCATACGAGCAATTCCCCTTTGGAAACCATTGTACCTCCAGTGGACATGACAACTATTTTTTCGTTGGACTTTATGCATCTGGTTTGTGTTGGTGTAACGAAAAAATGGTTAAAAATGTTAACGTCCGGACCGTTGAAAGTTCGGTTAAGTTCCAATCGAAGGACTGAGCTATCGCGTCGAATGCTTTCTTTAAGAGCCTTCGTCCCTGCCGAATTTCAAAGGAAGCCGACATCAGTAAACTGGATTTACAAATGGAAAGTTACCGAGTTCAGATTTTTCCTCTTATACTGCGGCCCGATAGTTTTGAGGAATGTACTGTCTCGAAATGTGTTCCGTCACTTTCTCTTGCTCCATGCAGCTTTCCGAATTCTTTGCACTGAAAATCTGGCTCTGCAGTATAATGATAATGCGAAGGCGTACTTAGAAATCTTCGTTCGAGCTCTCCCGATGTTATACGGCGCGCAAGCACAGGTCATAAATATACACAATCTTCTGCACGTAGCTGAAGATGCAAAGATTTTTGGATGCAGTTTGAATCAAATCAACTGCTTCCCTTTCGAAAGTTAGCTTGGATCAATGAAACGTGTTCTTAGAGCGCCTAACAAGCCGTTAGAACAGTTCTGTAGCCGAAAAGCCGAAAGTGACATGCTTTCAGGCACACCATTTGAATTCCCGAAAAAATTCAGAATTGATAAAAGTGTTATTAAAGAGGGGCGAATATATGTTTCACAATTAACACTAAACTTCAGCACAATCATCACTATGAGAGCTCCAAATAATGTTGTTCTGTTAGACGACGAATTTCTAATGGAAATTAGCGAGATCTACGGCCCAGATGCGTTGCTGTCATCTCTCAAAATCGTTGGGAAAGTATGGAATACTAAAATAAGTATTTATCAATATCCTGTAAAATCTTCATTTTTTCAAATGTGGAAGCTCCCGAATAATGCTTCCCCAGTCACCGCCGTTTATCCTTTAACGCGTGTCGTGAAAAAAGTCCTTAAGATTGTTATGCCGCAGAAACTCAGGTAGCTAATCTGAGGTCTGTGCCCGAGCCGTTAGCTCGGAGGGTTGGGGATGTGCTCAATAAAGGGTTGGAACCCAAGTGTAGTAATATATTAAACATTATTATACATTTTCGGGCAACAATATAATATTATACCATATTCGTATAATAGTATAATATTATAAAATAGTCGTAATAATATATCGTAGTATATTATAGTATTGTAGTATACATTCCAGTTCGGACAGCGGTGTCCGAAAATTGGAGCAACTCCGGTTGCACAATATCGAGGTATGCAGCGGCGCGCGACGAGCGCGCGTCGCTCCAACGAGGTCCACCAATAACCTGAGTCAGCCGTTAAGAAATCACGGGCGACTCGGTAATTAGAGCATCGACTCGAGAATTAACGAGTCACATATGTCGAAATAAAAACATGCTCCAAATCCCGTTCTCGAAGAAGTGAGGATTTGGAAAGATAACTGTACAGAAATGAAGTAAACCATAAACATCTAAACAATATTAAGCTGACGTGCCTGCTCTCTTATTCGTATATAAGGGATCGAGAGCAGGCACTCATCAGTCCCTTCGGAACTCCTGATTCTTACGGTTGACTACAGATACACCATATGAGCGAAGCTCAAACGCGATAAGTAGGTGGTGCGAATAGTGGACCCTTATCGCGAAGGATTAACGCACGATAGACGGTAATACAGTCGGTGTATCAAGCGTACAAATTGTACTACGATTGGTAATTCAAAAGGACAGACGTAAGCATAAATAAAGCTTTAACGAACAAGCTAAAGTATCAACAGTTAACATATAAATGGAGCAATATCCATACGGTGGAACAATCGAGCATTAACGGTAAAGCATCGAAAGATAAGTTAACCAAGCATTAATAGCTAACTTAATAGAGCATTAAGAGAGCATTAATATCAAGGGATAAAATAACGTTAATCGGACATTAAAGCGAACCTCATTCGAAGGTTCTCGGTAGACATTGTTATATAAGGAATATAACAATGTTACCCTTGTAAACCACCGGTAATATTAACACATTGTTAAACACATTAAATACAGTGCTAGATAAACATTGTTAAGTAATCTCCGATAATATCAATATATTGTCAAACCTATTAAATATAGTGCTAAACAAACATTGTTAAATACTGTCTAAATAAATAATACGTTTATACTTCACTTGGGTTCCAACCCTTTACTGAGCACATCCCCAACCTTACGAGCCAACGGCTCGCGCACAGAACCCAGATTAAATACCTGAGTTTCTGCGGCATAACAATATTTACTTAATATATTTATAGTTACTTATTTAATATGTTGTTGAATATTTATTTAATAAGTTATATCGGTGAAATAAGGTATTCAGATATTTAATATGCTTAATAGGACATTTATTACAAGGGTGGCATTGTTATTTTTACTGTATAACAATGCTTTTCGGGAACCTTCGATTAAGGTTCCCTTCTTTTACCCGAACAGGGTCTAATCTACGTTCAACTTGACGTAGATTTATTTCTTGGCTTGAACTCGCTCTGAGCTTTCTTATTTTATCCAGTAATGCTTCATGAATTTATCTCTTGATGCTTTATCTTTAATGCTGGATTATTCCACCGGATGGATATTGTTCCGTTTATGTGTTGCCCGTTGTTACTTTGGTTTATTTAACCAAGCTTTATTTATGCTTACGTTTGTCCGTTCGAATTATCAACCGCTGATACACTCTGTACGCTTAATACACTTTCCCGATTAACGACACTCCGGCGTTAATCTTTCCCGATAAGGGTTTACAATTTGCACGACCCAATTATCGAGTTTGAGCCTTGCTCGAGGTGTATCCGTATAGTCAACCGTAAGAATCAGGAGTTCCGAAGAGACTGATGAGTGCCTGCTCTCGATCCCTTATATATGGATAAGAGAGCAGGTATGTCAGCTTAATATTGCCTAGATGTTTATGGTTTACTTTATTTCAGTAAACGATTATCTTTCCAAATCCTCGCTTCTTCGAGAAAGGGATTTGGAGCATGTTTTTATTTCAGCATATGTGACTCCGTAATTCTCGAGTCGATGCTTTAATTACCGAGTCGCTCGTGATTGCCGAACTGCTGACTCAGGTTTTGGTGGATTTCGTTGCAGCGACGCGCGCTCGTCGCGTGCCGCTGCATTCCTCGATTATTATGCAATCGGAGTCGCTCCACTTTTCGGACACCGCCGTCCGAGCTATAATATACACTACTCCTACTAAAATATATAGTACGATATATTATTACAACTATAATATTATACTATTATAAGAATATAGTATAATTTTATATCGTTTCACGAAAATGTATAATAATAATTAATATACTATTACATTATTATATTAATTATATTAATAATATATTAATATCCTATTAATATAATATTGGCCTTTAATAGGGTGCCACTACCCTATCCGGGGTACAACATTCCTCCCCCTAAAAAGAAAAGAAACCTCGTTTCTTTTCGCTCGTCTCCGGCGAGCTTTATTTTTTGGACCTGTGTACCCCGGGTTTCATGTTACTAGAGAGGTCATATGATTACAGAGGTGTAAATATATATAAGCACCTACCCAAAAAGTTTTTCCCGAAATTACTCTAACTCACCCGAACGGAGGAGTATAATATTCTTCCCTGTTGCTGAACACGGAGGCGGAAGGCCTCCACCGCTATTGCTTTCTGCTGATGACCAGGGTCGATGCCGTTTTTAATTATTTGTTTCCGGCTATCACATACTTTACTTCGTACATCGAGAATAAGCTCAGGACGTAGCCCGAGCGCACCCGCGAAGGTAAGCCATTATTTTTTACTTACAATTCTCCCAATCTCTTCTTTTTTTTTTTAAATTTCACTATAAAAAAAAAGATTTTCTCCTTTGGTAATTGCCCCAGACAAAACTCTGTTTTTTTCCTTTTCTGTTCCTTTTTGATATTAAAAGGTTAAATGGGGGAAGTTTACTCTGGAGTAAAAAGATTGTTTTCCTCGGAAAGAAATATCCTCCCGTATTAATGCTTTTCTTTTCGTTTGCTTTCCAGAGACGTCGCCTAACCTGCGAGTTCGACTCCGGGTTTGAACCGTGCTACAGCCCTGTAGGGAGCTCGCTGCGGACCGGCCGCAGTAGCCCGGACGTTGAAGTCATCGAGCCGGCCGGCGCGCCCCTCCGAGGACAGCGATTGAAGTTGGCCAATCAGAGCGCTCCGATTCCGCGAGCCCGAAGCCGAAGCGGGCGTTCTAACTTGGGTGCAAGTGGCGGTATTCTTTTGTTACCACGAGACTCACCGCGCGGGTCTCGGCTGTAGCGTGCAGCGCGGCGACTGACGTTCGATCTGCCGGATAATGTCGTAATGTTAGGCCAAAATAATTACAGGGTTATTACTGATCCGTAATTAATTATGTAATTTATTATTAATTAATTGACAGTAATAAAGAATAAATTATTAAATTTTTACAAAATCTGATCACGTATGCATAATGAAGTAGTGTTTGGCAATAAAATTATTAACAATAATTATTTGTTAATAATAAATCCTTAACAATTACAATGACTTGAGCAGGATAGTTCAATTACATAATTAATTTAATAAAAATGTTCATATCCCTTTCTCACAATGTTTCTTTATTCGCAGAGCTTCTTCTATGAAAAAACTTTTTCTGTATTATCGGCTTCCTCGTAGAGGAACCTTCCCGATTGCAAAACAAAATTTCACTCACACACGCTGACGCGCACGTTGCCGCACATGCACGCGCGCGCACACACACACACACCCACCCACGCACATGCGAACAGACATTTTTTTTCTAAATGTAATTGTTCGACGCTTTGGAACGTTCTGAAAATTTTTACATGAAAACCTCGGAAAATAAAAAAATGTTCATGAAAACAAAATTTCCTTTATGAGATGACACGGAAGCAAAAAATTAACTCACGACATCTAAATTCATTTTATTTAGAGTAAAAGTGGTGAATGAAGAGACGCGGTAGCGTCTCGACGCCAAGTACTTAAAAAAAGTTGTTAAGCGAGTTGACAAGACGATACCAAGTATATATACTCCAAAATGCCGGAAGTGAATTCTTGCTTCTCGATTTTCTCGGAAACGAAGCACCGGATCGGAATTCCGACGACGCTTTTTTCATATATAGAAGACACAAGCTTTCCAACGCGCCCAATTCCGATTATAACTTTGCGGTAGATGCTGAGATATGGGCATCGTGTCTCTCTTGAGGTCCGAAAATATTATAAAAGTGTCCTGTCCTGTGATGTGATGTGATGTGATGTGATGTGATGTGAGTCCTCGCGTCTACTGCGCATGCGTCCGCCAGTTGACTCATCTTCCATCTCTCTCGGATTCGCATCAGCGCAGCACTTTCTCTCTACCCATCTCTCTCCGATTCGCATCAGAGCAGCACTTTTCGCGCTTCAGTTAATCGCTCGGCAAAACAAAATTATTATTTTTCTAAAATTAATTTTGAAGAAACCGAAAAAGAAATGTGAAAGTGTCCACCCGTATAGTGAACCTATAGTGAATAAAAAATAAAATTAATTTTGAAGAAACCGAAAAAGAAATGTGAAAGTGTCCACCCGTATAGTGAACCTATAGTGAATAAAAAATGAAAAATTGTGCGTAAAAGTGTCAACATAAAAAAGATTCGTAAAAAAATGTATATCATTTATGATAAATTAAATATATTTTTATTCTTTTAATTGTGTGTTCGACGTGTAAAGTTAATCGATAATCAATATGACTAACCTATTTTTGAAGTTTTGTTTTATTGCTGTTGTCAAATGTTAATTGTTGGATATATTTGACAGCAAGATGGTTCAGTTTTTTTAAAAATGGAATCTACGCTCTGTCAGGAAAACATTAACTTATTAATGTTTTAATGGAATCTACGCTCTGTCAGGAATACATTAACTTATTTATGTATCCAAACCGATAAGTAAATACGTTAGTAAAAGAATAAATCTTTCACTAACGGAGCTGGGATTCTATTTGAGATCTATTTGAGACATTTTCTCCTGTCGATGTATAATTGAATGTTCGCAGTGAAAATTTACATTTATTTATATATAGTTAGTGGCGAAAGGCATATGCAGCTCCACATACAGATGCCCTCGATGCTTTGGAACTTTTATAATCTTTACTCATCGATAAGCTTTTTTTTTAGCTACACATGATGAAAATCACCTCCTGATCCTGACGCAGCTGCCTTTAAAGGTCCAGAGCATCAAGAGCAGCTACTTAAGGAGTCGGAGATGCCTTTCGTCACTATCCTCCAAAACAGGACAAACAAAAAAAAAATAAGAAATTTGTATTTGTATCTCTTAGAAAAAAATTCAACCTACAGGAATACGTGAAGATATATTTTTGTATTCTATTCATTAATTACACGAGGAACGGATGGCTCCGTCAACGTACGGAGACCACCGGAAGCTGCATAGGAGGAAGAAGATATTTACATATACCCAAACCAAGGAATAAATCTTTTCCTGACAGAGCTGGCAGTCTATTTGAGACATTTCCCCCTGTCGATGTATAATTGAAGGCTCGCAGTGAAAATTGATAATTTATTATATACATAATTTTTGCATATAGTTTCGAAAGGCATCGCCAGCTCCACATACAGATGCCATCGATGATCTAGAACTTCAGAGGCACTGCGTCAGCATCAAAAGATGTCTTTATCCATCATGCGAGAGAGAGATAAGTTTTTTGTTAGCTACGCATGATGAAACTCACTTTCTGATCCTGACACAGCTGCCTTCGAAGGTCCAGAGCATCAAGAGCAGCAAGGTGTCGAAGGTGCCTTTCGTCATCATAAAATGTTACGCGAATATTTTTTACAGGAAGATGATTCGGTTTATTCCCAGTATGTTGGTAATAATCAATTAATCTACATGACTGGATGTCAAAAATAGATGAAATCAAAGCAAAAAATACTTTTTTTAAAAAAGTAAAAAGGTACGCCAAGTACTTAAAAATTGTATGGTCGTTCAGAAAATATGTTTATAAAAAAAAACCTCTGAAAAAGAAAAAATCTGCCAAAACAGATGTTTATCAAACCAGTTTCTGAACAAAAAAATTCTTCCAAAAAGACGTTTATCAAAGAATTAAAAAAAATATATGTGTATCAAAATCACACACACAAAAAAAAATAAAAATTTGAAAAGAAATCAAATCAAACCAGCCAAGTCGTAGTACATACAAAAAAATTCTTCAAAAGATGTTTATCAATACAATTAAAAAAAAAAATACAAGATGCAAAAAATCTTGACAAAAAAAAACTTGGCGTGCCAGTTTTTTTCCAATAGCTGTCGTACATGGTTCATTCAAATAATCGAGGGAGAGGGAAAGTAACTGTAATAACTGCAGTAACTGTAATTGTAAAAAAAACCTGGCACGCCAAGTTTTTTTTTGTAAAGATTTTTTGCATCTTGTATTTTTTTTTAAATTGTATTGATAAACATTTTTTGAAGAATTTTTTTGTATGTACTACGACTTGACTGGTTTGATTCGATTTCTTTTCAAATTTTTATTTTTTTTTTGTTGAGATTTTGATACACATATATTTTTTTTTAATGCTTTGATAAACGTCTTTTTGGAAGAATTTTTTGTTCAGAAACTGGTTTGATAAACATCTGTTTTGGCAGATTTTTTCTTTTTAAGAGGTTTTTTTTATAAACATATTTTCTGAACGACCATACAATTTTTAAGTACTTGGCGTACCTTTTTACTTTTTTTAAAAAAGTATTGTTTGCTTTGTATAGCCTACTCTGGATCGTTTGGACCATATTCGCCACTTTTGCTGTAATTTTTTTTTTACTCGAACAAAGATACGAATGCACGAAATCATTAATCAATACTCCCGTTAGCATATCAAAGTTGGTCTAGCGTTTCGAGCGTTTGTTTAGAAACTCAAAGGGTTCGAGTTCGATCCTTGTCTGTGGTATCTTTTTTTTTTTTAACTTCGCCTAAGCCAAGAATTCGCACTCGTTTGTGCGGAATTATTTTCGGATTAAAGATCTAATGTTTGAATCGGTACGAGCAAGGGGGCGGGAGATTTCTCACCAGGACCCTTAACCGAATTGAAGCAAAGTTCGCACCGGTCTTACGGAATACGTAAGACGATAAGGTTTCACGTGAACCATGTTTCGAGCCCGCTTCAATTCGGTAAACAGCCCGACCGGAAGTATGCAAGTTTACGATAGTTCATTTGAATCGGTACGAGCAAGGGGCGGGAGATTTCTCACCAGGACCCTTAACCGAATTAAGCAAAGTTCGCACCGGTCTGACGGGATACGTAAGACGATAAGGTTTCACCTGAACCACGTCTCGAGGCCGCTTCAATTCGGTAAACAGCCCGACCGGAAGTATGAAAGTTTACCATAGTAGTAGTAAGGGGTGCACTATGGCGACCCCCCACTCCCATCCCCACTCCTATCCCCACTTCTCGAGCCCCGTTGAGAGCGTAGTTCGAGGTGGTGGGAGGTAAGAGTGGGGATGGGTTCCGCAGCAGTCCCACGCTTACCCCCACTCCTCCAGCACAGAGTGTGTGTTGGAGGTTGTGGGTGTGAGAGTGAGAGGGTGTGCGTGTGAGCTGTCGTCATAGTGCACCGCTTTTTTATTATGCACAGGGTTACACATTTCTTAAAGCTAGGTTTCATGTACAATTTAGATCGATGAATTCAACACGATTATGTACGGAGCCCAAATATCGCAGCCCTATACTCTTTTTTTCACAAAGTTCTGCTATTTCGTTGAACGCTTCGCTATTATAGTTCAGAAAGAAACTAACCCTTAGGGGCATGAAGACACTGAAACCCAAGCCTATATCGGCAATCACTTGTCTCCCGTGCTTGGTGTTGACCATCCTCATTCTTGAGATTCTATATATCTTCTGAAGTTCCAGTTCCGCAAGCCTTTTATATGGTAGGTGGGACGGTACGCGACCAGTTTCATTGAGCTTCGCCAATTTTTTCAAATACATAATTCACTTTACGGGTTAGCGAAAAGAAGAAGAAGATCTTCGAAGAGGGAGCTCGTTAAGGTAACGCTGGAGTTTTTTAACGTTCTGTAGAGCACACTGAGCGCCTCTGGACTCCGTCTGTAGGAAACGATGCTACGAGCACACTTCTGCTGTCTTCGGCGGCGGAACATCGAATGATGGACAATCGGCGCATTCGCTCAAGTTTATGATTTTGCGTCCTGTGGCCTGTTCTAAGATTTGTACAGTCGGCGCACCTACTGCGCACATTCGAGATTGTTCGCCAACACTTTTCGCAATTTCACGTAATTCTTGATACAGATCGGCAAGCGTGACGCCGTCCACTTGCAGCCAACCACTCAGCGAGTGTATACCGTGGATGTACTTAGTCCGCCAATTATTTATTCTTCGTATCCGGGGCGGCAATACCTCGATGATATAAGGTGGAGAGACCATCCACAACATTCGACGCTGTGGTTTATCCACCGAACCCACACACACCTCTTTCGGCAATAATTCGCCATTCTTATCTTTTAAATACAGAATATCAAACACCAGATCTGTACTGGGTACATCAAACACCTGATGTGGCCTGTGCATATTGTCGTTGAAATCTACGAACACGTTTCACGCTCCCAACAGGCAGCAGAAGACTGAGCTGCGCCGCTGAAGTTGTTATCACACAGCAGCAATCGTCAGCAATATTGCACGTGCAGATTGAAATCGGATACGCCGCTTCGTTTTTTATTCCAGCTCGAACTGGACAGCCTCCAAATATTCCACTTCTGCCCTTATTCCCTGATAAAACACCGTCGAAGGATCCAGATACTCCAGATAGGAATTTATTATCGAAACGTCTGCTGTGCAGCGCTGCGACCAGTTTTCTCCACCCACCGCTGTTTGCATCTCCTCTAATTCCTGATATAATTTTTCAACGATGCAAATCATGATTATTTGTATCACTTTCTGTACCGCCTCCGAGTAACCGTTCATTCTGCCAAGAGCACACTTTTGCTACCGCCGGTGACAGTATGATGGGCTATCCCCTCCAAGTTTATGATTAAAAAAATATTGCTGTGTACATTTTTATGCGATTCGGGGGATAGGCGTTGAGAGTATATTTTGCATCGTATAAAAGAAGAAATAAATCAATTTTATCGATAATCTGTTATTTATTTGTACATGAGCCAAGCACGATAATATATTTTAACTATTATGGATGTTGCTGGCTATGACTGGAGCAACGGCTTCTTCTTCTTTTCCCGGTACTGTTGAATTATCCAACTCCCAAGAATAAGTTTGACCACAGCAGCTTATACCCAATAACTATGAGCTCTCCGTTGGGCGGACGGACTTGAACTCCAGGTTATTATACCTTGTTCCGTAGTATTGCATGAGTAGAGTTTTCTCATGCGCAGCAGTTGTCATCTGTTGCAAGAGATTGGGGTCGTCCTCGAAGACTTTGACGAATCTCGCAGGGAGGTAGCAAGTAAATGATTCCTCAATGTCAATGGTGATCCTTGGGCCGACTGATGTTTTGACACTCCTTATATCAGTGACGCCGTAGTTTCTTTCGAGTGCCAACTCGGATAGTTTTTTAACAGGTAGAAACGATGCAAGCATGCCCACCTTGTTGATTTGAGTGAGATCCATCGTGGAGATTAAGTTTTTCTAGCTGCCGTATCATACGTCGAAACTCTGATCTTGCACGTATCAGCGCTTTTAATTTTGCAATGTCGTGTAAGTGTCTTTCTAAACGCACTTTTAACTCGATCCGTTTCCTTTGCATTAACCTCAATGGAGACAGATAGCTTGCACGAGACTTCTTTTTGATTTCGTTTCTCTTTCACGACTCGATCACGACTAATGTCTGCTCACAGGACGACTGCTCGAATATGAATATTCGGTCTGCGTTTCCCACAAGTAATTCGCGGCTCGTGGCACTCCTCCTCCCCACCTCATGATGATTCTAAGATGAAATATAATATGCTGAAGTCAGCTTTTTCAACAGCTCGAAAGGCCAAGTGCCGTCTTTGAGACATTGGGATACAGAGCCGATTCCAAGAAGAAATATAATATCTGATGAAATCATCTTTGTTAGCAGTTCCAAAAGGTCTCTGTGGTCACGTACGACTTTTGCGATATCGGGATACAGAGTCGGCTCCAAGAAGAAATATAATATCTGCTGAAATCAACTTTTTGTGAGGGGCCGGGGGGGGGGGGGGGAATAGAGTAGATAGACAAAAAATAAATTTAACATTTTTATTTTATAAGCATAATATTCACAATACCCTAGCACGGGTGCAGCAGCTCTGTATACAATGCAAACACTTATTACTAAAGCTATTTATTTTGTAGCTGCCGTCTATGGATATGCCCGTACTGAAAGTTTTACCCTGCGACTTAAATTTGTCGCGATTATTGACGAATGCCTTATAATAATCATATACTATTCTGTCGTTTCTCGACAAGTCATCTGAAAATACATTTCTAAACTTATTAATGCCGAGGCCATTACACATATAATGAAGAAACATAATGCAATACTGTCCGCAACACTGCGAATTCGGACCCTGAAGTTGAATAGTGTTGCATCGGAATAGGCTGCAGTTTCTTCGGAGACGTGTGAGATGCTCTAGGATGATTGGCGGGAGTCCGCAGCTGTCGAAGAACCATCCATGCCCATTTCGATCGACGTACATGGCGATCCAGTGGGCCCCGGGTAATTTGTGTCCATCGGTATTAACAACGATGGCTGTCGTTTTCGTCCACACCTTCGGGATACGATCTGCAGGGTACACGCCCACTGTATGATCCTTTATGTTCCGGAGAGATTGGAGAATTTGAAGGCTGTTCATAACAATGGGCAGCAACAGTCGAGGGTTTTTTGTCTTCGTTGGCGCACTCTGTCAACCCGACCCTCCAGCTAGTAGTGGTACGATATTCCCACAAAGAATCGAAGCGATCACTATGACACAGCCACGCTTTGATCTCTGTCACATTGTCTAGGGCGCACTTGTATGCGTGGTTTTTGCGCAAGAGTCCGTGATATATGCAGCGTGTATTACCCGTCGGTAGGTTGTGGAATGACGGTACCTCGTCGTCTTCTTCCAAATTTATAATGAAGCATCCGGTGAGATTTATCAGGTATGATGCTTTGTCGGAGCCTCTCGTGAATATTCGATCAACTTCCGCAGCAATTTTCTTTAGAATAAGTTCGATCGCTTGCACGGATGTACCGCCTTCAGACCATGCAATACCGTGATGATTGCTCTGCAGCCATGTATTTTGCCTCCTTATAGCAGGTGATAGGTCGTCTTGGGTACAGGTCGGTTTTATTATCCAGTGGCCAAAGTATGTTGAATGCACTGAGGTGACAGCCACTTCTTTAGGCGTGAAATGATTGAATTTATCCTTTAGACCCTGCATATCAATTACAACAGCCATGATTCCAACCTGTCGTCTCAAGTTCTCGGCGAATACTGAAGACCCGAGCGACAGAGCTCAGCGTGTCTTACCCGCTGAAATCTACAATTACTTGTCGGGACGAGTCAATCTCCAACACATTGTCATATTCCGCATACACAATACAGTTAACCGTTGTTTTTAGAGCTTCTTCGAAACGGACTTCTATTCTGACCCTGCCGTGTTTCACCAAATTCCAATGAATATTACTATTTGCCGAAAGATCGGGTGTTAGGTCAAATGCAAATAGACAATACCCATTAGGGTAAGCGGTGCGTGAAATACAATTACCCTGGTTGAGAAAGTGAATACCAGTGCCGGAGAATAATGTGTGATACGCATCCACGTATTGTTCTCTCGCTCCAAAGTCGGGCTGCAGAGGCTTTGACGGTATCTGCACATCGTCAGCATACAATGAAAAATAATTGATTTTATAATTTTGAAAGTTAAAGGGATTCAGTGTGCGATCGCCGTTAAAGGCCCTATTATCGACAAATCCGATAATTATACGCTTAGGCAATTGTCCTAGTATGATATTATCCAGAGTATCGCCGTGAACGCCCGCATGCAGCGATACTGCTTTAACCTCCACACGAGTCATTGGATACTTGGCCGTAGATTTGGAGAGAGCCCTTGCGTGGGCCAGGAGTATACCGGGTGCTATCTTGGCGCGGCGTACAAGGCGCGATGCTTCGACAATCTTCATGCTGCAGTCTTTTGAAGGGCTCATAAGGCAGAAAGCATCGTTGGTGCGCACGAGACGTATACGCATCTCAACACCATTTATTAAAAATCTCTCCTGATTAAAAATGTCGCAGTGAAGGTGTCCGAGGAGATCAATCTGATTATCACTAGCATTCATAAGACCTCTTCGCATAGCCAGGCCCGTATTAACATCACCCACATCATCCATTCCTCCGTGTGAATCGTCGTACCAGAGAACACTTGTGAGATGAGAGGCCTTCGCGTCATCTCCATAATTTAAGAGCGTTTCAATGTATGCTCTGTATGCGTAAGCGTTATTAGGCGGCGATACAAGTTTCTGATTCAAGAACACATCGATCTGATTGAACATTGAATGTAGCAAATTATTAACGGGGCCAGCTTTAGGTGCATCGCCTTCTTTGGGCTTCCGAGGTGGTATTATTTCAACACGCATACTCAGCATAGTATGGGCAAGATCAATATACTCATCGCCCTGGCCCGGCACTACAAATTCGATAGGCGAGTTATCTGTCAACGATGAAATTGGTTTATAGTACACCCATTGCGTCCCCTCAATCGTAGTTTGGGTCGGTGGTAGTGTGAATAGTTCAAGCTCCGACTTTAGACATTCACACGAATGAGCGTGTAAAATGCCATTTTTTTCTCAGGCGTCTGTCTATCTAAGCAAAAATGTCAGATACCGTTCTTGGTTTTTTCCTCCTCTTCTTCTTGTCACTTGTCTTCCTTCTTTTCACTGTCTTTTTCTTTCCTCCTCTCCTCCTCTTCTTCTCCTTCTTCACGTGCCCCGAGCGTTTTTTCAACGTCAGCGGTTTCTTTCTTTTCTTCACACCGACGCGACGTGTTGCGCTACCACCAAGCGAATGTAGTAGATTATTAATTTTAGTTGCTTTATAGCCCGAGCCCTGCATAAGGTTGTCAATTTTTTTCTCGGCTTTTCTCTTTAGATTTGTGGCTGATTCGCGCATGCGCGTTTTAAATGCCTCTCGTGGATGAATACCCCTATCCAATATGTCATTTGCTGCATTGATACCCGAACGTAGTGCTTCTTTGCCTACTGTCCGGGCTCCTTGTTTCAAGAGCGGTATGATACGGCGAAAGAGGCCTCCGAGGAAACTACCAATACTGTGACCCGGCTGGTTCGGTGACCCAATGTAGACATGACTGATACCGCCATAGCCCGTCCTTCCACCGCCGCCTATCTGAGCGTCAAAGTATGTGTCGTAATAATCCATTTCGCGAGTCAATCTATGCGTCGAAAGTGTAATGTCACCGTCAACGTCCCGTACTCAAATGGTATCGACTCACCAAACTCATCCCTTATATCGATAGTTATCGTTTGAAAATTCGTACGCAATAGCGGTATAAAGCGCGGTGGCGAAAAGTTTCTAATTTTGACAGAGCCGTAATTGTAATTATCCGTGACGGTAGACGGCACGATACGCAGTAGAGGTGTGTGCACATCTCCCGTGATGTATGGCTCACATATATCGGTGTAAACGAAGAGCATATTAGGAATTCCATTGGTTAGACCAGCCGGCCGCTGATCAGCGTACTCAGTGTCACTTGGAACTACGACACCACGGCTATGGGAGAATCTTAAATTTTTGTTCAATACTGCGGAAAAATAGAAAGAGTGTTCCAAATTCGTACATGTGTTGCAGATACGTGTTACCGCCACGTATCCATTGCGGCGACATTGAAACCTCAAGTGTCCGGACACGCATGGTATATCGTTAATTGTTTCGAGTAATTTCTCTATACTACGGTACACACCAGGAGGCACGGAAACTCTATCTTCTTTATAGCTCACGTCGCCACAACCTGCATCAGGCGTCGTCGCATTCGTTACAAAGTTGATACAATTCTGCTCACCCTCAGGCGGTATATGCATCATTGTTACCGGTACGCGCGTACCGGTAATTTTAATTTTTTGACGAGATCTTCTGTGATAAAATGTGCCGTGGCACACGTGTCTAATAATGCGCGACATTTTATGAATTGACCGCTCGCGTCTTTGATGCGTATTTGAGCGCTCAGCATTAGCTGCGATTGTAGGGCTCGCGATGTAAAGCTGTGTGCGACTACGTCCAGTACTTCCGAATTTACCTTTGATGTAGAATCGCTCGCGCCACCCGATGTTGTCGTATCGTGAGTCGTGCTGGCCGGGGCAGGCTCGCTGTGCAGAAGAGTGTTGTGAAATTTCGGGCAGATTTTGCAGTGCGATGAATTGCACTTGCCGCTGTATGCGCGCAAACAATTCTTGCACAGGGACGAGTTTTTTACGACATTCTATCGCTGCTGTATCGTCATGTCTCGAAACTCCTGACACTGATGCAGGCGATGGTTCCCCTTTTTGCACACCACGCAATCGAGGTACGCGCCAGTCATATATGCACGCGCACCGTCTTCCCCCTTTCGCGTCTTGGATCCACCCGGCTCCTTCCCGAAAAACGGTCGCTTGTTGCTCGTCTCCTGCTTCGAGCGCGATCCGTCGTGTTCAAGCGTGAGCAAGCGGAACGCTGTCTCCGAAACGAACTTGTAGATTTGATCTAGCGTTGGCGAGATGTCCAAACTGAGGGTTTCCTCCCATTTAGCCCGAATGTCACTGGGTAACGCCCGTTCGATTATCCGCACCAATAAATGCTCCTCTGGTTTCACGTTCATGGACGCAAGCATATTTACGTGTTGGCGCATATCGTCGACGAGTCTCGTCAATCCATTGTGCGTGGCCTTCAATTGAACCGGCAGTTCGAGAATCGGGTCGAGATATTTGACGATTAGAATGCGGATTTTATCGTATGATTCTAAAAGCAACTTCCAAGCCGTCTCGTAATTTTCCTCGCTTACGTTGTAAATCAAGATTTTGTTTAACGCGTCACCTTCGAGGCAGTTTTTTAAATATATAAACTTTTGCAGTTTCGTTATGTCCTTGCGAGAACCAATCATCGTAAGAAACGTGTTCTTGAACGACAGCCACTTGTCGAGGTCACCGTTGAACTTCGGGAGATCGGCGACAGGTAATTTGAGACGACGTGTGTCATCGATTGGCAGAGAGGTCACATTTAATCCGCTGTCAGGTGGCGAGATTACCGGTGGAAAGATTGCTTCGATTTTTATCACGATCGCGTAATATCGATTTTGTAATTCATCGAACTCGTCGGGTGATTCAGTCTCGGGTTCAACCAACAGCGCGAGCTTGTCGTGTAACTCTTCGTATGCACGAAATTGTTCTTTTACGCGATCTAAGCGCATTTTTATATTCGCGTGGTCTAAATCCGTCTCGACAGCAATTTTTTCTAGTTTTGTTATTTGTGATTTTAACGTTGTGCGTTTTTGCTGAATATATTTCACGCGAGAAGTCATTTTGACTGAGTTCAAGTCACACTGAACGTTCACGAAATGATTCGGTGAAGACAAAGACTGATCTGTGCACAGTGCCACCTCGAACTGAGAGCAGAGGCGTGAACGCTCATAGTCGAAACAAAACTAACTTGGTTGAGCGAGCGCGCGATACTCTAGCGCTTGATTCCCCGCAATACGCACACGAACTCGCACCCAGCGAAACCTAATACCTCTAGAGGTCGAGCGCGGTCCGCGTAAGATAAATAAGCCACAATGTATCGGGTATCCTTGCACGCCGGGAAAGCGCGACGGTTAGACGAACTGTGGGGTTTTTTTTACCGTGATCGTGTGTTCTGTATACACGTTATACTATCGCGCAAGGCGTATATGTTGGGTTGAGACGTGTATCGAGTGACTATGTCTATCGTTACGAACAATGAAAGAAGCTTATAAAGCCGATAATAACGTGGTATAAAAATTATGACTTGTTGAATACTTAACTTTTTGAAGAAGATCATCATCTCCCCCTCGACGGCGAACTGGGATTGGCGAGTCTGAAGGCGACAACGGTCAGTTGCAGAGAGTTCCGTTTCTTGATGTGACGCACACACTCGTCAATTCGCAGTCCACCTCTTTGTGGGCGTGGGTTCGAATCCCACTTCTGACACCATTTTGTATTGTCGAAGCTCCTTCTATTTGAAGTCGCTTCGTCGTTTCGGATATATGAATTTTTGGGAAAACGGGTTATCGAATCAGTTGAAACAAACTCACGAATTTTGAGCCATCCAATCAAAATTAACCTTTATTGGCTCATGTGGGAAAATCCTTGCGGCATAAAAACCCACGACGAAATTTAATATTTTTACAATTCTCGTTACAAAAAAAGTTTAGACCGCGTTTCGTTTCTATCAACCCCCGTACCACAGGATCTTTGAGCCGTAGCCGCCTCCTTTAGCAGAGGGTCCATCTTGGACGACAACCCCCCGCTATGAGGTCTTTGGGCTTTAATCAGTTCCTTGTGGTAGGAGGTGGTTGTCTTGAGGTGGAGAATCTGGGGCTGTTGCCGTTCTCGCACTCTCCTGACAACGAAGATTTTCGTCAACCCCGTCGGGTTGAATGTATATATCGGCAACTCTGTTGAGTTGAGATCGTCTCGGCAGCCCGCTGGCTGGAATCGCCTTTTTGGTTATCTGGAAAAAACCGACGTGCGTCGCCCGAGCGACGTCGACGAACTGTCCTTCTTCGCACGCGCTCTCTCCCTCGTCCGCTAGTCTTGACGTCGATGCCGACGGGACTCGATCGAGCGCGGCGATCTATGGACCGCGCGTATCTCGCGTAGAGGTGAGATGGCGATCGAATTTAAGCCCATTAATAAGCAAGAAAATTAGCTGACTCTAACAACTTAAATATGGTTGTTCGTACCAAAAAAATAAGAAATAAAAATACAATATTGTAAGTCACCGAACAACGTCTTTTCTTGCTATAACTACCAGAGCCACTCTGCACACCACGTCCAGCTTCGGTGCTCTTATCGTCACTGTAGTACGAAGACTGATCGCTGGTATCGTTGATATCCTCGGCTTCACTGTTACCGCTTGCATGCGCCCGTAATGTTGAATTGGCCCTTGATTCCGCCCACAGCTCCTCATTTCCCACAAATTCTCGAGGTGTTTGTATCGTTCTCAAAAAATTTACAAAGTTTTTGCGTCCCGCTGGTTTTGGGACTTTTCTTGCTCGCATAGCATCGTTCACGAGATCAACAATATTCGAATCCTTGATTCGTTTTCCCTCGATAGGAGCGTTTCCCGCGGAATTCCAAGAAAAATTTGACGACGGTGCATCGTGCAAGCGACGCAGTAGAAGTTTCGCTTTGTTCCGAAATTTTTGCGGCATACTTTCAATTATGATGGAATCATTCATGGTTGGCGAGGAGTTTTTTTTCACCCTCCTCTTCCCCCTTCCCCTCCTCCTCCTCCAAAACGGATACTTTTGTTTTTATGAGATCGAGCTGCTGATGAGCTTGCTTGCTGTCGGCAAAATGAAGATAACGCTGTAGTACAGTCAGATATGCGGTCCACTTTTCTCTCTCATCCTTATATTTATTGGAATTCAAGATTTCATTCATCTCCGCGTCCAATCTACTCAAGGTGGCGCCAATAGCTTGTGCCTCTGGTGAATGTGACGCATCAGTGCCAAAAGTTGTCTGCTGAAGACTTCGTGTGTTCATCTGCAATAGATTCTCCTCCGGCACCAACACCATTTTTCTGGCGTGTTCCATTTTACCCGCGTCCACCACCACCACCACCAATCAAATTTGACAGGACGGCTCCTAGAATTGGGCGAGTAAAAGTGGCAAGAATCCGCCACTCTGAACTACGATTCGTTTTTTACTCTTCCAGCAGCTTTCTCTTGCAGCCAATCGGCGAAGAACAGGCGCGTGTCGGCGTAGTTTTTTCCTTTGGTCTGGCTTCAGAGGCACATTACCATGAAGGACGTTCAATGCACACTCACAGATGCACCGTATTATACGGGGATCTGCTTTACGTAAAAAAGCTTCCCGCTGCTCTGTGTTGAAATGCTGAAGGGCTCGCAATATCGCAGTGTGCTTCTTGCAGAGTGGTGATCCGTTGCGGGCCATTACAAGAGGCTAACTGATCATTATTTGGACAAATCACTACTATTGAACTTTTTTCCGCGCAGTGCGTCTGAGAACTCTTCCGAGGCGCGTTATTACGAAGAATATACAATGCGCAATCGACTATACAGCGAATAGCGCTTGAATCTTCTTTATGCTGTTCCTCACTGGGATGCCGAAGGGCATCCGATAGCGCGATATTATTTTTTTTGCTGTAGCGTAGCGATCCGTTATCTGCCATTATAAGCGCAGAACTGGTAGTTCTCCAGACGTGCAGTTGCTTTTTAATTTCTTTCGCGGTACGTAGACAAATTAATGGGGATCGTCGGGAAAGATGCAGGTGCGAAATCTACAATTATCAGGTGTCGCTTGTTTCAAATCTAGTAACAAATAACCGTGAGGCTTAGATGTTGCATCATCATAAACCTCTTGCAAAAAGCGAGGATTTTCCGGATATACTTGACGCGCCAGGTGCTGTATTTGTGCGCGATCCCGAGGATTTTTGAAGAAAACGATATAATTAGCGTTCAGCGAAATATCCCGTTGACCGTGACCTTGGTGAAATAAGTTTTGTGTTATAAAAATAACACTTAAGTTTTTATGATGACTGCCTTTGGTGAATAGATCAATAACGCTGTTGTTCGATGCCTCGCGCATCAAATCATCGATAACTATGAGCTTGGCACGTGGATCATTCGCGTAATCAGCGGACTGTGGCAGACCTTCGTGAAATTCTATCGATGTGCCATACTCTGCGTATGCCGACTGCCACTCGGAATAATAGAAAATAATTCTGTCGAAGGGCTCACTGTTCATACGCGAAATAAATTTTAAAAACTTTTTCACAAAGTATGTTTTACCGCAACCGGTTGGGCCGCATACCATAGCCGTACAGGGATGTTTCCACCGCGTGTCCATCTCGACGATTGAATGAAATCTTGGTACTGCTGTAGATAATAAAGGAGCAGTCTTCAGATCGCTTTATTTCCCAATTGTATAATTATTTACATGAAGATAAAATATAATTAACTTTTGTAGCCATAAGGTAGAGAGCCGTATATTCGCCATTGCGTCTTCGCTCGACACTCGATGGCTTACAAGATTTTATTTCAGGTTACGTGACCACCTGATGAAACGCTGTGCGTCGAATCGCATTATAGCGCAGTATAATCGGCTCTTCCCTCTCACCGATTACAAAGGAGCATATCGACTGATAATTTATCAACGATGCATTTGCAAAATTTAAACTTATACCTTTGACTTTACAAACTTCACTTTCCACGCCGTCGGGAGTACGTACTATAAACGAATAAAATTTAGGGCCTCCCGAAATAAATGATTTAATATAGCTTCCGGGGCCGTAGGAACTTCGCTCGTCGGTTAAATCTCCTAGGAGCTGTCCTATGGGTGGCTTGTACTCGCTTGGATCGTTCTTTGTCACGTAAATTACCGAATCAGTGTCGCAGTACAAGGCGCGATATCTAGATGCTCGAGATAGCTGTACAACTTCAAGCGGGCCTGTGCTGTCTACGCTGCGATAACAGTATTCGCCATACCCGAAGGCGTCACAGCATCCTCGCTTTTTACATAATTTACATACAATATTTGATTATTTACGGGGAGGATACCGGTGATTTCGTATTCAGGGTCTGTCAATAACTCCATGAGTTTTTCACGCGTTGAAACTATCACAGTCTGTGGCAAGTTTTCCCGCTGTCCAAACTTTCCCCAAAATGAATTCAGGCAGAGCTTAGCCACCGATCTTAACCCCGGATTTTTCGCTACAGATTCACGATCCAGCTTAATACCTTCAGATAGCTCAAAATCAGCTAGATAGAGGTCTTGAGCCGCTGAGTCCTCCGCCATACTGCTTTCGGGCCAGCCACTGGCCTCTTGTTTGATTTTCAAAAATGTATTAATGTATTCAGCAAAAAGGCCCCCCGTCCGCGTATCTCTGTTATACTGCGCTATCTTGTATTGCCAAATTTCGGTAATACGTATGACCTTGTACCCGCACGACACAGCTTTTCGTAACTCATCGGCCACCCACGTACCGTCGAATGTCCGCTCTGCAGGATCATCGTGTGTACACTCTCCTAGACTCATAGCCTCGCTACAACTACGGCACAGAGCGAATAACAGGCGGTGATGCATACGCACTGGCAATACAGGATGATAAAGATTCCGCGGCGGCAATACAGTACATTTGACAAGCCCTTCGATACGCGATAGATCGGTGTTATCAGCCCCCGAAAGCTCCATACACTCGTCACCCACATAGACTTTCGGATGGCCTACAGGGTATTTACGATACTTACAAATGTATGGGTACAAAGAGCAAACGTCGACGTATCTTATTTGCTCTGTGTCTTTTACGTCATAGAGCGTTACCATATTTTCTGTACGGCCGCCGAAGAATGCGTCACGGGGGTTGAGGGGCTGCGGCGTAACCAAAGTATGATCCTGCACGAATGCCTGCATTTCAGCGTTTTGTTTTAGCATGCTGTCAAATTCACACTCCCAAATTTCCGTTAACGCGTAACCTGCAGCCCTAATTCTATTACTTATCGCAATAGTTTTCTCTAGACGTTCGTCCATTGACGGTCCATCGCTTTGTCGGCGATGTCTATTTACAAGGAAGCAGCGCTGGCATCCGTGCCAATAGCATCCGTGAAATTGTAATACGTGTGCATTGTCAGAGGTCTCGTAGTACCCATCTACCAATAGATTCTGCGGCAACTTAAATTCGCGCGCGCGTCCTGCGTGAATAATGTTATGGCCGAGTGAGTGCTCCATCCACATGAGATACGACACTGCTTTTTTTGATTGATTGTGAGACCATCTATAGCCGGTTGTCGGGATAATGCCGATTGTATTGTCGTTCAGAAATATTTTTTTCGAAAAATGCGAAAACAGGCTGACGCTATCGTCGTGCCCTCATTAAAAGGACAGACACTGCCACTGGCTATGAACATATTGCGAAAAACTATACATGCGCGCCTCAATATCGTAACATCCATCGAACAGTAGCTCACAATTTCTTTGGCAAAATCAAACACATAATTAGCGTCTTGCAATTCATGGTACCAGACAAGTAATTTTTCCCGGTCCTCTGTACGCATCGTGTCAGGAGAATAGAATTCTAGAGCAGGCAGAGGCCCTACATAACTTTGATTTTCCGGTACATTGAACAAGTGGGGAAAAGTACCCTTTGCAATAGCGCCCGTTAGTCCAAACGCTTTTGGTAGTGCACTCAGAGGCATGTGGAAGTAGTGCAAACTGTCGAGAAACACTAATTTCCCGAGGCGCATTGTGATAATCTTCGTGCCGTTCATTATCAGTGAGGGAAGCCGCGTTTTTTTCTCCTCGATTAGATAGCGCAGAATGAACTGCGCGTCAAAGCCTCCGGCGTTATGAGCGATTACAATTGTACGCGAAAACCCTCCTACAGCCTCCATGGCTAACTCTACAAGTTGCCCTACAGGATTATGTTTGAATACAAACTCATGTATGCCACAATGTTCGCACGGTTCGTCTATAGAATCATTGTGGCAACACATTGAACAAACGCGCTGGGCAACACATAGGTTCGGCTCGTGAACGAATGTACGTGCATCGCCCTTCACAGATGTGCACTGCTGAGTTTCGAAATCATAGAAAATAAAGATAGTTTTTGAATCTACTCCAGAGCCTCGTATCGGCCTGATAAAACACAAATGATTAAACGGCTGCATCGATCTAAATATTTTGCAGAAGCCTACACCGCATACGTGTTTCCTATTTTTCTCCAAAGGTCTTATCGGCTGGAAGCATTTACGGCAGCGATGAAGAGATTCGCAAACAGAGGGTTTTCTACCGCGGCCCTCGCCGCCGCCGCCGCCACTCATAGTTACTTTCCTATGATTGCGCAAACATTCTTCCCCGAAAAAGTCACGGTTGCATGCGACGCACCTAATCGTGTCGTTTGAGTCGGCGTTGCATGGCGGCGTTGCCCGGCACCGCGGACATTGTGCTTCCGAGCATCGATGATTAAACACGCGGTATATTGCAAGCCGTGCAAAAACCTGAGCTACCGACAGCTGCTCTGAGATTTAGAATTGGTTCGAAATGATGTGAACGTTCGTAATATAAGATATACAGAGTGTGCCGAATTTCACCTGCAGAGTCCAAAACTTTTTGTGTACCATTGAATAGAGCTGTTTTTCTACGACGACCTAAAGTCAGAAACTCAAAAACTACAATCGCAATGCCTTCCGGCGCCAAATAGTCTTGATAGAGCGCGATCTCATGTATGCCACATCCATTTCGCGGTACATTGACATTTGCAGCTCTGGTAAGCTCAAGCGCTCTCTCTCTTTGCAATGAACCATTTACCTGCCTAATGCGCTGCCACTCGGCGTGTAGCTCTCCTGTTCGTATTTCGCCGCGTTCGGTGTATACTAGAGCTGCTGCTAGCGAGCGAGGCAGACATAACTGATCGTCGTTGCGGATCGTTAGAATAGATTTTTTTGCAACGCCCTCGTACGTTAAGCCCTTTCTTCTTCCTCTACTCTCGACACCCTTGAAAATGCACACTTTAATATTACATGCGTCATCGATATTCATAGATGCTGCGCTTTGGGCGACGCTAGTTATTAATTGCCATATATCTTCAAACGTATGGTCCCGAACTGGCCGAAAAGAAAGCCATACAGCCCCGTGGGTTAAACTACTTGATGTGAATGAGATGCCTGCGTAATCACCGCCCTCGCAATTGGCAGTTATTTGCGTCAACAGGTCGCGAAAAGCTCCTTGAAGCCAATTCATAACACTAGTTCCTGAGGGTGGCTGACGAATACGTATTGTTAGTTCACGACCCCGAAGCTTAAAACGCCTAAAATAACGCGCGATATTCTGAAGAATTTCTAAGCGGACCCCCGGTGGCTGCACGTCTCCAAATGGCTCGTTCTTAGTCCTGTGTCGAGGCGGTCTGCCGAATCCTATCTGCGTTTCTGCAAAAAGAAAAACACGTATGAACATCGGGAATTTGTTGGGGCTAACTACTATAGAAAATTAGAGATAATTGTAAGGGGGTACCTCATTCAGAATTTGACACACTTATAAAGTATCTTCATCGTCAATTAAATGGTCTGCCCAAGTCCCTGTATCACAAAAAAACTTCTACTTTTTAATTTAGCACCAAAGTAAAAATATTTACCTTAGTTAGCATCGGGGAGCTGCTGAACCCAGCGGCCAATTCTCCGAAAATACTCCTCTTCTTCTTCTTCTTCATTAATTGGCCACAATCCGTCATAGAGGCCTAGTTGATTCTCGGGAAAAAAATCCGGCTGTCGCTCAGCGCTCGCAAACTGACTGGAATCTTGTGATTCATCCGCGACGTGATTATACGCGGCACCCTGCAGGCCTGATGAGCCTGGCACAGGCGGCGGCCCCTCTCCTTCATCTACCACAGATCTTGTGATAGGCATGTCGCTGCCAGCGCTGGAAACCGTTATTGTTGAGTAGGTGGTCGCCTCTTCACGATTCTCTGTGACAGATGCTGAAAAATAAATTCTATAAGTATAAATAGCCAATTTGTCTAGTACAAATTATATGTATTTTCAAGTACTTACGCTGTAGCGAGAGAACCTGTGCTTGCTGTGGCTGTTCCGCCACGTCCGCGGTACAAACAGTATTGCCACCACGACCACCATTCTCCGTCAGTGAACCTACGATTTTTAAAATTTATTTCATGTCTCAGATGCGCATAATTTGAATACTTACTATTTACGGTGCGCTGTGCCTGGAGAGCCACCTCCACTTCCTCAATAGCGTGAGTTGCCTCGTCCAGGGCTGTCTGCATACCGAGATCCAGCGCCTCCTCCTCCTCAATAGCATGAGCTGCTTCATTGGCCATTTCTTCTTCGCTTGTAGCGTCCATGAGCTCGCGATAGACTATAATTATGTAATAATATAATTGTTAATGATTGCACGAAAAATATTCGTAAAATTTGCTGAAAAAATTTTGAGAAAAATATTTGTAAATTATTTTGTGTTTTTTTCGAAAAGACAGATCGCTCTGGGCTTTAAGACGACTTTTTTCAAAAATATTTCACGTATAATATGACCAGGAATTATTTCAGTCATATTTTTTTACCGGAGGCTCGATTCCCGCCCCGAGACATTTTTTCAAAATATTTTTGAGTTTTTTTCGAAAAGTCAGATCGCTCTGGGCTTTGAAAGACTATTTTTTCAAAAATATTTTGCGTATAATATGACGAGGAATTATTTCAGTCGTATTTTACCGGAGGCGTGGGTTCGATTCCCGCTGCGAGACATATATTTTTTTTTTGCAAAAAGATTATTTTTTCCGAAAAAATACATTTTCCAATTATTTCAAACAAATATTAAACATGATTTTTAATTAATTAAAATTTTATTAATTTTAATTGACTGTCGCCTCGGTGTGCCAATCACAGGACCCTAAAGCCACTGTCGCACAGTTATTGGTCACCCCATCCAGTCCTTGGCCACCCAGTTATTGGCCACATTTTTTTTATATACACAGAGGGGTTCGATTCCTATCCTGAGACATATTATTTTTTCAAAAATATTTTTTCGAAAAGTCATTGCGGACTTTAAAAGACTATTTTTTTTCAAAAATATTTCGTGTATATGACGAGGAATGATTTTAGTCGTATTTTACCGTCAGTCGTATTTTGCCGGGGCGGTTCGATTCCCGCTCCGAGACATTTTTTTCAAAAATATTTTTTCTGATTTATCTATCGTATATGAAATGCTTACCTCTGGCTTCATCAGCAATTCCCCTGATGCTTGGGACATCTTCGAGTCTTCGGCGTTGTAGTTCCCTCCACACGCACATTACTACACTTTGGCCCTTAAATAGGCCTCTACTGTACGCTGTCGCAATGGCACGTAGAGGCGACCACCATATTATATATCGCAGGCGGCTTAAAAGTCTCTCGCCCGATAAATCCCTCAATTCCTCGCACCATTGATCGCTGCATCGACGCCGAAGGTGAACACTACGCAATTTCACTATTTTTAAAAAATCGTGAATACACGTACGAACGGAGCGGTCCGTCATTGCGATAATCCTCTCTCTTAGGCGTCCGTACAATCGACTGACTAAATTTACCGTTTCCTGGGCGGTGTTATACACAAACTCCATAACATAACGGCTTATGTTCAGAATTTTTACTGAATTGCATTTTTACCGTAGAGATAATAAAGTGTGGTCACAAACGGCTTTATTCTCCCCCCGAATTCACTCATGGTCAATGCAGTATGCATTCCATCACGTTCGGCAGTGATCCAGGGAGAACACCTGGATTACGGCTGACGGTGTATTTGCGGGGTGCAGCTCGGTAGCTCGCGAGCGCGTGCCACCCTCCTCGTTCCATATTTCTACGCTAAGTATGGTGTTAAAATAATATTTGTCATCATTCAATTCCCCGAATGCGGTCACGGTCAATGCTGCATGCATGCCATCACGCTCGCCAGTGATCCAAGAAGAACACCTGGATTACGGCTGACGCTGCATCCGCAGCGCGCGACTCGGTAGCTCGCGAGCGCGTGCCAGCCTCCTCCACCCCCGCTTGTTGATTCTGCACGAGACTGGTCGGAGGCTGCGATCTCACACGTGCAGCCGTCAGTATGCTGCGAAACCTCGACCGTAAACGTCGCGCAATTAAAGTCTGTGCAAGTTTTAAAAAAATGTGCTATACACGGCCTACCGGTGAGGAAGTGACGGCGGTGCCTCTTTCGGGGCCTATTATCGAGCCCGAGGAGGAGCAACGGCCACGTCCACCCCGGAACAACATACGTAAGATTCATTTAATTTATTTAATTTATTTAATTTATTTAATTTATTTGAAAGTTTTCGTTCGTTCGTGTCACGCTTTTCAAACAGCACGCACCCATGGTATGTGCGATAGTGGACGAGTCCAGTGACTACGACGTCTGCGGTTCGACGACCGCCGCTGGGGGCGTCGGGCCCAAAATGAAGAAGAGCAGCGCTAGATAGATAGATGGTAAGTTTGCATTATAATATATAAATATATAATCAAAATATATAATCATAATAATAATTTTTGTTTTACAGGCACCTTCAACGCGCACGGGGAGGGATGACATCGACAGGAAAAACTTCTAAATTCTAAAATTCTAAATTCTGAATATTAAAAATAAAAAATAAATTTTAATAAAAAATGCTTTTAAAATTTTTCTTCATAAAAAAGCGGTGCACTATGGCGACAGGCTCACACGCACACCCTCTCACTCTGACACCCACAACCTCCAACACATACTCTGTGCTGGAGGAGTGGGGGGTAAGAGTGGGACTGCTGCGCATCCTATCCCCACTCTTACCCCCACCACCTCGAACTACGGGCTCGAGGAGTGGGGATAGGAGTGGGGATAGGAGTGGGGGTCGCCATAGCGCACCGCATACTACTCTCCTGTTAAAAAAGTGTACAACATTCGACGATGCAATTAATGAAGCAGTAAATATAGAAAACGAACTCGCGCGTAGGCGAACGCTTCATCACACGCGAAGCCGCGAAAAATTCGAAGCTAGTGAAAATAGTCCCAATAAAGCGAAAAATCATTTCGCACAGTGGAACAACCAACATCAAGAGACGCGGTAGCGTCTCGACGCCAAGTACTTAAAAAAAGTTTTTAAGCGAGTTGACGAGACGCTACCAAGTATATATACTCCAAAATGCCGGAAGTGGATTTTTGCTTCTCGATTTTCTCGGAAACGAAGCACCAAATCGGAATTCTGACGACACTTTGTTCATATATATATAAGACACAAGCTTTCTAACGCGCCCAGTTCCGATTATAACTTTGCAGTAGATGCTGAGATATGGGCATCGTGTCCCTCTTGAGGTCCGAAAATATTATAAAAGTGTCCTGTGATGTGATGTGATGTGATGTGAGTCCTCGCGTCTACTGCGCATGCGTCCGCCAGCTGACTCATCTTCCATCTCTCTCGGATTCGCACCAGCGCAGCACTTTCTCTCTACCCATCTCTCTCGGATTCGCATCAGCGCCGCCCTTTTCGCGCTTCAGTTAATCGCTCGGCAAAACAAAATTATTATTGTTTTTAAATTAATTTTGAAGAAACCGAAAAAGAAATGTGAAAGTGTCCACGCGTATAGTGAACCTATAGTGAATAAAAAATGAAAAATTGTGCGTAAAAGTGTCAATATAAATAAAAAAGATTCGTAAAAAATGTATCATAAATTAAATATATTTTTATTCTTTTAATTATGTGTTTTTATTCTTTTAATGGTATGTTCGACGTGTAAAGTTAATCGATAATCGATATGACTAACCTATTTTTGAAGTTTTGTTTTATTGCTGTTGTCAAATGTTAATTGTTGGATATATTTGACAGCAAGATGGTTCAGTTTTTTTTTTATGGAATCTACGCTCTGTCAGGAAAACATTAACTTATTTATGTATCCAAACCGATAAGTAAATACGTTAATAAAAGAATAAATCTTTCACTAACGGAGCTGGGATTCTATTTGAGATCTATTTGAGACATTTTCTCCTGTCGATGTATAATTGAATGTTCGCAGTGTGAATTTACATTTATTTATATATAGTTAGTGGCGATAGGCATACGCAGCTCCACATATAGATGCCCTCGATGCTCTAGAACTTCAGAGGCACTGCGTCAGCATCAAAAGATGTCTTTATCCATCATGCGAGAGAGAGATAAGTTTTTTGTTAGCTACGCATGATGAAACCTACCTTCTGGTCCTTCTGACACAGCTGCCTTCGAAGGTCCAGAGCATCAAGAGCAGCTACTCAAGGTGTCGAAGGTGCCTTTCGTCACCATAAAATGTTACACGACTATATTTTACAGGAAGATGATTCGGTTTATTCCCAGTATGTTGGTAATAATCAATTAAACTACATGACTGGATGTGAAAAATAGATGAAATCAAAGCAAAAAATACTTTTTTAAAAAAAGTAAAAAGGTACGCCAAGTACTTAAAAATTGTATGGTCGTTCAGAAAATATGTTTATAAAAAAAAAACCTCTTAAAAAGAAAAAATCTGCCAAAACAGATGTTTATCAAAATCTCAAAAAAAAAAAAAAAAAAAATTGAAAAGAAATCAAATCAAACCAGCCAAGTAGTAGTACATACAAAAAAATTCTTCAAAAAATATGTTTATCAAAACAATCTAAAAAAATATACAAGATGCAAAAAATCTTGACAAAAAAAACTTGGCGTGCCAGGTTTTTTTTTACAATTACAGTTACTGCAGTTATTACAGTTACTTTTCCTCTCCCTCGATTATTTGAATGAACCATGTACGACAGCTATTGGAAAAAAAACTGGCACGCCAAGTTTTTTTTTGTCAAGATTTTTTGCATCTTGTATATTTTTTTAGATTGTTTTGATAAACATATTTTTTAAAGAATTTTTTTGTATGTACTACTACTTGGCTGGTTTGATTTGATTTCTTTTCAATTTTTTTTTTTTTTTTGGACACTACACCGAAAAAGATATGAGCGAAAACATTCATTCACGATCCGATAACTATCAAAATCGTGACAGAAATTCTCGAGTGCAATTCAACTATCGTGATAGAGACTCACACAATCGATACGACTATCGCAAGCGAGATTCACGAGATTGTAACTACCAAAACAATTCGCCCTATAATTATAACAATCCACGTGACAATCAGAACAACTCGCGACAAGACGATTCGCGAGATCGCAATTATCAAAACGACCGAAAATATCGTGACAAAGCGCGCGACCGAAATTATCGCGACAACTCGCACACTCGAAAGTACCAAGACAGTTCACGTAATCGAAACTATCGAAACAGATCACGAGATAGCAGTCTCAGCGATTCGCGAAATCGCCAAATATCCAATCAACAGTCGAGCCTCGATATAGCACAGATCGAACAGATTTTTCAACGCCTACTTAAACAAAAAGAAGCAAAGTGCTCCACGAGACTTCGCAACAATAATCAAGTCTCAACAGTGTACCACGCAAACGCCGAAAAATCTAAACAAGTTCTCCCTAAACAGACAAAGCAACCACAAGAAGAAACAAACCAATTACCGAAAATGGAAGAATCAAAACAAATAACGGAGAGTGTACCCACAAAAATTGATTCAAATATTCACAACGAAACACCGCAAACTGAAACATCAGGAAACGAAGCTGAACTCATGAAAATACCTACACGGAAACCGACCAGACAAAAATTAAAAGGAATACACACAATCAAACTAAAACGGAAACCAATCGAAAAATGTCTAGCAGACTCATCTGAAGACGAAGGAAGTAGGCAACAACCACGCAGACAAATCAGGAAACGAGATAATACAGAAATAAAATATAAATATACGGATATAGAAGATAGCACAACAGAAGATGAAGAGGAAAATGAAAAAAGCCCAATGAGGCAACAAAACGGAAAAAGCCCAATGAGGCAACAAAACGGAAAAAGCCCAACGAGGCAGCAAATCGAAAAAAGCCCAACGAGGCAACAAAACGAAAAAAGCCCAACGAGGCAGCAAATCGAAAAAAGCCCAACGAGGCAACAAAAGGAAAACAGCCCAACGAGGCAACAAAAAGAAAAGAGCCCAATGAGGCCAAATAAAACAAAAAGCTTATCGCAGCTGAACAAAAGCGAGATTCGTGAAAAAGTCAGCCCTGACGGGAAAGCCGGCTACTTATACGGTGACAAAAGCGAAAAAATCAATGGAACTGAAAACAAAAACGACAACCAAAAGGCTAAAAATAAGGAAAACGATACGGAAAACGAAACAGAATCCGAAAACGTAAATTTTAACAAACAAGGATTCAAACCGTTGCCGACGAACATCGGAGAGTCGTCGGGTGACGAAAATAGTGGTAAACCACCCGTGAAACCAACCTTCAGGTCACCTCCAACAACTACGCAAGAAAAGGATAACCCTCCGAAAGCCGCACAAATATCAGTACAACTTGACAACTCACTGCTAACTCGTGACGAAAAAATACCAAATTTGGAAAACTCAGTACAACCATTATCACGTCCTGCCCCTCGGATAATACTATTTTTATTAACTAGCAGTAATTTAGTTTTTTTTTAATTAATAGTTTCTCACGAATTTTGCCTCCGTCAAAGTTAGAATTTAAGTATTTTCTTTTCCATTTCCATTCACACGCTCGAATTATGTATATTCGATTCTTGTCGTCCGGTCTTTCGATTTTCTCTCTCTCTCGACCGGTCGCTAATATCAAATTTCTGCAATCCATATCCGCTCGCGCCAGACGCGAGCGATCGCTTTATTTTATTCAACTCCTTTCGAGTCTTTTCGGTGCTCGCGCGTGGCGTGCGAGCTCAGCAATTTTGGCCGCTTCGCGACAACTATCGCCACCGAAATTAATCAGTCATAATTCCAACTTCGAAGCGAACAGTCGGACTGGTCTTCTACCAGTCCACGATAACAGTTAACGGACTTAGAATAAACTTAAAGAAAACTCATCTCGAACCGACTTGAAATAAATTCAAAGTGTTAATATCGAGACAAGCTCGATTAAAATTAACTTTATTAAATACTATTTACGCACGGTAACGTTAAATCTTCAAGTGTAAAGCCGCAAGTGCCATTTAATAAATCTGCAAATTTAATCATCATCTGTTGACGGAACAGAATAGTTATTCCGTACGGAGAACGGACCCGTCTCAAATCACGTTACGTACACGTCCTTCCTTTTCCTCGACCTCTGAGGCTCGCGATCCGGCTCTCACCTCTGAGCTGCATGCGATGACGTTTAAAGGTACCTCTTATCGCTGCAGACAAGTATCTCGTTCGCCGCGACTCGACGAGCACATGTCTCGTATTTAAATAGACCTCTGACACGTAACAGATTTTTTGGTGTCAGAAGTGGGCTTCTTCTCCGTGTTCCGTTTTTTCCTATTAAAAAAAAAGTGCAGTAACGCGGACTATATAAACAGTTACCAGTGCTTCGAAGAGAAAATACAGAAGAAAGAAAAAGAAGTCATCGGTCCAGGAAAACTCCACGCCAATCAACCTCTATCGCCAGGATGATCGTCGGATTCGTCGTGTTCCTCGCAACCCTCGCGTGAGTACAGTTTATTATCAAATTTGGTCTTCCGTTCGCTCTGGAAAATCCATCCTATCCAAAGACTCGCCCCATCCGAAACTTAATTTCCTAAAAATAAAATTCTCGAATTCACTCGAGAAACTCAAGTTTTAAATTTTGAATAAAACTCTCGAAGAATTTTAAAAATAATTCTCGAATTCTTTCGAGAAATTCAAATCTTTCAATTTTAAAAGAATAATTCTCGAATTCTTTCGAGAAATTCAAATTTTAAGAATAATTCTCGAATTCTTTCGAGAAATCCAAATTTTGAAATAAATCTTGAATTCCTACCTACCCTAAACTCCAAACTAGTTATAATTAGATTTAAGTAATATGCCTCGATCTCGCTCAAACACCCCTGATCCCCTGTCGCGTAACGATTGTGGATACGCGGACAATAATGGCACACAAGCAGATGCGATGGTAAATCCGTCGCTCAATCCAAACGCTAGCTTGCCGCTAAATCCACACGCGAACCTCCACACAAACCAACCTCAACACCTACAAAACATATCTCTGGGTTCGCAACACACTTCTAATCTAACCGCTCCCAGTTCCGGTTCCGGTATTGACGGCGACCTTCTGTCAAACCAGTCGACGTACAGCAAAAATTTCAATCGCTCCTCGAATTTTCAAAACTATCACTCAGGGGGTGGCTCAGGTATACTGCGCCCGCCACCGCCCCCTCCGCCTGTCATTTCAAACGCTGACATCGCTATGATGTCAGACTTCCGCAGGTTAAATTTGCGAAGCGACAACGACTGGCTCATGAAGTCGCTCATTCCAATCCCGGTCTTCGACGGTCGAAACATGCCCGTCGAAGAATTCGTATCCGATGTCAAATACGCAATGTCGACCTTGGAGATGACGGACTTCGCGAAATTCCGCTACCTTTTATTTAATAAATTTAAAGGCGACGCTCGCAGCCAAATCCATCCTCGGCGTAGCGAGTACACCTCCATCCAGGAAATCCTGGACGACTTAATCTCGCTTTATTCCCACAAAAAGGGCACTCTCGCCCTGAAAGTCGAGCTAGCCGACATGGCCCAGGGCACCCGCGAATCGATATCGGACTACGCCGCGCGAATCAAGCGCATCACGGAACAACTACATCAGAGCGTTATTAGCGAACACCGATCGGCCGCCGTGATAGCCGAATTACAGGCCGAAAATCGCAGAAATGCCCTCGAGAGATTCAACAAAGGTCTCAGGGAGAGTTTGGCCGATATCGTGTGGCAGAAAGAACCTTCTTCCCTCGAAGAAGCAATGGCCTACGCGAAAGAAGCTGAAGAAATTTTCAAAGATCGCGAACGCGTTCGGAAAAACCGCGAAAAATTCGACCTCCATTTCCCCAGAAGGAAATCGCGAGACCGCGAAACCGACACCGAACGCGAGCACTCTCGAAGTCGTGACAGCTCGCTAAAATCCGCGATGCGCCCCAGCCGCGATCGCGAGAGCGAAACATCACGATCTCACCACCACTCGCGTTCCCGCAGTCCGACCGCTCGCGTACATTACGCCGACGCAAAGAAAGATCAATTTTGCCGGTATTGCAAGCATCCCAGTCACACGATCGACGACTGCTGGAAACTGCAGAATCGGAAAAAATATGAAGAACGCGATCGACAACGCGAGAAATACAATGAAAATTCTCGACTCAGAGACGATAACCGCGATTCCAGTAACGATCGTCGTTCCGACTCAAACAATCGGTTCCGAAATTCCTCGCGTGATTATTCGCGAGAAAACTACAAAAATCGCCGCGAAAACAATCGTCCTCGTGACCGGAATGATGTCAAGAAGACTCAAGAGTCCGACACAGAAACCGCCAATAGGAACTACCGCCAAAATCGACAAGCCAAACGACGCGAAGACAACCGATCTCGAAACGATCGCTACGATCGCAGCTCCGACTCGGAAATCGATCATCGTCCGACCCGTTACCGCGACCAGAAAAACGACAAAAGCGACTCGGGTCCCAAAAGGACCAATCGTAAAAGTAAAAAATCGTCGCGGTCATCGTCATCCGATTCTAGCGACGACGACCGGAAACGGAAATCGAGACACCAAGCCCGGGACAGGAAAAATTCACGTCGCGACAACAGAGACAACTCCAACGCTTCACGAACATCACGCGACTCGCGAGACCAATCGGCAAGCAGCCGTGATAACAGCATCTCGCGACCTGTCAAGCGCGAAACTGAGACCTCGGAGACTTTAAACTCCGAAAGGGCTCGACGGAGCGCGACGTCGAGCGACAAAACCAAAGCGCAGAAAATAACCGAGTCAAAGTCCGTAAAGCCAGTATTCGCGAATGTCCGTTCCGCGAGGACAGTGTTGTAAAGCTCTCGTCCCCGGACCTTCGAGACGATTTTGCCATGTTTTACGTCGATAACGGCTCAGACATATCTATAATAAAAAGGAAATTTCTATCGTCCGAGATCAAAATCGACAAAAGCACCATCTACGAAATTTCCGGCGTAACCGACGGCCGGGATTTTTCTCTCGGATCAGTCAAGCTAAACGTAAACGATCTGCCGGTCGAATTTCATGTCGTTTCTGACCGTTTCCGCATAACGGAAGACGGATTACTCGGACGTGATTTTTTCCGACATTACAAGGCAGATATAAGCTATTCGAATGGGTGGATAATTGTCCCGGAACCATTTCGCATCATTCCATTCATAGATACCGAAACAATTAACGTACCGGCCTGTAACGTATCGCTTTTTGGAGTCTTACACGCTTTGCTCCAAAGCGTCGTTATGTGAGTTCTTTGCTCGTTTTTATTTGAGTGAGGGCAGGCGCTGTGGAATAAAAATTCGAATATTGATGCTAAATGTCAATTTCAATGGTTTTGTTTATTCAATTACAATTAATTCAATCGTTGGTAAAGAGAAACTTATTATAATTATATTCGCGCTGAAATAAATTCTAAAAAAAAAAATATATATAAAGAAAAAGATTGCCCAGAGAAACAGACGGCAGCAGTGTCTCCCGTCTGCAGGAGAAGTCGCCGACGCTGTTTTTGAAAGAAAGCTGGAGACAGACGGCCGCAGTCACTCTTGTCTCCAAGAGTAGTCGCTGACGCTGCCTTAGGAAAATCGGGTGAACAGACGGCGGCAGTCTCTCACGTCTCCACGAGAAGTCGCCGGCGCTGTTTTAGGGTAAAGGGGTAACCTAGACAGCGGCTGTTATCCCTGTCTCCAGGGAAGGTTGCCGATGCTAGTGTTCGGAAGGAGTCTTAGAAGTGATCGCAGTCACTGTTCAGCTAAGAGTCCTCTTCCATGCGTCCGGGCCTCCTTTTATATCGGAGCGCCGGGTGCGCACGGCCCGAATCTGCGTCCCCTTCCGTTCCGCGTGACGTCAATGTGACGTCAGCAGCCTTCCTCTTCCCTCGTCTCTCGTAATCACGCGCGGCTGACGCAACACCTGCGTGCTAGCTGCGTGCTCCAAAATGCGCGTTGAGTCGTGGGGTACGGCCGGGCGCTCCCATGCCGATAATCCGTGCGCCGGGCGCTCACTCCGGATGGCGCTCCACCTTACCGGTACGTTCGGGCGTCGCACGTCAGTTACTGACGTTCCGGTTGTTCAAGCTGCTCGGGGAAATTTCCTTTTCAGGGGAGCGGGTAATTGAGGATCGCCTCAACGCCCCCCCCCCCCCCCCCCCAAACCAAAGCATGGGTGCCACCCACGCTTTTGTTTCTGAAACAAAATAAAAGAAGAATCCCGCTACCCCTGTAAAACAAAAAATCCCGCAGGTCCTGAAACAGATAAAAGACAACAAAAAAAAAAATGCCAAAAAAAAACAACACTTATTTTTGGGTGTATTACCCTTAATGGTAATTTTATTATAAACGTATCACACGTATCAACGATGGCCATGGCCTCAGTCTTTCCTTCCCTTGTTTTTTTATAAAAAAAAACATATAATAAAAAAAAAAAAACTATCTTGCTCATACGTCATAAATGTCATGATTTCGTGGACGGTAACATTCCTACCGTTGTGTAAAATGAGAAGAGAGAGAGAAAAAAAAAATTTAATCACCTATTAAACGGATCGATCCTTAAAAAAACGTTGTCAACCATTGTTGAAATAAATGTTCTCTATTTTCCGGATGTCACGAACAATTAACGCTCAGTTTGATTCTGTCAGAACTTATCGTGGCTCCGAACGTATTAAAAAAAAATATATAATTGCTTGAACAAAAATAAAAGTCAAACCCACGAAAGGCATGGTTCCAAGAGCGTCAAAACCATGATAACACTCTCTCCTACCCATATACATTGGTATAGATCATAATGTTATCTTAATTATCTATTTTTCTTAACTTCAAATAACTTTGTCCAATATCTTTCATCGATACTTCGAGTGTGTGTTGGTGCTTGTGTGCGTTCAATCGCGACGCCTATTATATATATATATATTTTTTTTTTTTCTTTTTTTTTTTTTTTTTTTTTACGTATCGTCACCACATCTCGACGGAACGCGTTTATTTGGTGACTCCAGGGACGCGGGTTCAAGCTGCGCAACTCCTTCCGTGATCAGCCAGTCGCGCAGGTTTTGAGCCTTTGTGTCCTGGAGGCGAAAAATCTCTACTACATGGCTATCCGGTTGCTGCGCTCCTTTGTAGGGCCTCACCAGGAGGGTGCGCCTTCGCCACTCCTGCCAGATGTGATCCCTAAGGGAAGCGTTCCAGTTCCCGGTGATCGGGATCGTTCCCCCGAGCTTCACGGCCTCAGCTCGCCATGGTGCGACAGTGAGGTACTCCGGGATGGGGAGCACGTCCTCAGCGTCACCTGTGACATGTAGAGCGATATCCCCCAAAAAAAAAGGTACTGTCCGTCTCGCATTCGCCGAACACACTTTGCGCGGAAAAATTCGTCGAGAAGCTCGCAATTATAAAATTTTCCGGGAACAACTTCGTGGACGGGCTCTTCCACTTCCGAGATTTCCCGCAGCTTCCGGAGCATGTATTGTGCTTCCCGAGCCAGATCCTGCGTCGTAATGGCAATCGTGTTGATGTCGAGGACCCGCACGAGAAATCCCTTGAAGCATGGCTCTAGTAGCCTGTACTCCATCGGAATTGCTCCCATCCTTTGGCCTTGATGGGTCACGCCACACTTCGTTCTCTCACGCAGAGTCTCAGAAAAAAAATCTTCACGCGCTTCTCCGTAGCGCTGAGTCTCAAAAAAAAATAATCTTCGTTTACCGGCTTTAGCGCCACGAGTACTCTCAAAAAGAAATATTCACTTCTCGCGCAGCGAGTCTCCAAATTACACAAAAGAAAATCTTCTCGCGCCGTCTCTCGCGCAACGAGGTCTCTTCTTGTCTTCCTTTTTTTTCGATCTTCTTCTCGATCTTCTTCCTTTTCCTGTCTCGATCTTCTTCTTCTCTCTTCTTTTCTTCTGACTCTTCTCTTCTCCTTCTTGTAAATCTTTTCTTACAAAAAAATACGTCCGTCTTATCGGCTTCAAAATGTGCGAGTGCTGCTCGAGAGGCACACGCCTTTGTTGAGGCATTCCTCGGCCTTCGGCGCCTCGATTCAATGTTTTGATAGAATCAAGGAGGAAGGGGCCAAGGGCGCTGGGGATAGCGTGAGTTTGTAGCTACGGCTAAATTCCCCATAGGAGTGTCCAGAGCGTTTGCCTACTATCTTTCACATTTATTTTGCCCGATTAAATTTTGTATGATAAAAAAAAATATTTTTATATTGATTTTTTTTTTTTTTTTTCACAATAAAAAATGTTTAGTTCGAATACACTATCACTTCATGAATTTTTAACTGTTCTAAGATTTGGAGTCGGAAACCGACCCGAATAATTTAAGACACTGTCTTCTTTTCTTTACTTGTTCAACTCCTACCGTTTTTTTGTCGTTTACGTCGTTCCTCTTGGCTCGCCTTTTGGCTCGGATCTTTTCTTCATTGAGACCTTCGCTTCCGGTTTCGCCTTGATGTTGCTCACTGCAGAGGCCGTCTCCAGGCATCCATGATTTGATATTCGCCTCATTGACTTCTGTTAATTCGTCATCATCGGTGGTTGTTTGTATCGGAGACCGGCGAGGCGGGATGGTGGTCCTCTTCTCAAGCTTTTCGGGGTCCTTGGAATTAACTTGCCCAGATTCTCTTCTTCCTTTCAACTTCCCTTGGGTCATGTCCTTTGTTTGAATTCCTCGCTCTATATATTTTATTCGACATGTCCCGGTGCTGGCTCCTTTCACATGTCTCGCGTTCCCACTCTCGCTCCTTTTCCATTCCCGGGGAAAAAGGATCCTCCCGTCGTTGGATGGGGCACCTATCGTTTCCCAATTTCCTTGTTTTCCTGTCTGGCATACGAAGTGCCTTCTCCTGAAATATTTCTCCGTTTGGGAATAATTATCCATTATGCACGTGTTTCCGCTTTGGGGTTCGATGATCGACTGGCCTTACCGTCTCGCTTATCTCTATTTCTACCGATACCATATATATATATACATTTTCCTCCCTCCCCCTATTCTTCAAACGCACGGACCTTATTCTATTGGTGTTGTTGCAGACGCCTCGTTCGGCACCTTGGCACGCGGAAAATATTTGATCAAATTCCCTGCATGATACATGCCACGTTCTATCCCGTTATTTATTCCTTCTAGGATATATGTGGCCGTCGCTATCTGCTTTTTGATACGATACGGCCCTTCGTAAATTGAAAAAAATTTTGCTATCATTTTGTTCGCTGGATCGCTCACGTTGCACGCTTTAGCGAGCACGAGATCTCCCTCCTTGAATTGGATTAGTTTGTGGGTTTTATCGAATCTTTTCGCTCGATTTAAACCTTTTTTCCGAATTCGTTCAGCGGCGAGCATTAATTTTTGCTCGTAACTTTCTTCATTGTTGCTTTGATCACCGCTTATTCGGAGCCACTGTCTCCACACACGTGTGGGCTTTTCGTTTAGTTGTAGTTCGATTGGAGTAAACTCCGTCGTCTCGTGGTGGGTTTCATTAATGCAACTTTCAATGATTTGTACCCATTTAACCCACGACGAGTGTCTGCCGGTTATCAGCGAGCGAAAAAATCGGCCCAATTCGCGATTCACTCGCTCTACAATGTTTCCCTGTGGGTGTCGAATGGAGGAGAAGATCGGTTGTATTCCTTCGCTCTCGAGGGCTTCGAGCCACTTTCTTGACGTAAATTGCGTTCCATGGTCGAACTGCAATTTATTTGGCTTCCAATACTTCGGAATATAATCCTTTAGGATCTTATTCAAGGTGGTTGTGGCCGTAGCGGTTTTTAGCGGATAGAGGACAACGTATTTTGAAAATGCGTCTATCGTGACGAGCAGATATTTCATGCCCCCCGCTCCAGTAGGCAAAGGTCCATAAAAGTCTATTGAGACTAAATCTCCCGGGCCTTCCGGGGTCAGATTTTGTTGTGCCGCGTATGAATGTTGATTGGGATGTTTGTTACGCTGGCATGAGTCGCACGTTGCCAATACGCCGCGTATCACATGATAGAACCGCGGGTATGTGAAGTTTTCCTGGAGGATCTTCCATACTTTCTTGGCCCCTATATGCCCATAGCTTTCGTGAGTGTACCACACGAGATCGTCTATGAACGGTTTAGGAATCATTACCTTTTCTTCCCCGGATGGGTAAACCCTTATAAGGACGTCATCTTGGAATCGATATTTCGGGTCCTCGTCCGTTACTTCTATAATGATTTTTGCTAACCGTTCATCTTGTCTTTGCCATCGGGCTAACATCTGTACTCCTTCCATGATATGTCGAGGGGGTTTCTTTGCGAGTAGCGCTGCGATGATCATTTCTTTTCCCTTTTCTTTATCTGCCCCCGGGGGCTGAGCACGGCTCAACACATCGGCGACGATGTTTCTTACCCCCGGGCAATGCTCGAAAGTGAGATCGTAATCCTGAATTGCCAAAACTCATCTCGTTAGTCGATCGTTAAGGAGTTGGCAATTCCGTAGGAATATCACGGCTTTGTGATCAGTGATTACTGTTACTTTTGCTCCGTACACGTATGTCCTAAACTTTTTTAGTGTCCATACTATCGCGAGCAATTCTTTCTCCGTGGTGGTATATGCGAGCTCGGCTCCCTTGAGCGTTCGGCTAGCAAATACCACTACCCCGAGTTCACCATTGGCATCATTCTGGGCCAAGGTGCCTCCGAGAGCGTAATTGCTTGCATCGGTCTGCAAAATATACCCCTTTGCGGGGTCCGGGTGTTTGAGGAGAACCTCTTCGATGAATAAATTTTTTATTCGATCGAAAGCGACTCTTTCGGCCTCCTCCCATCGCCATTTTACACCTTTATGGAGTAACTCGAGAAGCGGGAGGGTTTCCTCGGCATGTCGATTTGTGAATTTTGCATAATAATTGATTAAACCGAGAAAACCCCGAAGTTGTTTCAAGTTCCTTGGCGCCGGGAAATCATGAATTGCCTTTACCTTCTCGGGTTGTGGTTTGATCCCCTCCGTAGTAATTATATGGCCGAGGAAGTCTATTTCGTTTCGGAAGAACTGTGCCTTCCGTAACTTTAATGTCATTCCATGTTTGGCAAGTCGTTCGAGGAGTGCCTCGAGATGTGCCATGTGCTCTGGGAAATTGTTCGAGACGCACAGTAGATCATCGACGAAATTTATCACATTTTCCCCAACGTTCCTTAGCACAATATCGAGAGCTCGCAGCAGGCTCGACGTGCTAGTCTTTAGTCCAAATGGAGTCACGACGAACTCGTATACTCGGCCCCTGTGTCTGAACGCCGTGTATTTTCGCGAGTCCGGGTGCAACGGAACTTGCCAGAAACTATTTGTTAAATCAAGGCTAGTCATGACTTTAACAGCATGGCATCGCTGAAAGATCTCCTCGGTATTTGGGGTGCACTCATGGTCATTCGCTAAAACCTGATTGAGCTTTCTCGCATCCAAACAAAGCCGAACAGTCCCATCTTTCTTATCGACGACCGTCAGAGGATTTACCCAAGCGCTGGTAGATCGTTGGATAATATTCAACTCTAGTAATTTTTCTATTTCTTGGTCTACTTTCTCCTTATATAGCATGGGTATAGGGTACGAATGCGCGACTATCGGAGTATTGGTCGTGACCTCGAGCCGATGTTCGTACACTTGTATTCTCCCTGGAGTTTTACGGAACACGTCTCGATATTTCCATAGTGTCTGACACAGCCTTTTCTTTTGTTCCGCTGTCATTAGATTTGCCTCGTCTACAGCGGTGTTGATTTCCTCGATGGTAATTTCGTTTCCGTTCTTTTGGCTGTTCGTCATATGCTCGACTGTTACCTCCTCGGGAGCTTGATTGATTTTTTTTTTATTTATTGTCTCTGGCCCCGTTTTTGTTAGCATTTTTTTTCTTTTTTCTTTTCTCCTCTTTTATCTTCTTCCCGACCTTTTGTAGTCGTTTCCTTCGTTGTTTCGATCGACCCATATTTTTCTTCCTCTCTCTATACGGTGTTTGTCGGTACCGTATCAGTAAGCTCGTTATATTTAACCTTGGGAGTCTCGTTCTCGAGGTCGATAAGGCTTCTTAGCGGATGTAGGGTATCGACTCCGAAAAGTGCATCCCGGATTAGTCCTGGAATGACCAAATATCTTACGTAAATGCGGATCTTCCCGATTTCCGTGGTCGCCATGATTTGTTTATTTATCTTGCAGGGTCGTCCTTTGACTGCACCCTTTACCGTGACCCCGGTCACCGGGAGAATAGGACATTTTTTAAAAACTTCCCGATTCTCCATGAAGAATTCTTCTGATATCGCGGTGACTTTGGCACCGCTATCTACCAGTACAGTGACCGGGATTCCCTCTATCTTTGCATATATCTCCGGACACTCTACTAACGGGAATTTTTCCTCGTTAATTTGGTCCCCCATCAAAAATTCTCGTGTGTCGGAGAAAATCGTATTTATGGGGATCCCTTTTCTCTCTTCTTCTTCATGTTTACTTCGTTTTTCCGTTGTACACCGCCTGTCGTTTACTAAATTTTGGTTCGCCGGGACGGGTACAACGGCTACGCGTTTCCCGCCGCCGACGTACTCGGCTTCTCCGAATCTTTCTGCGTTTTCAACGCTTGGACCGTGTTGTTCGGCTTGGGGGGGCAAGTTTGATTCTGGGGCGGCTCCCCGGAATTATATGGCCGATTCCATGTTCGCGGCCCCCCCCAACCTTGGTTCCCTTGTTGAGGTTGCCGGTTAGGCGAACCGGATGTAGGGGCCGGTTTTGGTTTCTCCGAGGCCTTATTCTGCGTCTCGGATTTTTTATTGGCCTCCTTATTTCTGTGGGCGTTCGTTGGTCCCCCTTGATCGATTTTCTCGAGAAACTGCATGAGTGCCTCGAGTGTCTCAAAACCTCGACCGACGATCGTGGCCTGTATCTCATCTGAGAAATGCTGAGCCAAAGATCCAACAATATCTTTATCGGATGGAGGAGGAATTAAGTCACGTGCACTCCCGAACATCCGGGTAGCATACTCGACTCTTGTCGAGTTATTTTCTTCAAAAAATCCAAATTCGAGATTTCTTCGGATTTTTCGTTGGACGTCTCGACTCCAATATCGTTCTTGGAAATTTCGCTCTACATCCTCGAGTGAGTGCATCTGTTCCTCGACGAGAAACCACCACTCCTTAGCTGTTTTTTCGAGACATTGGCCGAGCAAATATTTTAGTTCGGGTAATTGTGGCTGCGTGACTTCGCAGTATTGCCGAAACTCCCGTAAAAATTTCATAGGCCTCATTTTGCCCGAGCCGTCGAATGTCGGTGGCCTTAAACGGATCTGTGATTCAGCAAAGGTCCGAGATCTGCCTCGGACTGTCCGATCTCCGATGATTGACTCGGCATCTTGTTGCTCCCATTCCCGGTTCTTCTCGGGATGTCGAACAATTCGGGTGCTCTCCGTGTCTGGTTTATTGTCGATTTTATTGGCCAAACTTTGTAGCCTCCTCTCGATCTCTTGGTGCGCGAGTCGCTGCTGCGCGTCGTTCACCTCCAGAATGCTCATCCTTTCGGAGTTATTCCCGATTCTTTTTTCCACCTCCTTAACTTTATCTGCGAGAGGTTGTGTTGTTCGATGGACCTCCGTTGCTACCTGTGTTTGTAGCATCTTCATTTTGTCGCTCAGTCTGATTTCGACTACTGCTAGTCGCCTATCGACTGCTTCGAGCATGTATTTGTCTCTTTGCTCGAGTATCTGGACGATTTCAGCCCGGTGGTCCTTAGACTCTTGTCCCATATTGACGATTGCGCCAGCTAGACCTTCCAAACGCATGGTGATGTCTCGAATCGCTTGCCGGATGTCTAGCATTACTTCCTCGGTGGCTGTTGATTCGCTAGATTTTGCTACGACACGTCTCGCCTTTGCTTGGCTAGCGAGCGTGTTGCTCGCTTCTCCGAACTTCCCATGTTCGGCATCTAAAAATACTTTCGCCGCTCTATGTGGGAGTGTAATATCTCCTGCATTAATGCCGACTCCCGAATCCAGGAGTTCCCGAACTTCTTCCTCGCTAGGGTCTTCTGCGGGTTGTTTCTCCCGCCCTTCTTCCTCTTGATCCTTGATGGTGGGAGTCTCTTCTTCCTGGTCATTTTCCTGCCGTTTATCTTTTCTCGGCTTATTCTTCTTTTTTACATCTTTATCTCTACGGGACTCCTTCTCGTGAGACTCATCTCCGGCCGTTGTACTCTTATTATCGTCGTCCGCCATTTTCTTTTTAATTTTATTTAATTTTATTTAGCCTATTTAAATACTTTAATAAAAAATGACTCGAATTTTAGCGCACCTGCCCCACGTTGGGCGCCAGTTGTAACGTATCGCTTTTTGGAGTCTTACACGCTTTGCTCCAAAGCGTCGTTATGTGAGTTCTTTGCTCGTTTTTATTTGAGTGAGGGCAGGCGCTGTGGAATAAAAATTCGAATATTGATGCTAAATGTCAATTTCAATGGTTTTGTTTATTCAATTACAATTAATTCAATCGTTGGTAAAGAGAAACTTATTATAATTATATCCGCGCTGAAATAAATTCTAAAAAAAAAATATATATAAAGAAAAAGATTGCCCAGGGAAACAGACGGCAGCAGTGTCTCCCGTCTGCAGGAGAAGTCGCCGACGCTGTTTTTGAAAGAAAGCTGGAGACAGACGGCCGCAGTCACTCTTGTCTCCAAGAGTAGTCGCTGACGCTGCCTTAGGAAAATCGGGTGAACAGACGGCGGCAGTCTCTCACGTCTCCACGAGAAGTCGCCGGCGCTGTTTTAGGGTAAAGGGGTAACCTAGACAGCGGCTGTTATCCCTGTCTCCAGGGAAGGTTGCCGATGCTAGTGTTCGGAAGGAGTCTTAGAAGTGATCGCAGTCACTGTTCAGCTAAGAGTCCTCTTCCATGCGTCCGGGCCTCCTTTTATATCGGAGCGCCGGGTGCGCACGGCCCGAATCTGCGTCCCCTTCCGTTCCGCGTGACGTCAATGTGACGTCAGCAGCCTTCCTCTTCCCTCGTCTCTCGTAATCACGCGCGGCTGACGCAACACCTGCGTGCTAGCTGCGTGCTCCAAAATGCGCGTTGAGTCGTGGGGTACGGCCGGGCGCTCCCATGCCGATAATCCGTGCGCCGGGCGCTCACTCCGGATGGCGCTCCACCTTACCGGTACGTTCGGGCGTCGCACGTCAGTTACTGACGTTCCGGTTGTTCAAGCTGCTCGGGGAAATTTCCTTTTCAGGGGAGCGGGTAATTGAGGATCGCCTCAGGCCAGAACAAAAAAACTAATGAAAATAAAAATTACAAACGACCTTCCTGTCGGCTACGTCGAGAAGATCGACTTCGCCGAAGGAATTTACTGTGGTAACGCACTAGTCGAGAATCGCAACGGCTGTGCATACCTCTATGTCATCAATACCATGGACACAGAGATTACTCTCGTGGTGCCTCGCGTTGAGCTCGAGCCGTTCGAGGAATACGCCGAGCAATCCTCGGAAAAGTTCGAGCATTTCGGAGAATCCTCCGAGACGCTCGACGAACACCCAGCGCCCGAGTGCGACGGTGTCAGTTGCCACGCGGCACGCGCCGATAGCGAGGGCAGTCACCGCGGCATGATGGCCGACTTACTGCCTCTGTTACGACTGGATCACCTGACACCGCCGGAGCGCGAGCACGTTATCTCCCTGATAAGCGAGCGGCCATACTTATTTCATCTACCTGGTCAGCCGCTCGGGAAAACAAACGTGGTGTCGCACAAAATATACACCACCGACGATTTACCGATTAACACAAAACAATATCGGTTCCCCCAAAACATGAAGGGAGAAATCAGCAAACAGGTCAATGACCTCTTAGAAAAGGATATTATCCAGCTATCCACCTCTCCTTTCAACTCGCCAATTTGGATCGTCCCCAAAAAGGCCGATTCTCATGGCGTGAAAAAATGGCGAATGGTCATCGATTTTCGTAAATTGAACGAAAAAACGGTCGCCGACGCGTACCCGTTGCCAAATATTACTGACATTTTAGACCAACTGGGTAGGGCTCGATATTTCTCAATTTTCGACCTCGCGTCAGGGTTCCATCAAATACCAATAGACCCCGACGATCGACCGAAAACGGCATTTTCCACACCCCACGGTCACTACGAGTTTAATCGTATGCCCTTCGGTTTAAAAGATGCCCCAGCCACGTTCCAACGGCTCATGGACCAAGTCCTCACGGGTCTACAGGGCGTAGAGATGTTCGTGTACCTAGACGATATCGTTATCTACGCCGACTCGTTGGAGGAGCATGCGAGAAAATTCAGACGCCTTGCTGGGCGCCTATCCAAGGCTCACCTTTCTCTTCAACCCGACAAATGTGAGTTCCTTCGGCCGGAAGTGGTTTACCTCGGCCACATAATTAGTCGCGGAGGGGTCAGACCCAACCCTCAAAAGTTGGTCGCTGTAAAAAATTTTCCAGTCCCGAAGAACGTTAAAAACATTAAACAATTTTTGGGACTCGTCGGATACTATCGACGCTTCATCGAAAATTTTGCTCTAATCGCGAAACCAATGACAATCTTACTAAAGAAAAACACGCCCTTCGAATGGAAGGACGAACAACAACAAGCCTTCGAGACCTTGCGAGATAAATTGTGCGAGGAGCCCATTCTCCAGTACCCTGACTATAATAAGCCCTTCATCGTCACGACCGACGCGTCAAATTACGCGCTCGGCGCGGTGCTGAGTCAGGGTGAGGTGGGCAAAGACCTCCCTATCGCTTACCTCGATAGTCGCGGACGCTCACCGACACCGAAACAAGGTATGATGCGACAAAGAAGGAAATGCTAGGAATAATATACGCATTGGAAAATTTCCGATCGTATATTTACGGTAGAACATTTATCCTAGTAACGGACAACAAACCCCTTACGTGGATTAAGGGCCTAAAAGATCCAAATTCGCAGCTACGTCGATGGGCAGAAATCTTGGACGGTTGCGACTACGAAATAAAATATAAACCCGGGCGCATTAACACTAACGCCGACGCCCTTTCACGCAACCCTCCCATAGGAACCGCGGAAGTCCGCGCTGCTTCAGTGCGGCCCTTAGAAACAAAACGTAGCCGAAAAACAGACTCATCTTCGGACACACCTACTTCAGATAAGAGTAGTAGTGTACAGGGCTGGGGAGACAGGGACCATCTGTTGTTCCCCCTCCACCCCCCCTGTCTGGCGCCATCCCCCCACCCCCGTCTGGACCGGGATGCTGTAGCGGGCCCAATCCGCGCATGTGTGCGAGTGGTGGGGGTATTTTTTCGCGAGAGAGGGGGCATATGTTCCCCCCCACCCCCACATGGCTGGGGAGCCAGGGACCATCTGTTGTTCCCCCTCCACCACCCCCCCTGTCTGGCTCCATCTCCCACCACCGTCTGGACCGGGATGCTGTAGCGGGCCCAATCCGGGCACGTGTGTGTTTAGTGGGGGATATTTTCTCGCGAGAGGGGGAATGATGAAAAATTCCCTGGTCCGTGATTGGTTGAGAAATTTTCCCCGAGCTCTGATTGGTTGTTGAAAATTCCCCGAGCTTGGCCAAAGAGTTTTCCGGCAGCTCTCCAAGAATTACCGATCTACCTTAAACTGTAATATTATTCTACAGTCGGTAAAGTCGCTTTCTATATTATCATACCCTAATGATAATATCTTACCGACAATAAAAAAACACATTTATTAGAAAAAATATTCGTTTATTTATTCCAGATTTTTACATGTCGCCGTTTCGTGGTACAATGTTTAAAGATCTGTTATGTGTGGTGGTGATGGTGGTGTAGCAAGTGTCAATGTGTTGCTGGTCAGTGGTGACGTCTCGGATCGTTTTAGATCAGAGCGAGGTGTCGTGACTGGCGTTGCAATTGTGGGCGACGGTGACCTTGTATTGGATTCTTCCTCGTAGGCATCCTGTTGACACTGCGAGCATTCTCTCCTGGTCGGCGGGTAACCGTCGAGTTGCGGGCTGAGACCCGATGGAGGCCAATGATCCCTGCAGAGCCTGTATGATGCGACTTCAGCGTCGCGTTGAACATGCTCAGGTAGTTTCGACCATAGGTAAGGGATAGCGTCGCTCCAGTGTCTCAACAGCAGCGGTTTAGGTATATATGACAGTTCCTCCTTGGTGAGTTCCCAAGGGTCCTTGCCGCAGTCGATCACGAGTATCCCACTGATGATATCCATTTTATTGGTGTTGTTAGCACTGCTACGGCTCTTCTCCAAGTGTGCTGGTCCAGGCGTGGAGTTCTGGTTTTATATTACCCAAAGCAGGGGTGGGGGGATGTATCCATAACGACACAGTCGATTTTTTATGCGGTTTATTAGGTGTATTTACAGGTGGCACCCGAAGCGGGCTGTGCATGTTTGTACACACGAAGGTGTGTGTGTGTTGCCACCCCCTTTTAAAGGAGCCAAACGGGTTTGTTTTACAGATCGCCCTCGACGTTTTACATGTTTAAGTTTCTTGTAGTAACGTTGCACAATATTATCGTTTTTCACCTTATTCTTTGAAAATATCCGACAAAAAGCACCCAGACTATAGCCACGAGACATAAAATCGAGAAACATAATGCAATATTCTCCACATACTTTCGACCTGATTGACTGTAGTGGCTTGGTGTTCCAGTCATAAGTAGTGGTATTTCGTCGTAGTCGATTACGATGCTTGCCGATGAGAGAGGGTAGACCATAGCTGTCGAAAAAGGTGCCGTGTCCATTGTTGTCAACGTAAATGGCGATCCAATGTGTTCCGGGTTGCGTATGATCGTCGGTGTTGACGACTATTGCAGTGGGTCTAGACCAGCGATTCGGGATGCGATCGGCGGGGAAGACTCCTCTCGTCTGGGCTGATACGTGTTGCAGAGCCTCCAGTACTTCCAGACTGTTCATTATAAATACCCTCGTGCCCAGAGTGGGGGCGACGTTTACGGTACTGCGTATGATTACCGCCACGGGATCCAGATGTCGATGGTTGCCGCTTCGGCGGTGGAGGGGGCGAGTGAAGTTTATTACGGTAAAGGGCCACTATTTCCGGCGCAGGTACTGTGCTGTCACAGGTGTTTGGGGTAGCACTGTTGTCAATGGTCGCTGCTTCCTCGACTATATACTCTCTCACGACAGATGCGCGATTGTTATCTTTCGGAATCTCATCATGGACCGTTTTTTTTACATTGTCGCTTGGCCGATCTTTTCTCTTCGCAGCACCAACCGGTTCTGTGTAAATAGGATTCACATCATCCAAAAGTTGAGTCTGAAGCCAACGTTTAATTTTGCCCGCATTATTCAACGCACATTTTGCAGCATCCTCCTTCGATACGCCATGATAAATGCACCATGTATCGTATGGTGGCATGTTCCTGAAGGTGGGCCCCTCGTACTCTTCCAGATTGATAATGTCGCGTCCAAGGACGTCGCGTAAAATCTCTGCTTTTTGTACACCTCGCGTATAGATGCGAAGTGCGTAACGACACATGGCTCTTAGAGCGGCGTAGACTTTACGCAATGGTGTATCACCATCAACCCACTCGAGACCATGATGAAAGCACGTTAGGTGATTATTGCTGGCGCGTACTTCTTTAGGTAACTCGCCAAAGTCGTATGGTGCATCGATCACCCAATGGCCGAAATGATCTCCTTGCAGCGTTGTTACGGCAATCTCTTTGGGCAGAAACTCGCCGTTCTTTCCGTACAGGGCTTGAATATCGACTATAGCGTCCATGATGAAGGTTTGATGTAAACTGTTGTCGAATATACCAAGATCCCACGGTTTAAATACTATTCCGACCGATGCTCAAACGCGTCCTCTCCGAAAGAGGCGCGACATTCTCATACGTGGAGAGGGTGACTTTTGTCCCCGGTTACCATCTGGCGCTCAGGCACTAAAATCGGTAATGACCTGACGAGCAGAATCAATTTCAATTACGTTATCATATTCGGCATAAAGTACGCAATTTATTGTAGCGTTGAGAGCCCGGGCGAAGCGTACCTCGATTCTCACACTGCCATGTTTCACGAGGTTCCAGTGTGTGAAACAGTTTGCCGATAAATCCGGCGTCAAGTCAAAAGCAAACAGACAAAATCCTTTAGCGTGCGCTTCACGGTCAATTTCTAGTCCCTCGTTTTGAAAGTGTATACCCGTGCCCGAAAAGAGCGTGTGGTAACTCTGGACCCAGTTATCGTTTCCGCCAAACTCAGGCTGAAGCGGTTTTCCAGGTATCTGTTGTCCATCAACGTAGAGCGATAGAAAATTTATCGAATGATGTTGGAAATTGAAGGGATTCAGCGTTTTATCGCCGTTGAAAGCCCTGTTGAATACGAAACCGAGTATAATACGTTTCGGTAATTGTCCAAGGATTACATTGTCCAATGTATCACCGATTATTCCACTGTGCATGGTAAAGGATTTAACTTCCACACGTGTTATGGGATACTTTGCTGTCGTCTTTGCCAAAGTCTTGGCATGTGCTATAAGCACTCCAGGGCTAATTTTTGCCCGTCGTACCAATAGACTCACATCGTTAATTTTTATTTTGTGCATCACGCCTTGTATCGGCGCCTCCATAAGGCAAAAATCGTCTTTCGAACGAACGATCCGTAGACGCACTTCTACACCGTTTATCAAAAATTTATCCTGATTGAATACATCACAGTGTAAATGGCCAATCATATCTACAGTCCTGGCGCCTCTGATATACGCTGATCGAATCTCCTGCCCATAATTAATAGGTTCTGTTTTCGTGCCGGGCATCGCCTCAAGGCTACCTGGATTATCTATAAACCATAAACCCGCTGTCAGATGCGAATGCTTTGCCGCTGGGCCGTAATTGAGTAATGTTTCAATGTATGCCCGATACGCATAAGCGTTATTGGGCGGCGCAACGAGCTTTTGGTTGAAAAATACATCGACCTGATTAAAGAGGCTGTGTAGAAAGTTATTAACAGGCGCTACTTTGTATGGCGATTCAGCGTTGGCCAGTACTTTCAGTTTTACGCAGATCATAGTGTGGGCAAGATCCAAGTACTCGTCGCCATGGCCAGGTATAACAAACTCGATGGGGCCATCGTCCGACAATGAAGAGACAGGCTTGTAATGAACCCATTGAGAGGCTTCTATGGATGTTTGCGTTGGCGGTATAGTGAATAAGTCGAGCTCCGATTTCATACATTCACAAGAGTGCGAATGTAAAAAAGACATGATGTTTAAGCACTTCCGAAAATGTCAGTGATCGTCCTTTTCTTCTTACTCCTCGTATTTTTTCGTCTCTTCGTGACTTTACCCGTGGCTATCCTTCTCCTCTTCTTCTTCTTCGTCTTCGTCTTCGTCTTCGTCGGTGCTGCACGGGTACTTCTCTTTCTTTGAGTTCCGGTGGACCTTTTTCTCGCACAGGTACGCTTGGGTGTACGGCCGGTCAACGACTGCATCGATCGTGTGGCGATCGCACTGTTATAACCAGAGCCCTTCATAAGTAGAGCTATTTTTTCATTGGCTTTGTGTTTCAAATTTTCCCCAGATTCCTTGGCACGCCGACGGATCGATTCCTTAAATGGTACATGATTACCACTCACATCTTCGATAACATGTAAGCCCGCCCGTATGGCTTCTTTTCCCACGGCTTTAGCACCTTTTGTCAGCAGCGGTAGTACACTTCTGAATAGACCGCCGAGAAATCTGCCGATTCCGTGGCCTCGTTGATAAGGTGCGCCCACAAAAACGTTGCCTATACGTCCAGCACCACCGCCGACTTGATTCTCGTAATAAGCCGTATAATGGGCCACCATATTGTCTACGCAACCCGTTTAAAGTGAAGCGTAAGGGTTAACGTTCCGTACTCGAATGCGATGGACTTCCCCAAATGGTCCCTTATATCTATCTCAATAGAGCGAAAGCAATTATTGAGCAAAGGTATATAATTTGACGGTGAGAAATATTTCACCTGTGTCGCTCCGTATGTATACTGAGAGGTATTTAGATTAACGATGCGCAATAGAGAGGTCTGCGTGTCGCCAACCGTATACGGTACACATAGGTCCGTATAGACAAAAAGTTGTTCGGGGAGAGCACGAGCGATACAAGGGGGCATTTGTCCTTCACGTTGAATCCCTCGTATGTAACGTAGGTATACAATCTCTGATGTTTCCCAGTCTTCATTCGGTATTACATTGAATCCGAGTATACGAGCGATCTTCTTATTCATACACAATATATTTTGTGGAGTCACAATTTGTTTCCCACACTTTTCTACCCACTTTTCGCCCTCAATTGCCGCATAGCCATGCGCACTTTTAGCATTGACAAGCTGTATACCGGCTTCGCGCATCCCCGGCAGATTATTTATATTATTCATCAGTTCCGCATGACTATGGTACAGGCCGTGCGGTATATGTCCAATTATCTGCTCTTTTTTGTCACACGGTGTCCACCGAATTTCTGTCTCGTCTGGTTGCAAGTGTATCATTGTGCATGGTATGTGAATTTCTGATAAACCCACAGCCCATTGACCACTCAAAGCTATTTCACGCGAAAGTTGAGTGGTGAAGTGTGTTGTAGTATTATCCGGAAAGTACTTCATGCTGCTGTTACTCGGCAACACGAGATAAAAGTCTTCATCGTTGTGCATAATGCTCGTCCTTGCGACGTTAGGCGCCAAGGTTGTGGGCGTTAGAAGCAGGTATCCAGGAGTTGAATTTCGATGGGTAGCCGACCCAGCTGACAAAGAGTTGTTTCTTTGCGCCACGTCCTTTTGTCCGTAAAACACGATCGATTTTAAACTCTTGATTCTGTGTCATACGTTTCTCGTGCACAGGTGTTATTTCTTCGGTGTAAAAGAAACCGTCAATTGACTCGCCTTCGAGATCGTGCAGCTCGTACACCCGTATTCCCTGACGATTTACAACCTTGGTGATGCGAAAAATTTCCTCGCTCCAGTTTCGTTCGTAACCCTTCTCGAAGGTGCCTTTTGTTCTACTGATCCGGACATAATCACCGCACTTGTATTTAACCATAGAGAAGCGTCTTTTTCCACGCTGCTTCATAGAGGCGTTTGTCATATTCTCCAGCGCTTTATCCGCATTGTATAATGTCACAGCGGCCGGCTCCATCTTAATTGACGAGTGTTTGGCATGATTGTATGCGTGAACAAATTGTTGAAGTATATCGATGTAGCGTCGTGTATTTCGATGTGTGAAATAGCGCCACATTCGTTCTTTGAGTGTACGATTGAAGCGTTCGACAATTGCTGCTTTTATGTCAGGGTTGCGTGTAACCCTAAAATTGATATCACTTTTCTTGAGAAACGTCTGTAGCTCTTTACCGACGAATTCCTTGCCTTTATCGGTCTGTAGACAGACGGGCAAGCGGTCGTCGCTGCGTTCAAAAATTCGTGTAAATGCTTCTTTGACGGCGCGTACGGTTTTATCCTGCAGTGGCTCGACCCAGGCGTACTTGCTCAATACGTCAATGACCGTGAGCAGGTACGAAACATTGTCATTGTAGCTTCTCAACGATCGTAAATCTACGAGGTCGGCCTCCCAGACATCGTCTATATTAGTAACGTTATAGAACAGGCGAGGAAAGCGACGACGAATGGGTTTATGTATAGTGTAAGCGTCCTGTTGGGTCAACCAGTCGTAAACTTCATCCGATTTATTTTCTTTATTGATTAGGCGCCTTGCTCCGGCATAACCTGCAGGATGCGACGGATCGTAATACACTTTTTCGAACGACATATTTCTCTCCCACGCACACGCCCACCCACGGGGTAATTCAATTTACAGTTTAAGCCAACGGACAAATCCTCGCGATGCTTCGACGAGTTTTTTCTTTTGTATTTTGGCGAAATGATCTACGCTGTCGGTATAAGTAGACTCTTTGGCAGCAGCTGGGACAAGGCGTTGCTTTTCGTTGTTCCCTCGATCGTCGCCGTTTCCGTCGTCGTCGTCGTCGTCTTCGCGGCGTTTGCGTGCAATATGCGTATTCCCCATATTCCACAACATGTCGTTCCCGATAAATGTGCGGGGTACAGAGACAGCACGAAGGCCCTTGATAAACTGTGCTCGTCCACTAGCTTTGAAGTTTTTTCTAGCCCGTACTGCATCGTTAACGAGATCGACAATATTCGAATTGGGTATGAGCATGCCGTCTATCGTCACACGCCCTTCTCTGTCCCACGTGACGCGCTGCGATGCCACCGGCGAGTTACGCAGATAGTTCGTGAGCGCTCTTGCTTGACGTCTATACATGTCAGGTACACTGTTTACGATCACGGTCGGACTAAAATCTTCATTTTCCGGCTGTAGTTGTTCGCTTGTTGTCGTTGGTAGTGCGCCAGGCATGGCCGAATCCGTCGTACCGTTTCGGGCATCAACGAGAAATAAATATCGTTGCAGTACCTGTAGATACTGTTTCCACCTGGTAGCGTCGTCAGGATATTTTTTTGAGTGTAAAATATCGCTAAGCTCAGCGTCGAGACGTGATACTGGATCACCTGGTGTCTGTACAGTTGTCTGATCAGCTGTCGGTGCGGAAGTTCCGCCGCCGCCGGTCATCGGTTCTTTCCACTTCCCTGCCTCTTCGGCCGGTACTAAAATCATTTTCTTCGCGTGCTCCATAAGATCTCTGGGGGGGGACTGCTGACTTTTACGATTGGTGCTTTTCACTAAGCCCCATTACCTCCTTCACCTTTGCCTCCAAACAGCCGACTAAACAAACTTGTGATAATCGGCGCTAATAAAAGTGGTAAAAATGCCCCACAGCCTTTCTGCATCATAAGACGTTTCTTCGCTCGCCAATTGTACTTTCGTCGTTTACGTTCGGCGGCGCCACCAGCGCGACCTTTCCCACCGCCTCGCTGGCTCGTTTTAACGGTTGCACGACAGGGCACTAGTTGACGCAGTACATTCTTATATCTTTTTAAACGGTTTTTCGCTCCTGCTTTAAGCTGTACCACGCCGTGTAAAACGTTTAAAGCACATTCGCCTATACACTTGATCAGAGACTCATCGGCTGTGCGCAGTATGGCCCGTTGCTGCTCTTTACTTGAGTGACAGAGAGCATTGAGTAGAGCAGCGTGGCGTTTACCGATCGGCGGTCGTGCAGAACACTGTCCATTTTTCTTCTTATTTCCAGCCATGATGCGACGATGTTTGCGCATCTCGTACGATTCCACAACTGATGTTAGAATTGTTCTTACATTATCCTAAATACCTTCATTCAACTCAGTTGACGTAACGCCCGTTTATTCTTCGGTACGTAGATGTGCATGTGAGGATCGTCGGGGAATATATCTGTACGGCACCGAAAAATATCCGATGTGGATTGCTTGAGATCCAACAGTAGATAACCATGCGGTCGAGCTGTCGCATCGTGATACGCCTCTGTCAAAAACCGAGGTGCCTCAGGGTATACTTGCCTGGCTAGATGTTGAATTTGTGCTCGATCGCGAGGGTTTTTAAATATTACAATATAATTCGCGTTCAGAGAGATATCTCGTTGACCGTGTCCTTGATGAAAAATATTTTGCGTTATAAAAATAACACTGATATTTTTGTGATGGCTACCTTTCGTGAAAAGATCTACTATCGTATTATTCGATGATTCTCTCATTAAATCGTCGATAATAATTAACTTTTTCAAATTATTGTCGTGTGAGTAATCCTCCGGTTGCGGCAGGCCCTCGTGCAGCTCGATCTTAATATTTCGGTTCGCTGGATCTCGATGAGAATTTCGCAATAGTTCGGCCGTATCGGAATCGAGATTGTCTCCGTGGTAGAATATTACGCGATCGAATATCGTGTCACTCATGGCCGTTAGATTTCGTAAAAATCTCCGCACGAAAACTGTTTTTCCACAGCCTGTTGGACCACAAATTAACGATGTCCACGGATGTTTCCAACGCACGTCCATTTTCCACGTGTTTCCTTCGGTTGCGATACGCTTAAACTCGGAATATAAGCTTCTCGGCGGCGGCGGCGGCGGCGGCGCGGAGGACACACGTCGCCATAAGCTTGTACGACGTGTGCGCGGCGGTGGTTCAGCTAGTACAGGCCCGTTCGCTCGCACCATCAGCTTATGAGCGAGCGAGCGTGGCGATCAGCTCTTATGCCGCGGTCACATGCGCGCCATAAGCTTATACGGCGCATGTGGTGCCGCCTAGCTTATAGGGAAATAATTTTTAAACTCGTACAGGAAATATTTTTTAAATTTCATTTATTATTATTAATGAATAATTCATAAGTATATAGGCAGGAAATATTTTCACTTTTTTATTGAAAATTATTGCACAATTTATCGTGTACTATTAATGCATAATCCATACATACATTGAAAAATATTTTCAATCTTTATTTGCAATAGTATTAATTAACCCTAAAATATACAATACATGTAGACAGTAATATTTCACAAATGTGTCAGCCATATAGAATAAAAATTGTCCAATTTATTTACAATACACATTTTACGTTTGTATACAGTTATTACACACACACACACACACACACACACACATCGATATTTATTTACATACACATTATATGCATTATTATACACTATATACATAATTTTCAGATAATTCAAATTATTATTATCTAAATGAGACGACAGCGATGACGACGACGACGGCGACATTTGTATCGGTATACAAATTATTCTTTGAATCCGAACGGGAGCGACAACGTATGTGTTAGATGCCGACGTTTATGACAAACAACACGACAGGTTTTGGACAATTCGCGGGTTATAACAGCGTGAAGCGCCGTTCGCTGGATAGATGTAAAATTTAATCGTATCGATTCGTCATTTTCGCAGGGTAAATCGGCTTCGATCATTCGTCGAATCGAGTTAAAATTAACTTTCCGAGCGTTAAGGTAATTTAAACTCAGACCTTTCACCTTACATTCTGTTTTAATCACCTCGTCGGGCTTCGCGCTATTTACGACCTGGTAGCCGTAAAATTTGGGGCCTCCGGAGACAAACGACTTTATGTAGTCTGTAGGCTCCTTCAGCTCGCTGGTCATGTCACCAAGGAAGTTGCCGAGCGGTGGTGACCATTCGCCCTGGCGACCCGTGCTAACATAAATCACCGAATCGGTGTCGTAGTACAGCACTCGTCGCCCTAACCGTTCGAGATAATTGTACAATTTTAACCGGGCCTGAGCTGTTGTGTAAGCTGCGATTACGACGCTCGTTTGTGAAGATGGTATTACGGCCTCATCTATGGATACCCAATTCGCGTACAAAACATCATCATTCACGGGGAGTAACCGTCGCACCTCCTTATCGTTATCCCCCAGAAGCAGTAGCAATTGCTCGCGATTGTTTATTACCGTCGTCTGCGTTAAATTGTCCCGTTGACCGAATTTACCCCAGAACGAGTTCAGGCATAGCTTCGCAACGGATCGTAGACCCGGGTTTTTGCAGATATTGTCCGGATCTAGGCGTATACCCTCAGCGCGCTCGTAATCTTCGATATATCGCGCTCGCGAGTCTGCATCGGTGCATTCGGCAGGCCAACCGCTGGCTTCCTGTTTTATCTTTAAAAAGGTGTTTATATATTCGACAAAGAGACCACCGTCGCGCGTTACCGGATCGTATTGGGTCATCTCGTAGGCCCAAATAATAAAAACTTTTATGACTTTGTAGCCGACTTCGAGGGCCTTCCGAACCTCGTCCACCACCCAGGTACCTGTAAACACACGCTCGTCTATGTCTTCATGCGGACAGGCCGATTGAATTTTTTCCTCGGTGCATGTACGGCACAGCGCGAACAAGAGCTTCTGATGCATCCGTACGGGTAAGACGGGATGAAAAAGATCACGCGGCGGTAAAACTGTACAACGTATCATACCGTTGACCGTTGTGCCCAGAGCTTCGTACGATCCGTTTAACAGATCGTCACACTCTGTATCCACATATATCTTCGGGTGACCCTTCGGAAAGCGCCCCGTTTTCGATATGTACGGATAGAGTGAGCAAATGTCGATGTAGTTAATCTTTTCACCGTCTGCAACATCGTACACCGTTACGGTGTTACCCGTACGGCCACCGTAAAACCCGTCGCGAGGATTTAAACTTTCAGACGATAGACGAGGATGGTTATACAAGAACTCGCTGATCGCGGGATTGATATGGCGGAGCTCTTCAAACTCGCACTCCCACATGACTTCGAGCTGATAACCGTGAGCAAGAATCTTCGAGTCCGTCGCTAGAGTACGTTCGTAACTGTTCTCGTACGACTCTTCGTTGGCACGCGTCGGCTTCGTACGGTTCTCGGGGAAACAGCGCGGACAACCGTGCCAATAACACCCGTGAAATTGGAAGACAAAGCGATCGTCCTCCAGCTGTAGATAGCCGTCAACGAGGGGCCCTTCAGGTAGCCTGAACTCTCGGGCTCGACCGGCGTGAACGATCTCATGCCCTATACAGTTCTCGACCCATAAAAGCCACTCGTTGGCCTGCCGTGAATGACGATCCGCAAGTCTGTAACCACCGTTCGGTATGAGCCCAATCGTCCGCGGAACCAAAAAGTTTCGTCTAAATACTTTCGAGCACGCCGACGCGATTGTCGCGGCCTCCGTAAACGGACAAACATCGCCGGCCTCGAGGAATATTTTCCGAAACTCTTTACAGGCCCGTCTCAATATGTCGACGTCTAACACGCAATACTTTTCGATTTCGGTTTGAAAATTGAAGAGTTCACCGGAAGCTGCCCTCTCCGTGTACCACGCGTAAAAGGCATTGCGGTCATCGTGACTCATTGTGTCGGGCGAGTAATATTCCGCGGCGGGTAGTGGACCACTGAATTCCTGGTTCTCCAACGTATTGAACAGGTGCGGAAAGTATCCCTTTTCCATTTTATCCTTAAATCCGAAGGCTCCCGGTAGAGCGCTGAGTCGCATATGAAAGTAATTCATACTATCGATGAACACCGTACGCCCTATACGCATCGATATTATAGAATTCCCCGTGAGAATTAGTTTCGGTAGACCGAGATCACTACAATGCTCGACAACGTAACGCAGTATAAATTGAGCATCGAAGGCCTTCGCGTTATGCGCGATGCAGACTATCTTTCGGAACGATGTTGCGCGACGCACCGCAAGATTGATCAATTCAGCGATCGGCGAAGTTCGGAAAACGTGTTGACGTACGCCACACCAACTGCAGACGCTACCTGGAATAATATTGTCCACATCGGCCAGACATATTTCGCACAACTGTTGTGCCACGCAAAGTGTAACAACGTGCTCGCGAGTGTTGTCGTCCGGACTAGCGGTGTAGCGTTCGTCTTGACGCGTCTCGAAATCGTAGAAAATGAACAATGTTCTCGGATGCTCTTCGGGTTTCGACAGTTTACGATCTGCCAGCGGTTGCATGTAGCATTGGTCGTTATACCCGTGCACACTCCGGCATAGCTGACAGAACGTTTTACCGCATTTGTGCGCTTTCTGCGTGGCATCGAATAATTTTGTACATTTTTTACAAAATCGAACTGTCTCGCAAACCGATTTTCTTTCCGAATTACGCGTATTGATACGGGCTTCTCGAGGTTTGAGATGGTTGTCGAAACACGTCGCGTTGTGAAAAAATCTGTCGCAGTCCTCGCATTCCCACCCGTCACCGGCGCTTTCAGTATCGCCGTTATCAAAGGATGGAACAGAACACGGCGGTGACGCATAGCAACGCGGGCACTTGCTCGTACATTGATGTTGATGGAGAAATCGGTAGGATACATTGCAAGGGGTACAGTAGTTCCGTGCACCCCCTGCAGCGAGAAGATTTGTGATGGGAGAAAAATGATTCTCCTTTTTAAAATACGCGATGTTTATGGTCAAGCGTGGCGACGTGTTTTCGAACCGCGTTTGCCCATCGAAGATGGGATCCGCTCCGCTGCCGAGAGAAGCCCATTCATAAACGCGTATAGCTACCCTCGATGCCATAAAGTGTCGTTGAAATACCTCGAACTCAGCGGGGCCACAACCCTGTGCCGGGACTACCGCGCGAGCCGCTTTCACGAGTTTCTTTGCCTCGTCTCGCTGGAGCTTCGATTTTTTATGGCGTATCCGCTCATAAAAAATTTTCGACTCCGCGCTTCGATCGACCTTATTTCGCGCATTAGCTAGAGCTACCACGAGCGACCGAGGGAAACACAAATTGTCGGTGTTCCCTATTAAAATGACGGATCGATTACTAATGATTTTACTATCTAAGCCCCCCGTACCATTGACCATGTCGACGTAAGTCACCGTGAAAACAAGCGAGTCGTAAACCGAAAGAATTCTCGCACTCTGGTTAACGCTGCACAGAAGATCCCACAATTGCTCGTGGTTGAAGCGCCATACGGGTCTCAGGGATATCCCCGCTACACCATCCGTCATACCCTGAGCTTCAAATGCGATCCCGATACGGTCATTTGGCGAATTACCCGTCACAAAGTGCGCGTGGATGTCCCGTATGGCGTTTCGTATCCACGAGATTGGATTGATCCTTTCAGGCGGCGCGACCAGAGAGATCTCGGTTTGTCGCGACTTGATCTTAAAGCGCCTCGAAATATGCTCTTTTTCTTCGCCTAATATTTTGAACCGGTGACCCACGGGTAAAATTTGGTCATCGTCGTCGGCATCTACGCCCCCGTCGTTCGCGTTATTGACTCCGTCGGCGTCGTTCGCGTTACCGGGAATGTTTTCGTTGGACGCGTCGTCATCGGTGTCGTTTCTTTGCCGCGCTACATTTCTTAAGTCTAAACTAACGCCAGGTTCCTTAGAACCTCCGCCTGTCTGCGGCTGCTTAAATCTAGCACTCACCAGCTCGGCTACTACCGCTGCAGCCTCCGCCTCCCATGAGGACGGTAGCAGTGATGCTGGTGATGCCCCTGATGATGATGATGATGATGATGATGATGATGATGCTGATGATGATGACGATGATGACGATTTTTTTTTTTTTTTTTTTTTTTTTTTTTTAATGGTGGAGGGGAAAAAATCCTACATTGGACACCCAGGTGACGGTGGGTAGTGCCAGACTCCTACTGGCTAAAACAACCCCTCCCCCATTTCTCCTTCGCAGACTACCTCGGAAATCGCTTTTCGCATTACTTCGACGTAGTTGCTGGCTGGGGAAATACTTATACGTTTCCCCTTATATCTTTCTCTTTTTCCTCGATTATTTTTCGTATCGTCATATATGTTGTTTTCCACTGTTCCTTTGTTGTGGTAAGCCCTTCCATCATGTTTGCCGGGTTGAATAGCTTGCCCGTGTCCGCTGTAAACCTTGCCCTTTCGTCATTCCACCGCTCGCAAAGGAAAAGCGTGTGGTTTACGTCATCGTTACCTCCGCAGTATGGACAGTCCGCGCTATCGGCCCTGCGTCGTTCGTACAGGAACTTTCTGAAGCACCCGTGCCCTGAGAGCGCCTGCGTTACAAAGTAGTCAATTTCTCCGCTCTTTCGTTCTGTCCAGCTTTCAATCACCGGGATTAGGCCGTGTGTCCATCGTCCGTGGGGGCTGTTTTCCCATCGCTGTTGCCATTCCTCCATCAGTTCTTTCCGTGCTTCCTTGCGGTCTCTCCCCTCGTACAATTTTTTCCTTTCGGCCGCCATGAGGTCGATTGGTGGAACTCCACTTATAGCTGCTGCTGCGTCCGCTGATATGGTCCGGTATGCGCTGCATATCCTGATCAGTACCCTCCTCTGCGTCTTAGTGATTTTTTTTCTCGCTGTCTTGCGCTTGACCGCGTCGCTCCATATTGGAGCGGCGTATAGGATCTGCGAGTGGACGACACTTGCCAGGACGGCTCTTTTAGTTGATCTTGGGCCTCTCATGTTGGGCATTAGGCCCGACAGGGCTGTCGTGGTTTTCTCTGCCCTCCGCAGCATCTGGCGGATGTGTTCACCGAACGTGAGTTTAGCATCTAGCCATACCCCTAGGTACTTCACGGCTTTGCTGGGGTAGACTATTGTTCCCCTTACCTCGAATTGTACCGGGGCTATTTTTCGTTTCTTTGACAGGAAAACTGCTTCTGTCTTCTCGGGTGCCAGTTGAAGCTTGCGGTAGTCCATCCACCGGGCCACTCTCTCGAGCGCCCGATTTCCCCTACTCATCAGCAATTCTTCGCCTTTTGCTGTAATAACGAGGCCAAGGTCGTCCGCGAAGCCGATTAGCGTGACGCCTTCCAGCTCTTCGAGTCTTAGAACCCCGTCGTAGAGGATGTTCCAGAGAGTGGGACCAAGGACTGATCCCTGCGGAACGCCGCTGGTCACAGTCTGTTCGTCCATCTGTCCTTCTGCTTCAAGGATGACGCTTCGTTCTGATAGGTACGACGCAATGATGCCTATCAGGCCCTCATCGACCCTTCGGCTTCTGAGTTCGTCCAATATGATTTGCCAGGAGGCACTGTTAAACGCGTTTCTTACGTCCAGCGTTATCATTGCGCAGAGTCTACGGTTTCTACTCGAGTACGCTGATGCCCTCTCCGCCACGTCAATTACCTTGTTGACGGCGTCGATCGTCTGTCTTCCTTCGCGGAATCCATATTGGTTATCTGATAGGCCGCCGGTCCGCGCCAGTTCCTCTTTTAGGCGCCTTACGAGGAGTTGTTCGTACAGCTTTCCTTCCGCGTCCAGCAGGCATATCGGTCTGTACGATGAGGGGTTTTCTGCTGGCTTTCCGCCCTTTCTGAGCAGGACAAGCGTGGCCCGCTTCCATGCCCTCGGGAATATGCCGTCTTCTGCCAGTTTGTTGTACACGGTCAGCGCGTATCCTGGTTTCCGTGTGGCTACTCCCTTGACTATCTCTGGTAGGATCAGGCTAGGGCCTGGCGCTTTCTTACTTTTCAGTTTTTCGGCCGCGTTCTTCATTTCCTCCTCGGAGAATGGGGTGAATGGGGCGTGATGTGATCGCTGGAAGATTACAGGTTCGTGTACCGGGAACAGCTGCCTTACCACGGCTTGTGTGAAGGCCATGGTAATTTGCGGCCTCGGTGGAAACCCCGCCATGCCTTTCATGACGATTTTGTAGCCATTGCCCCATATATCTTTGTCAACGTCGTCGCAGAGTTTTCTCCAACAGGTCCTCTTCGCTTCCCTGATGCTGGCCTGGAGCCTTTTTTTGTTTGCCAGGAATCCCTCCCAGGCGTGCTGCCGTTCCGCTGCGCTTCGTCTTCCGCTCCTCGTGTAGGTTCGACGGCTTCGTATGCATTCCCGCCGGATTGCCGCTATGCTTTCGTTCCACAAGTACACCGGTGGGTTTCTGTGCACGGTGCGTTTCCTCGGCATTACCGTGTTGCTTATTTTTTCCAGAACGTCGGAGAAGCCCTTGAGCGAGGTGGTGCCTCCGCTCTCGGGGATTCTCGCGATTTCGTCGTCCAGTCTCTCGCGGTTCAGTTTTCTTGCTTGCCATCCACTGCGATGTGCGCTGATGTCCCGTGCTCGTGTAGGCGTGCTGACGTCGAATGAGATGTACCTATGGTCGCTCAACGACTCCTCTTCGCGCACCTCCCAGTTACGTATTTTCCTTCGGATATCTTCCGTGACGATTGTAAGGTCCAGTATGGATGCTTGGTTTAGCCTCTGGAACGTGGGCTTCGTCCCTTCGTTCACGACGATGAGTCCGTTTGCCGCGATCCAGTCCGCCATCATTTCGCCTCGCCTGTCCGTGTAGCTCATCCCCCATTGCGGTGATTTGGCGTTGAAGTCACCTGTGATTATTGCACTTTCTCCATTGAGCCTATACGCTGGACGATGATGACGATGATGATGATGATGATGATGGCGATGATGACGATGACGATGACGATGATGATGATGATGATGATGATGATGATGATAATGATGATGATGATGATGATGATGATGATGATGATGATGATGATGATGATGATGATGATGATGCTGCAGACGACGGACGATCTGTACAAAAGAAATAATTATTAAGTATAATGTGAACGCCTATGGTAATATATATATTGTAACGTATCGCTTTTTGGAGTCTTACCCGTCTCTGCTCCAAAAGCGTCGCTACGTGAGTTCTTTGCTCATTTTTTAATTTTTGTGAGGGCAGGCGCTGTGAAATAAAAATTCAAGACAAAAATTGATTCTAAGTGTCAATTGAAACAGTTTGGTTTTATTCGAATACAATCCCAATCATTAGTAGAAAGAAAAATCTTAGTACAATTAAATCCGCGCTGAGGTAAATCCTGTATAAAAGAAATTATAAGGAAAAGATTGGCCGAGGAAACAGACGGCGGCAGTCTCTCCCGTCCCCGAGAGAAGTCGCCGACGCTGTATTTGCAAAAGAAAAGGGTTAACAGACGGCGGCAGTTACTCCCGTCCCCGAGAGAAGTCGCCGGCGCTGTATTTTAGGTAAAGGGTTAATCAAGACAGCGGCAGTTATCTCTGTCCCCAGAGAAAGTTGCCGATGCTTGATGGGAAGGAATTTGGCTGGTGATCGGAGTCGCTATTCGACCACGAGTGTCGTTCCTGGCTTTCAGACGGCCTTTTATACAGGAGCGACCGGCGTGCACACGGCACGAATTCGAGTCCCCTTCCGTCTCGGATGACGTCGATGTGACGTCAGCAGCCTTCGCTTCCCTCGTCTCCCGCGATCACGCGCGGCTGACGCAACACCTGCGTGCTAGGCGCGTGCTCCGAAATGCGCGCCGAGTCTCGGGGTAAGACAGGCCGCTCTCGGCTGCCGACTCCCCGGGTATTAGCCTCTCGCCTGGGCGCTCCTCTTTACCAACATGCTCGGGCTTCTCGCGCTTCTCGTTGCTGCTCCGATTCCCTGCGGTGCTCCGAAATGTTTTGGAGGCGAGCGGACTTTGAGTACCGTCTCAACGCCCCCCCAAACCAAAGCGTGCGTGTTCACCCACGCTTTTGTTTATCTGAAACAGAGTAAATAAAAAAAAAAAAAAAAAAAACACAAGGGGTCGACCACCCCGACATTCAAAAAAAAAAAAAACAATAACACACCGACGCATTTTTATATATTTTTGTGTTTTTTATTATATCTTTGTATATATAAAAAAAAAATATCTAGGTTTTTTAAATCCACTCTGTTTCTTTTTCGGAGGATAAATAATAAAGAAAAAGAAAAAGAAAGAAAAGGAAAAAAAAAAAAAATATATATAAATTAAACCAAAACAAAAACATAAAAATGATAAATAATAAATAATAAAGAAAAATGAATAAATAAAAAAAAAAAAATTTAAGCGCCGGCCGCCGATTCTTCGGGTTGTGCCCGAGACGGTACCAGCCCCTCTACGCGGAGCCAATCTCCCAGGCTCTCGGGTCGCTCGTTACGTAGCCGGTAGATTTCGACGACTGGCGGCTCTGGTGGACCTTCACCTTGAAAGGGTCGCACCAGGAGTGGTCTCCTTCGCCATTCTTGTACCATCCGCTGTCGGACCTCCTGGTTGGTTTGACCCGGTGCAGGGGTCACGCCGTAAACTTCCACCTCCGCCGCGCGCCAGGGTGTTCGGGTGAAATGTGCCGGGAGGGGAAAAACGAAATCTCTCGGGGCTATGACGTGCTGGGCAATATCTCCGAGAAAGAAGAGATATCGGTTGTTGCCCAGCACCGTCACACATTTCGCCCGATGGAATTCCAATTCCAGCTCCACCATGTAAAATTCATCTGCCCGAATTTCTTCCTCGACGGGCTCTTCCTCCTCGGCTAGCTCCCGGAGCTCTTGGAGCACCCCGAGTGCTTCCTGGGCGAGGTCCCGAGTGGTAATACCCACTCGGTGGGTAGAGAGGGCCCTGACGAGGAACCCCTCGAAGCAGCGTTCTTGGAGCCGATATTCTATCGGCATCGCCCCCATGTCGATCTCCTTTTTTTTTTTTTCCGAATAATCTAATCAAATAATAAAAAAAAAACTTATTCGATACACTTATTTCCCTACGTGGAAAAGCTAATTTCGTGTTTTCGTAACGAAGTAATATATATATTCACCTAAGCTGTCTATTTTCGGAGACTTTCTCTTCTATCTCCTGCCTCGAATAATCACGTGTTCTTTTGTTCGATCGGGAGTACGTGTTGATGGTGGATCTGTTGTTTTAGCACTGTTCTAATCCCCTGCCTTTGTTATGGGGGGAATCCGGCCGCGGTGCCTTGATTCTGTGTTATTATTTTGAATCAAGGTGGCCGTGGCGCCGCGCCAGTGCTTACGGTGCACCGTGCGTCTTATACCATGGCTGATATAAAAATCAGGTTGTCGCGGCGTTCGCGGCAGCCGCGGTAATTCAACCGGACATTTGGTAATTTGACCGCCGGATCGTGTTTCTTTTTCTTCTAAACTAAGTACACTTTGGCGCCTTTTTGAGCTAAAAAAAATGTCTTTCTTTTTGAAAACTCTATTCTTTCTTTAAAAAAAAAAACTTTTTCTCTGTAAACAAATTTTTTTTTTTTTTTTTTTTTTTTTTTTTTTTTTTTTTTTGAACATCATTCCTTTTAATTAAATTAAAAAAAAATTTTAAACTTCTTAAAAATATAACTTTTCGTTTATGGAACTAAAAATCTTATAATAGAAAAAAATGTATTTAATTTTTTTTTTTTTCTTTTTTTTTGTTTTTGTTTTTGTTTTTGTTTGTTTTTCCTTTTTTTTTTTTTTTTTTTTTTTTTTTTTTTTTTTATGTGTCACCAAATAATTCGAGGAGGCGCCGTCGTTTCTTCTCCTGATGCTTCGCCGAGTTCTTGCGCTTTTTTAATCGCATTCTGGCACGGATATTTTCCTCCGTGATTTTGGAGCACATTTTTGTTCGATCCTCCTTGTTGCTTGTTGCCGCTTCACCCGGCATCCAGTTTTTAATATTCTCGTCCGTTATTTCCTCGAGTTTATATAAGTCCTCCCTAACCGGTGATAGTAGTCGTGGGATGGTCATGACCTCGTGTAGGATCTTGCGGATCTCAGGTTCCTCAGGAGTTGTTATCAGGCACTGTCTCAAGCCCTTAATTCTTGTCTGGGAGCCTTTTTCCTTTGTCCCTGTTTTAGGAGTCTGTACCCCTTTTCCTTTGATCGGTATATTTCGGTTTGTATCACTGCTCCATTCACGGGGAAATAGCACCCGACCATCGTTGGAAGGAGCCCCAACAATTTCCCAAATGCCTTTCTCTCCTGTTTGGCATCTAAAATGCCGTCTGCCGAAGTATCGCTCTGTCTGTGTGGTGATTTCCATCTTGCACGTGTTGTTGTTTCGCAGTTCGGTGATCGACTGGCTTGCTACCTTTGTCCCGCTTATCTCCATTTCTACCGATACCTTATAGATATATATTTCCTTTACCTCTCCCTATTTTTCGGACGCACGAGCCTTATTCTACTGGTGTTGTGTCCGACGCCTCGTTCGGCATTGCGGGACGCGGGAAATATTTAATTAAATTTCCTGCATGATACATGCCACGCTCTATTCCGTTATTTAGGCCTTCGAGAATATACGTAGCCGTTGCTATTTGTTTCTTTATGCGATATGGTCCTTCATAAATCGCGAAGAATTTAGCTATCATTTTGTTAGCTGGATCGCTAACATTACATGCTTTCGCGAGAACTAAATCTCCTTCATTAAATCGCGTTAATTTGTGAGATTTGTCAAATCTTTTTGCTCGATTTAAACCCTTTTTTCGGATTCGTTCGGCGGCGAGCATTAACTTTTGCTCATAAATTTCCTCTTTCTCGCTGTTTAAATCACCGATTGTTTGGAGCCACTGTCTCCAAACGCGTACCGGTTTTTTATTTAGCTGTAACTCGACCGGAGTAAACTCTGTTGTCTCGTGGTGAGTCTCGTTTATACAATTTTGTATAATTTTAACCCATTTAACCCATGACGAATGTCTGCCGGTTATTAATGAACGAAAGAATCGTCCTAATTCGCGATTGACTCTCTCGACTATATTCCCCTGCGGGTGTCGGATTGAGGAGAAAATCGGCTGAATATTCTCTGTCTCTAACGCCTCAAGCCATTTTCTCGATGTAAACTGAGTTCCATGATCGAACTGGAGTCTTTTCGGTTTTCCATACGTCGGAATGTAATCTTTTAAGATTTTATTTAACGTCGTGGTGGCTGTGGCGGTTTTCAGTGGATATAAGACTACGTATTTTGAGAACGCGTCGATCGTTACAAGCAGATATTTCATTCCTCCTGCTCCTGTTGGCAATGGACCGTAAAAATCGATCGAGACAAGATCTCCGGGCCCTTCTGGAGTCAAGTTCTGTTGCGCTGCGTACGAATGCTGGTTTGGATGTTTATTCCTTTGGCATGAATCGCATGTAGCTAAAAGCGCTCGTATTACCCGATGCAGGCGAGGATATGTGAAGTCCTCATCGAGGATTTTCCATACTTTCTTTGCTCCCACGTGTCCATAGCTGTTATGTGTGTACCAGATGAGATCTCTTATTAATCTTTCGGGGACCATAACCTTTTTTCGACCGTTGGTGGCAACTTTTAGCAGTACATCGTCTCGTAATAGATATTTTGTGTTATTTTCGGAAACTCCTCTGATGATTTCCGCTAGCTTGGGCTCTTTCCGTTGCCACTGTGCTAACATTCTTACGCCCTCCATTATGGGTCGAGGGGCCTGGGTCGCAAGCAGTTCTGCAATAACTATCTCTTTTTTTTTACTTCCGGCTTCCGAGGGTTTGGCACGGCTCAAAACATCGGCAACGATATTTCTTGCCCCCGGACAATGCTCGAACGATAGGTCATAATCCTGGATTGCCAATACCCACCTCGTTAATCGATCGTTAAGTAATTGGCAATTTCGCAGGAATATTACGGCTTTATGATCTGTGATCACCGTGACCTGTGCTCCATATACGTACGTCCTAAATTTTTTTAAAGTCCATACTACAGCGAGCAATTCTTTTTCGGTGGTGGTATATGCCACCTCGGCTCCTTTGAGCGTGCGGCTAGCAAATACCACCACTCCGAGCTCCCCATTGGCATCCCTCTGTGCCAAAGTGCCTCCCAGCGCATAATCACTTGCGTCAGTTTGCAGAATGTACCCTCTCGAGGGATCGGGGTGCTTAAGAAGAACATCTTCGATAAATAAACTCTTTATCCTTTCAAAAGCGATTTTTTCGGCCTCTTCCCAGCGCCATTTTACCCCTTTATGGAGTAACTCCAAGAGCGGAATAGTTTCCTGTGCGTGTTTATTAGTAAATTTGGTGTAATAATTAATGAGTCCTAGAAAACCCCTTAATTGCTTTAAATTTCTTGGTGCCGGGAAATCGTGAATAGCCTTCACTTTTTCCGGCTGGGGTTTAATCCCTTCTGTCGTAATAATGTGTCCGAGAAAATTTATTTCCTTTCGGAAAAATTGAGCTTTTCGTAGTTTCAATGTCATTCCGTGTTGTTCGAGCCTTTCGAATAACGCCTCAAGATGATTCATATGCTTTTGAAAATCGTCCGAAAAACAGAGCAGATCGTCGACGAAATTGATTATGTTTTCCCCCATATTTCTTAAAATGATATCGAGAGCTCGTAGCAGGCTCGAAGTACTCGTTTTTAATCCGAATGGAGTTACCACGAACTCGTATACTCGGCCACGATGTCTGAACGCCGTGTATTTCCTCGAGTCGGGATGAAGCGGAACTTGCCAAAAACTGTTTGTTAAGTCAAGGCTCGTCATGACTTTTACATTATAGCATCTTTGAAATATTTCCTCTGTGTTCGGAGTACACTCGTGGTCATTAGTTAAAACCTGATTGAGTTTCCTTGCATCCAAACAGAGTCGAACGGTCCCATCTTTTTTATCGACCACCGTCAGAGGATTCACCCATGCGCTTGTTGATCGTTGAATAATATTTAACTCGAGTAATTTTTCTATTTCTCGGTCTACTTTCTCCTTATAAAGCATGGGTATCGGATACGAGTGTGCGACTATCGGAGTGTCGGTTGTTACTTCGAGTCGATGTTCGTAGACTCTTATCCTACCGGGTGTTTTTCTAAACACGTTCCGGTATTTCCACAAAGTCTGGCGCAGCCTTTCTTTCTCCTCCATTGTCGTTAAATTTGCTTCCTCTACGACTGTGTCGATTTCTTCCCTGTTAACTTGGTCCTCAGTATTGCTGATCCTATTTTCATGATTAATATGTTCGATTGTTGGCTCCTCGGGAGTCTGCTCCATTTTATTTTCGATTCCCCTCTTGAGGGTTTTTCGGAGTATTTTTTTCTTTTCGCTCCTTTCTACATCTGCTCCTCCTGGCGTCGCTTCCACTACCTTTTTTGTAGTTTCAATCGATCCGGGTTTCATGTCGATCTTTGTCGCATGTTTGGTCGGGACAATGTCCATGAGATCATTGTACTTGACCTTGAGCGTCTCGTTTTCCAGATCGATCAGGCTTCGGAGAGGATGGAGAGTATCGACTCCAAAAAGTACATCCCGTATCAATCCGGGAACGATTAAAAATCTTACGTAAACTCGAATCTTCCCGATTTCTGTTGTGGCCATGATTTGTTTGTGTATTTTACAGGGTCGTCCTCGGACTGCACCCTTTACCGTAACTCCAGTCACCGGGAGAATAGGACAGTCTTTAAAAACTTCCTGATTCTCAAAAAAAAATTCTTCTGATAGAGCGGTGACTTTCGCACCACTATCCACCAGCACAGTAACTGGGATTCCCTCTATCTTCGCATAAATTTCCGGACATTCCACTAGTGGGAATTTTTCTTCATTAATTTCATCTCCCATTAAAAATTCTCTCGTATCGGAGAATATTGTATTAATGGGGATCCCTTCTGTCCTCTCTTCTGCATATTTTTTTCGATATTCCGTTGTACTCCGTCTGTCGTTTACTAATTTTTTGTTCGCCGAGACGGGTACAACGGCTATGCGTTTCCCGCCGCCGATGTACTCGGCTTCTCTAAATCTTTTTGCGTTTTTAACGCTTGAACCGTATTGTTCGGTTTCGGGGAAACAGTTTGGTTTTGGAGTGGTTCCCCGGAATTATATGGCCGATTCCACGTTCTTGGCCCCCCCCAACCTTGGTTCGTTTGTTGAGGTTGCCGATTCGGAACACCAGATGTGTTAGCCGGTTTTGGCTTTTCTGGTACCTTGTTTTGAGTCTCGGATTTTTTATTTGCCTCCTTATTTCTGTGGGCGTTTGTTGGTCCACCTTGATCGATTTTTTCGAGAAATTGCATAAGTGCCTCGAGTGTCTCGAAACCTCGACCGACGATCGTGGCTTGTATCTCATCTGAGAAATGCTGAGCCAAAGATCCAACAATATCTTTGTCGGATGGAGGAGGAATTAAGTCCCGTGCACTTCCGAACATCCGGGTAGCATACTCGACTCTTGTCGAGTTATTTTCTTCAAAAAATCCAAATTCGAGATTTCTTCGGATTTTTCGTTGGACGTCTCGGCTCCAATATCGCTCTTGGAAACTTCGCTCTACATCGTCGAGTGAGTGCATCTGTTCCTCGATGAGAAGCCACCACTCCTTAGCTGTTTTTTCGAGGCATTGGCCGAGCAAATATTTTAGTTCGGGTAATTGTGGCTGCGTGACTTCGCAGTATTGCCGAAACTCCCGTAAAAATTTCATAGGCCTCATTTTTCCCGAGCCGTCGAATGTCGGTGGCCTTAAACGGATCTGTGATTCCGCAAAGGTCCGAGATCTGCCTCGGACCGTCCGATCTCCGATGATTGACTCGGCATCTTGTTGCTCCCATTCCCGGTTCTTCTCGGGATGTCGAACAATTCGGGTGCTCTCCGTGTCTGGTTTATTGTCGATTTTATTGGCCAAACTTTGTAGCCTCCTCTCGATCTCTTGGTGCGCGAGTCGTTGCTGCGCATCGTTTACCTCCAGTATGCTCATCCGTTCGGAGTTGTCCACGAATTTTGTTTCAAACTCCTTGACTTTATCTGCAAGAGGTTGTGTTGTTCGATGGACCTCCGTCGCTACCTGTGTTTGTAGCATCTTCATTTTGTCGCTCAGTCTGATTTCGACTACTGCTAGTCGCCTATCGACTGCTTCGAGCATGTATTTGTCTCTCTGCTCGAGTATCTGGACGATTTCAGCCCGGTGGTCCTTAGACTCTTGTCCCATATTGACGATTGCGCCAGCTAGACCTTCCAAGCGCATGGTGATGTCTCGAATGGCCTGCCGGATGTCCAGCATAACTTCTTCGGTGTCTGTTGACTCGCGAGATTTTGCTAAGGCACGTCTCGCCTTTGCTTGGTTAGCGAGTGTATTGCTTGCCTCTCCGAACTTCCCATGTGCGGGATCCAAAAAAACCTCGGATGCCCTGTGCGGAAGCGTTATGTCTCCTGCATTAATGCCGACTCCTGAGTCAAGCAATTCCTGAACTTCATCCTTTGCAGGATTATCGACTGGTTGTTTCTCCCGCCCTTCTTCCTCTTGATCCTTGATCGTGGGAGTCTCTTCTTCCTGGTCATTTTCCTGCCGTTTATCTTTTCTCGGCTTATTCTTCTTTTTTACATCTTTATCTCTACGAGACTCCTTCTCGTGAGACTCATCTCCGGCCGTTGTACTCTTATTATCGTCGTCCGCCATTTTCTTTTTAATTTTATTTAGTTTTATTTAGCCTATTTAAATGACTCGAATTTTAGCGCACCTGCCCCACGTTGGGCGCCAGTTGTAACGTATCGCTTTTTGGAGTCTTACCCGTCTCTGCTCCAAAAGCGTCGCTACGTGAGTTCTTTGCTCATTTTTTAATTTTTGTGAGGGCAGGCGCTGTGAAATAAAAATTCAAGACAAAAATTGATTCTAAGTGTCAATTGAAACAGTTTGGTTTTATTCGAATACAATCCCAATCATTAGTAGAAAGAAAAATCTTAGTACAATTAAATCCGCGCTGAGGTAAATCCTGTATAAAAGAAATTATAAGGAAAAGATTGGCCGAGGAAACAGACGGCGGCAGTCTCTCCCGTCCCCGAGAGAAGTCGCCGACGCTGTATTTGCAAAAGAAAAGGGTTAACAGACGGCGGCAGTTACTCCCGTCCCCGAGAGAAGTCGCCGGCGCTGTATTTTAGGTAAAGGGTTAATCAAGACAGCGGCAGTTATCTCTGTCCCCAGAGAAAGTTGCCGATGCTTGATGGGAAGGAATTTGGCTGGTGATCGGAGTCGCTATTCGACCACGAGTGTCGTTCCTGGCTTTCAGACGGCCTTTTATACAGGAGCGACCGGCGTGCACACGGCACGAATTCGAGTCCCCTTCCGTCTCGGATGACGTCGATGTGACGTCAGCAGCCTTCGCTTCCCTCGTCTCCCGCGATCACGCGCGGCTGACGCAACACCTGCGTGCTAGGCGCGTGCTCCGAAATGCGCGCCGAGTCTCGGGGTAAGACAGGCCGCTCTCGGCTGCCGACTCCCCGGGTATTAGCCTCTCGCCTGGGCGCTCCTCTTTACCAACATGCTCGGGCTTCTCGCGCTTCTCGTTGCTGCTCCGATTCCCTGCGGTGCTCCGAAATGTTTTGGAGGCGAGCGGACTTTGAGTACCGTCTCAATATATATATACACGGGAGCGGCTACTAATTACGCACTCTATATTTCGGCTAAGCCCGCTCGAGACTCGCGAATGCGTTCGATGATGAGGTCCTCATCCTCATCATAGTCGTCGGACCCTTGGCCGATTTCGCCAATTGAGTCGTACCACACGGCCTGCTCCAAATTGTACGGCAGGTAGTGGTAGTGTGGTACGAGGTCGACGGATCCCACGTCGACATCGTCATCCTCTTCATCGTCAGAATCCGCATGGCCATTTTCACCGGCCATGACTGGATTAACGCGCGGCTGCTCGAAAGGGGCGAGGCCGTTGTAAACGAGGGACGGTGGTATTGCCCCGCTGAAGAAGCCCTGACCATGGATGTACAGGAGTCTGCCATCATGGTCGTATACCCACTGCCGTGCACCTGAGGTTTAACAAAATAAAATGTTAAACTACTCAAGGGGTGCGAAGGTTCGACGCAGCGCGTATATCTCTCTATAATATAAAAAGATTTCGCCGCTGTCGCCGCCGCCGCCGCCGCCGCCGCCGCCGCCGCCGCCGCCGCCGCCGCCGTCGCCGCCGTGTCAAGAATCGAGGGGGGGGGGGGGAATAATAAGGGCTTAAGTCCATCCTTAAAGGGCCTTGGAATAATAAGGGCTTAAGTCCATCCTTAAAGGGCCTTGGAATAATAAGGGCTTAAGTCCATCCTTAAAGGGCCTTGGAATAATAAGGGCTTAAGTCCATCCTTAAAGGGCCTTGGAATGATAAGGGCTTAAGTCCATCCTTAAAGGGCCTTGGAATGATAAGGGCCTAAGTCCATCCTTAAAGGGCCTTGGAATGATAAGGGCCCAAGTCCATTTAGCTTAAAGGGACTTGGAATTATAAGGGCTTAAGTCCATTTAGCATAAGGGGATTGGAATGATGAGGGGGGTAAAAGACTTAGAATAATAAGGGCGTGAGTCTTTTTTTTATATATGTATCTCTCTATAATATAAAAGGATTTCGCCGCTGTCGCCGCCGTGTCAAGAATCGAGGGGGGGGGGGGGGGGGGGGATAGTACTTGGACGCGGTCACCCATCCAAGTATTGAACCCGTCTTTTGAAGTATTTGGAATAACAAGGGTTTACGTCCAGAAATGGGTGCGAGCGCGCGAAGCGCGCGAGCCACAATAACCCACTAGTATATATATATATATATGCGTAAAGTATACTTTGAGGACATAAATATATGTTTCATACATTAGTTCAAACTGATATCAGAACCTATTATACACCAAACGCAACTATTTTTGGTCAAAACTATACTTTCGTTTTCATTTTATTCCATAATTTCTAAGGACTGGCTACTATGAGGACTTTCAATGTATCAGCGTATATGAGGACATTTTTCAATCTACCAACCGACACATATGAGGTCATGTATATATATATATATATATACGCTCATGCGAAATGTCCTCATAGTAGCCAATACTTTAAAACACCATCCTGCAAAACAATTTTTCAATTGGTATGACAAATTAACTTCCTTTTCAACCTTCTTCTAGAGGTTTATTTTCGATCGATTTTTTAAAACCAAAAAAAAGAGAAAATAGTCGAAGTTCAACAAATTACAAAAGTGGCAGAAAGCTGGCAACAGCTGCGCAGGGCGCTCGAGCAGCGGCGCGGGTGAACCTTGAACGCGTTTTTCTCAAAACGTGATTTTCAAGGTCGGTGTCCCTGATATCTCAAAAATAGCTTCATAGATTTCTATGAAAATTTGTACCGATATACTCCAACAGAATATTATCCTAGGCGGTCTCATATTTTCAGAAAATAAAATAAAAAATCATTAAAAAAATGATTTAGTGTTGAAAGATTGATAAAAATTGACTTTTTCAAATTATCGGCATTTTGCCAATTTTTTTTATTTTTCTCTCATCAAGGACCGCCTTATATATCATTCGTTAAGAAACAATTAAATTTTTTTGGTTTTGATAAAATAACAAGTTGAAATCAGCAACACCGCAAAAGAATTTCGAAAAAAAATACTTCACGCCGACCGATAAAACAAAAATATATAACTATAAAATTGATGAAAAAAATCTCAAATGTTCATTAATATATCCTCCTACCACCCTAAAAAAATTAAATCGGCAAAGCGTATATTTACCGAGAAAAAGAAATCATGAAATATGCATACATTTTTACCCATCTACTGTGGCGTAAGCCCTTAAACAATACTATACATTGGTGTATATATCTTTAAATATTGTCTTTATGCACAGCAACGTTGTGGCAAATTCACAGATAGAAGCCTCACAGGTATCCTGTCTTTAGTAGTTACCTATTTAATTATTTATGAAACTTTACTTTAATATAAATTTTTTTTTGCGCGTGCTATTAAGATTCATGGTTTTATGTATAATGGTAGAGTTATGGGATCAGTAACGTTATGCGTATAAAATTTCCAAAAAGCTAACGATCAGGTTTAGCGTTACTTGATTGCAATATTCAATGTCAACCATTAACTCATGCAAATGGCATGCATTGGTATTTTTTCTGGTCAGGTGATATACTTTAGGTAGGTATACTTTAGGTGAAAATCTGGGTCCTCATAGTATACTGTAGGTGAAAAATATGGGTCCTCATAGTGTACGATACGCGAAACCTGAGTCCTCATAGTACACTATACGTGAAACGTGAGTCCTCATAGAATACCTTGCGTAAAACCTCCGTCCTGCGTAGTACATTTCATTGGAACACATCTTCCCGTGGTATCTCTCTTACTCCACCGCGAGCCCCAATAACGATATCTGTCTCTTTCTCGTATATATAGAGAGAGAGAGAGAGGACGATAAAATAAAATATATAGGAAATAAAAACTTACCCAATTCGGGTGTCGGGAAGCGTTCCATCCGGACAACTTCCCCGTTGAACACCGTCTCAGCGTCGGAATCGTCGTCCTCTCCCTCGGGGTCCGGTGATGCTGGAGGGCCCATGTGGATGACACCATCCGGGCCATCGTCGTCGCTGTCGTCGTCGCTGTCGTTGTCGGCCGCATCGTTGTGCCTGGGTGGCTGCGGATCGGGCGATGCCAGGTACTCCCCGCCGATCACTCGGGGCCCTTCGACCTCCATATCTTCGTCGTCGCTGCTTTCCGACGGCTGCGGATCGGGCGACGCTGGAGGCTCCACGTGGATGACATGATACCTGTCATCCCCATGCTCATCATCGCCGCCCGTCTCGAGACCGGAATCACTATCCGTCTCGCTCCAATGCTCGGCGTCATTGACCGGATCTGGCGATTCCGGGCTCTCCAACTCGTCACCATTGTCGGAAGCTGGTGACTCGGGACTTTCCAAGTCCTCATCGTCGTCGTTGTTGTCGTCGTCGTCGTCGTCGTCGTCGTTATCGGCACCATTGTCCACGGCAGCAGCGTTATCGTTGTCGTCGCCGTCGTCGTCGTCCTCGCTCTCCGTGGCCGAGCCTTCCAGCTCCACACCCCGTTCGGCGTTCACGTACCGCGCCATGAGGTCACGCACAACATGAAGATGCGCGCCGCCTCTTTCCCGAACAACCTCGACAGCAATTAAAATTGCATAGTTCGAGTCATCGAACGCGCTATGCTCATACGCACGTCCGATGACCCGCACAGCTAATTGGCGGAGTATCGAGCGGAATTCGCGTTGGGCCTCCTGGAGATTCATCGTTCTCAACCGTGAGTCCCAACGCAACGTACACCGACGAGCAATCACGGCGCTCCTAAATCGCGTTAAAGCTACCGTCTTGCGGATAGCTTTAATAAGAGCACGTGCGCGATAGCACTGCATTTCCTCTCGCTGATAAACACAACAAAACACAAAACGTCGAAACTCGCAGGTGCACACACACACAAACACACAGTATTCAAAAACTGTGAAAACTGTAAACTTTGCACAGTGTAAACTTGACACTTGTACAATACGCAAAACACTTAAAAATCGGTAAACAGAACAACTGGTCCACAAGTACCGTTTAATTGTTTCGCGACAGAGCCGATTACACGAAGTGTTTCGGGTGACTTCTCGACAGAGAATTGAAATAGATTCAAGTTTCGAAAGACTTTATAGATTTTGTCTACGCCCTACTACATTTTCTTGCTTTCCTCATTGGTGGCGGTTAAGGTCAACTTTGGGATGACGCTAACTTCGGTAACTATTAACGTCGAATTTCGCTGGACATTGTTTTCACTTTCTCGGTGTTTTTTCATCTTGAAGACACCGTAACGAATTGGCTGCAAATATCAAGACGACCGTCGCGTAGGTGGTTCTATTGTCTCGTAGGCAACCCTTGTGAAAAAAGTATGGACGCGCCCACCCGTTGTAAACATAAAACAATACTACCTCTTTTGGCGCGAGCTCGACGCTGGATGGTCAGAGCTACCCTCGATACTTTCTCGCTATTTTTATGACGCTAGCAATGGGTGGTCGAACCTTTTCACGAATATACCCAAACAGTTGAAAACGCCGCGTGCAAGCCTTCATAATCCGAAGGCTTGTGAAACAGATGTATATCTCTCAGATTTATATCCGACTTCTTCCAAAGGGTGTATACACGTTACACACGTATTGTAAGCAGCATCCGCTACCTCCCGATGAAACACGGGAAACGCTGTCGAGTGACACCGCATTACCTGCACACCTATGCCGATTTCTATAGACGTTTGTTCCGAAACCGATCCTGCGACCACGACAGCAGGTCACCGGTAACCCTTAAACTGACCACATTAAGGTAAACAAGTGTTCTTTGTTCCGACAGCCATCTATTTTGATTTTTACGACTGACAGTTTCTACAGGGTGACCGTCGCAATTTTATCTTTAATCAATGCACCAGTCGTCGTATGGTGCCACTCGTACAACGACCCAAAAGAAGATCGGTATCTTTTCTTCGCTGTGAATATTAACAGATGTTACTAGTCGTTTAAGCATGTGAACATTCGATCGGTTGATCCATGGACAGTCTGTCGATATGGCATGCACCTGTTTACTAACTAAAACTGGCTCTCCCCTCTTACACATGTGATATTAGCGACGATACTAGCGCCACGGTCTCCCAGAAACGCATATAAACGTAAGATACTATGAAAATTCGGCAGTCGGGCCCGTGGACCCAGTACAGATAGATTTGAGTATAAGCTCTCGAGTTTCTTTTCCCCTGATTGCATCGTAAAGCCAAACCATTGTTTAAGATGAGTCAAGCTATCGGTGTTAACGATCTGCGAGACAGCGATCTGCGACCAGAAACCATGTATCGTATACTGTCGGACGACGAAAAGAAGCGCCTTGAAGCACCGCTAGTTCTCGGTACAATGTATACACTCAACCCGTCGGAGACGAAAAAAGTTAACATCGGCCTACAGCCTCGTGCCGACGGTCAAATACAGCCGATCGTAAAACTTCAGAACAATACCACGGCTGGCGGTATTGTCTTTGAATCGGAGGGTTGGCATTTACTGCAAACAAAACTACCAGCTATTTCGAAGTATTTCGCGGGTAGCCAGAAGATCGCCTGGGGTTCGAGCTGGCGCACACCGTCACCCATACGCATCGGCGATTGTGAGATAATCTACACCTCGAGTTACGGTGCCAAATCTATCGTGTTTGACCGCCCTGTCGAAGAAAACACCATGGCCCAGGACGAGGAGTCGCAGCAGGATCCTGAGCCACCAACGAAGAAACGGAAAAATTATTCACCGGCTGTTGTGATGCAGAAATCATCGTTCGATGGTCTACTCAACGTACTGGTGTGCGTCGATGAGCGGTTCAGACGCCTACAACGCAATGTCACACATGTGGAGAAGTGTGTGAAGGTGCTGTGCGCTGAATTACTGCTACATATCCCGGCCGAGGAGGAACCCGAAAAAATCGATGAGCTACGTGTCAAAGAATTGATGAAAAATAATTTCAAGTCTTTGAAAGAAGCCGTTCAACTTCGCTTGGATCCAGCATTTGTCGAACTCACATTCGACATAGTTTTCTTGGAACTATCTGTACTGTGTGGTGCGTACATCGCAAACCAATTGCGAAAAGCACTTGCTGCTAAAAAGAAACGAGCGCTTGAATAGCGGTGTTGCCCCGAGCGCTTGAATAGCGGTGTTGCCCTGTGCGTGTAATTATATATCAGTATTATTATCATTTGTATACCTTTAAGATTAATCGTATTCACATTTCCGTAAACATTTTTTTGCCCATTCGTTAGTATTCTAAGCAATTGAGCCCTTGCCCATTATTATAGCTAGATGTACACGTATTCAGTAATACTAATCGGCATTTCTTCGTCAGTCTCTCGGCATTATAAATATATATGTATCCATATTTTGTCTTCTTTGTACGATGTATTGTAATCCTAATTTATGGGGGGTTGGGAAGGTACATAACGCATAAGTAATTAATAAACTGATATAACCGATAATTGCGTTTCTCATTCGCCATAAAATACCAACAAAAATCAGTCATCCTGAAAATCCTCGTTTTATAGTATTCAAGGGAAAACCACCTGATTTTACAGGCTTCTGAAAAACATAAATAATAATATTCTTAACAATTAATATTGTTACTGAAGAGAGGTGGCGCTGAAATCGGTCAGCCAGTCGGAGCTCAGGGAAATTGCTTGGACCAATCCGAGCCCGGGGAAAATAAGGGGACTAATCATAGACCAAGGCATTTTTAATTAGTCCCCCTCTCGCGAGAAACTATCTCCCCCACCAAACACACATTCTCGTGCGAGGATTGGGCCCGCTACAGCATCTCTGTCCCAAAGGTGGTGGAAGGGATAGCGCCAGACAGGGGTGATGGAGGGGGCAACAGATGACCCTCTGTCTCTCGCGAGACACTACTCCCACCACCCACCTTCATACGCGCATTGGGCCCGCTGCAGCATCCCGGTCCAGACGGTGGCGGAGGATAGCGCCAGACAGGGGGGTGGTGGAGGGGGCAACAGTTGGTCCCTGTCTCTCGCGAGACACTACCCCCACCACTCACCTTCACGCATGGATTCGATCCCACTACAGCATCCCGTGGGGGTGGTGGAGGGGGAACAACATATGCCCCCTCTCTCGCGAAAAAATACCCCCCACCACTCGCACACATGCGCGGATTGGGCCCGTTACAGCATCCCGGTCCAGACGGGGGTGGGGGGATGGCGCCAGACAGGGGTGGTGGAGGGGGAACAACAGATGGTCCCTGTCTCCCCAGCCCTGTACACTACTACTGATAAGCCTCCGGAGGAGTCTCGTAGACCCCCCAAAAGGACCTGCATTCGCAAACCCAACGTTTCGTCTGGCTCGGACGAAGGTATAGGGAGAAGGGTGCGTAGAAGGAGAAGGAAACGGAATCATCCTCCATCTGATGACTCTGACCTTCAAAAACGACCCCAGCCGAAAAAGCAAATGGTCGAACTCGAAGAGGAAGCACACGAACTTTGGTGGGACGACGACGGTACGAGCTGGGACGATCCATACGAAGATCTCCTTACGGCTACCGATCAAACCTCCGAAGGAGCTTCCGAACACCAGATACTGCCGATCTCAGACGAACCCAGCAGCATTTGCGACTCTTCCGAAGACGAAAACGAAAAATCTACAAATAAAAAACGATTACTATCAATCCCGGACGAACTCAGCAGCATTTGCGACTCTTCCGAAGACGAAAACAAAAGGTCTAAGAATAAAAAAAACCGAGAGCGAAGATGAGCGGATGAGGGACTTTACCGAAGAAATCGTCTCTACTCCCCTCGCGTCGAAACAACAGGGTGTGGCACTTAGACCCCGAGTTCCTCTCATCCCGTCGGAATCAAACAGCTATATGCCCTCCTCGGACGGAATGATGACGGTCTCGGAAATTCCTGGTTCGGTATACGAACCATCAACCGACTCATCAACACCAGAAACGACCTCGTCGGGTACTTCAGAACGAGACGGTCTACAAACTGAGATAGAGAACTCGCCGCCGGGTAGCCTAGGGTCTACCATCCAAGGGACCCCCGAACCGGCACAGAGCCCTCGTTCGCCGGAAACAACGAACCCCGGGTCTACAACCTCCAAAAAGGCTCAGGAGCCTCGTTTGCCCGGCGCCATGGAAGTCGAGCCGATGGGTCCCGGTTCTACAACATCCTTACCGACCATTAGACGGTCCGACAGCTGCGACGAGCCCGAGCTTATGGATACGGACGAAGACCCTCCAGAAGAGAGCTCGGTACAGATTATCAACGAACACCTGCTTCAACGGACGGCGAGCGTCGCGTATTGGTACCCCCGAGATTTAACCTTCACATCTCGCGCCACCAGACTGCTCGTCGAAAAAGAAAGGATAAATTGGGAGAAAATTGCTCGCGAAAATGCTGCAACAAGCGAAGTAGTGACGCAGAAAAATGGAGGCCTATATTCTTACGGCCTCGTATACGGAGAACAATTCGCCTCGAGGCTAGACAACGACATCACCCGATCTAGCCTATTCACTCTACGCGAATTAATGAGAAAACACGACGCCAATATTCTCCGCATCTCTCTGGATAACGACTCGTTCGATACAATGGACCGCAAATCCATCATCGAGACGTTAATATCGATATTTAGGGGAACAGACGCTAAAATCTTTGTCTGTATGGGTTCATTAATAGTGCCCGGCCCTTTAGAACGCGATGAAATACTCCTAGAAAACCACAGTTCTACCATAGGAGGACACAAGGGAGTGACGAAAACATACCAACGCATATCCCAATTGTACTATTGGAAGCGAATGAAAAAAGATGTCGAACGCTTCGTCAAACATTGCGTTCATTGCCAGCGTCGGAAGCTGGTGCGCGTGAAACATCGCGAACCGATGGTAATCACCGACACCCCGACGGATTCATTTGAGAAAATCTCCATCGATATTTACGGTCCACTACCGATCACCCGATCCGGGTACAAAAACATCCTTACGATTCAGGACAACCCTACGAAATATTCGGTAGCAATACCTCTAGCCGAAACAACATCCAAAAATGTTGCGTCAGCGCTCGCTACCAAGTATATTTGTGTATACGGAGCACCGAAAATCATCATCTCCGACCAGGGAAGAAATTTCATCAGCGAGATCTTCAAAGAATTCGCGAAAATATTCCGTATCAAACATTACACTACTACTGCGTATCACCCGCAGTCCAATGGATCGTTGGAACGGAGTCATCACGTGCTCACCGAATATTTAAAACAATATATCGGTCTACACCGTGAATGGGACTACTGGGTACCATCGGCGATGCTATCTTACAACACAAGCACGCACGAGGGTACGAAGTTCTCCCCCTTCCAACTCGTGTTCGGGAAAACCGCCCGAATACCCTCGCAATTTAATTATGAGCCCAAAGATCGTACGTACGAAGATTATTTCATCGATCTAACTAAAAGATTGAGAGCATGGAACGACGCTGCGAGGAGCAATTTAATTGCTGCTAAACATCGTTCGAAAAAATATTACGACCGCAGAGTCAAACAGCACTCCTACCAGGTCAACGACTACGTATGGTTAGAAAAATCGGTGAAAACCGGAAAATTCGACGACGAATACGTAGGGCCATACTGTGTCTTAGAAATACTGCCGCGAAATAATATTAGGCTAAGAATCAAGCCTGGCAGAAAAAGAACGGTGCATGGTGATAAGGTAAAACCGTACTACGGCTAAGACGATAGTAAACCTCAGCTGACAACTGGCGAGGCGAACGCTCGCCAGCGCATTCATATCAGGTTACAACCGCCTGATAGTCACCGGCAGCGGCCTTCGCGTCAAGCCGTACACATAAACGTACGTAGGCATAATAAATACTGCGTTAATAAATAAACACAAAATATATATTTAAAAAAAAAAAATATATATATATAATATACCATGACGAAAATATACATAGCAAAACTGGGGAGGCGAATACTCGCCTCGGAAATTTCAGCATACGGAAGGATAAATTCCGAAAAACATAACAGTATATATATATATATATATATACATACATACTCATAGACACATCTATACCCAAAGTTTCATGAATGTAAAAAAAAAAAACAAAAAAAAAATCTGTGGTGATAAAACAAACAATATAGACATATAATCTCGGGAAGCCCAGCAGGGACTGGGGAGGCGAATACTCACCTCCGAACCCGCGGAAAACCGTCATAGGTTAAAAAGGGGGGGTAATAACCAAAATAAAAGTAAAGTAATAAACAAATAAATAAAAGTAAGGCAATAAACGAAATAAATAAACGCGTGTAAAAATAGGCACGAATACTCGCAAGAGAAACACTAGCACGGACTGTATATTGCCTTACTTGCACATAGTCCGAGCTACAACAGCTATGCTCGAGCGACCGTAGCACAAAATATAGAATAGCCGCTTTGGCTATACTTAGTGCTCGGAGGGTGAGACTAGCTGTCTCTCTCTTTCGTATGGGAAAGGCGCGCTTCACACCTATCGATAGTAATCGAAGAGAAACAACCCCCGAACCTCCGCAGAGACTGGGGTGCCGATCGCTCGCCCACAAAAAAAATAGATATATATAAAAATATATATATATATATATATATATTTAAAAGATATATATATATATATACACATATATAGTAATAATAACAATAATCATAAACTTAAATACCTTCCTGCAGCCCAGCCGTGCGGGTAATCCCGGCGGAAAACAACACTTCGCATTATTATCAGCTACTTCCAACATTATTGTACCGTCCCCAGTATTACCGCTATCAACACTATTATTATTATTGGGATTTTTATTATTATCACTAACGCTATTATTGCTTATTATCACGTGATCGAATGCGAAACTAAGCAGCCCCAGCCCCCTCTGCCGCTCCACGTGGGCGAACATGGAAAGGGAACAACGACTCGAGACGCCCCAAACAACGCTCGGCGTGCCATTCCAGGGCAACCTGGTGGACATTCGAACCACACAAATAGCACGTAACATAACAATCGTTCTCGAATTCGGTCATTTGTACGACCCACGCACGATAGCACTGTGGCGGCGGCTTTATCATTGCCGCATTTCCACCGACGACGTTCGACTTCCGTCGTTCGGACGCTTCGCCGGCAACGGCGAATCAGAGTATGCGACAACTCGTCGCTACAGGGAAGGCGTGGCGACTACTCTACATTTTCCGGGGATCTCGAGAGTGCTACACGAGACTCGGCGTAGAAGAGACGTTTCTGACACGGGCTCCTTATACAAGCCTTTAACACCACGCCATATTAAAATTAATCTAATAAAAGACTGAACTTAAACTACAAAATCTCGTGTACCTGAAATCTTCATTTATACAGTCACACTAGCCTAGTGGAACCCCCACAATATTTTGGTGACCCCGACGTGATTATAAACGTGAGTAAAATTTTGGAGTAAAACTCGTGTTCGGTACCGGTAATTATTGCGCAACGTGCCTCGTGCTACGGTTGGAGCACCGCGAACGAACTTTTGTGCTATCGAACATTTTGAGACTTTCGTTAAACCGTTTTACTCCATATTTTTTATATAAACGCTTTGTGGGGAATCCCGCTGTATTTTTCTATTACTTCTTGACTGTGATCGGTATTCGGACAAACGGATAGAAGCAGTGTGCGACCGCGTGCGCGTATCCATCGTTATCTCGAGAGTCTACGCTCAATCTTCGCTTTTTCTTGGGCGTGGATTTTACAAACGCTTCTCCGAATATCCTGCGCTAAATATTTTTGTGAAAATTCGCGCATCGGTACCGAAAATATGACTGATAGTAACGCCGAAGGGCCGGTCGAAATCCACATGTCTCGTATCGCGAAATTACCGCCATTTTGGAAACACGAACCGGCAGTGTGGTTTCTTCAAGTCGAAGCCGCTTTTGGAATCGCGCGTATAGCTGTCGACGAAACGAAATATCAATATTTACTCGCTAATCTCGATCCTACGGTTTTGCCTTTCGTTACCGATATAATCCGTAATCCGCCCGCGGACGGGAAGTACGAGGCTATAAAAACTCGAATTCTCGCGTCTTTCTCCGAATCGGCCGAAAGTAAGATCCGTAAACTGTTGAAAGGAGAGTTACTGGGCGATCAAAAGCCTACGCACTATCTTCAGCATATGCGAAATTTATCATCGGGTCAATGTGACGATACATTACTCAAATCGATGTTTCTTGAGAAATTACCGCAGCAAGTGAGCGCAATACTATCGGCTTCGAGCGAAACCGATCTGAATAAGCTCGCATTACTCGCCGATAAAATCATGGACCTTCAACGACCAGCGCACATCAGCGCGGTTAGCGATACATCGGAGAATTTCCAACGCGATCTGCTTAAGCGGGTCGAAGCCTTATCAACACGGTTCGACAAGTTCGTCAGCGGAAGCGGTCAACGATCCAAGGGCAAACAACGTGGTCGATCGAGGTCGAAGTCTCCTTGGCCGTCGAATAATAACAACAAGGGTAACAATAACAACAAGGGTAACGATAACAACAATGATAGTGCGAAAATGTGTTATTATCACCATAGATTCGGTGCTCAAGCGCGTAACTGTCATCGTCCGTGTACGTGGGTTTCTCAAGACAATAGTTCGGGAAACTAATAGCGTCGTCGCACATAGAGATGGTAAACGACGACGTTCCAAAACCTGACCCCCCTAAATCGTGCCGTCTCATAATTCACGACGAGAAATCCGGCGGAAATTTTCTTGTTGACACGGGGGCAGACATCTCGGTAATACCGCGTTCGAAAGTCGATGGTGTTGGATCGGTACCGGCCGAATATAAACTATACGCCGCGAACAATACCGTGATCCACACGTACGGTCAAAGAACTTTGTCGTTGAACTTGAGACTCCGCCGTAACTATCCTTGGAAATTTACAGTCGCTGACGTGTCCAGGTGCATAATCGGAGCGGATTTCTTGGTTCATTTCGGACTTCTCGTCGATCTAAAAGGAAAACGATTGGTCGATAAAGAAACGAATCTTTCATCCATTGGCACTCTCTCGTACGAAGCTCACTCATCGATTTCGACTGTTGCAGGAGATACGCCTTTTCGTGATCTTCTCACCGAGTTTTTGGCGATCACGAAGCCTTTTGTTTTTTCGAAGGTACCAACACACGATGTACAACACCACATCGTTACGAAAGGCGCTCCCATCGCGGAACGAGCTCGACGTTTGACGGGGGAGAAACTCGATGCTGCTAGATCGGACTTCAAACTCATGATGGAGCAGGGAATCTGTCAACGATCGGACAGTCAATGGGCCAGTCCTCTACATCTGGTCCAAAAAAAGTCGGGCGAATGGAGGTCTTGCGGGGACTATCGGCGACTCAACGGCGTCACCGAACCGGACAAGTATCCAATACCTCATTTGCACGATTTTACTCATCGACTACGCGGATGCAAAATTTTTTCGACAATTGATCTCACGCGCGCGTATTACCAGGTACCGGTCGCGCCTGAAGACAGATCAAAAACGGCCGTAATAACTCCGTTCGGATTGTTTGAGTTTAGTGTTATGCCATTCGGACTGTGCAACGCAGCACAAACTTTTCAAAGATTTATGGACACTGTCACACGCGATTTGGACTTCGTTTTTTGTTATATTGACGATCTACTCGTGTTTTCGAAAAATCGCGAAGAGCACGCGCGACATTTGCGTGTTTTATTCGAACGCCTAAGAGAATACGGTTTAACTATCAACGTCGCGAAGTGTGTTTTCGGTAAAGGAGTTGTGCGGTACTTAGGGTACGAGATCGACGAGTTCGGAACTCGTCCTCTCCCCGATCGGGTACAAGCGATTCTCGATTATAAAAAGCCGAATAACGTCTCGGAACTTCGTCGGTTTCTCGGCATTTTGAACTTTTATCGTCGTTTTATACGCAACGCTGCTCGATCTCAAGTGTTGTTAAACGGTTATCTCGTGGGCGCGAAAAAGAACGACAAACGTCCGATCGTTTGGACTGAAGAATCGGAAAGAGCATTTTTCGAGAGTAAAAGGCAACTCGCCAACGCATCCCTTCTCGCTCATCCTCTCGAGAGCGCCTCACTTGCCCTTCAGACGGACGCGTCTGATACGTCAATGGGTGCCGTTCTCGAGCAATTTTGCAACGGAAAATGGGAGCCGCTCGGTTTTTACTCGAAGAAGTTATCAACAGCTCAATCGAAATATAGCACGTATGATCGCGAGCTACTTGCTATTTTCTCAAGTCTAAAATTTTTTCAGTTCATGATCGAAGGACGCCCATTGTTGATAAAAACGGACCACAAACCAATCGTCTTTGCGTTCAGACAACGTAGCGACAAAGCATCACCGCGTCAGCTCCGTCAACTGGATTATATTGGGCAGTTTACAACGAACATCGTCCACGTGACCGGTGCCGATAATGTGGTCGCTGACGCTCTTTCGAGAGTTGAAGCTATCTACATGCCGACGTTTTTCTCTACCGACGACCTCGCCGAAGCTCAATCAACGGACGAAGAGCTACAGAATTTGCTCGAGTCAAATACGTCTCTGGACCTCCGACCATTGCGAGTCGATAACACCGACAAAACGGTTTTCTGCGATCTTTCGAATGGTGACGTGCGACCGTACATCCCGAAGTCCCTGCGAAGACGCGTTTTTGACGCAACCCATGGACTTTCTCATCCCAGTGGCCGCGCAACGAAGAGCATCATTCAGCGAAAATTTGTATGGCCGTCGATGAGAAAGGATATCATCGAATGGGCTCGAACTTGCCTACCTTGCCAACGAAGCAAAGTGTCACGATACAATCATAGCGTGCCAAAACATATTCCGGTACCGGATGACCGCTTTGGTCACGTTCATATTGACATCGTGGGACCTTTGCCGACATCGAGAGGCTATCGCTATTGCCTCACAATCATCGATCGATTTACAAGGTGGCCCGAGGCTATTCCGATTCACGATATCACAGCCGATACTGTCGTCAACGCGTTTTTCGCGTGTTGGATTTCTCGCTATGGCGCGCCCGTTACGATCACCACGGATCGCGGATCGCAATTCGAATCGGCGTTATTCAACGCGTTGCTTAAATTCGTCGGATGCGAGAGGATTCGAACTACCGCTTACCACCCAGCTTCGAATGGGATGGTGGAACGATGGCATCGTTCTCTCAAGTCAGCGATAATGTGTCACGAGACTACCGAGTGGGTGGACACACTTCCTATCGTTCTGTTAGGCCTGCGGACGAGTCTAAAGGAAGATATTAAAACAACATCCGCTGAATTGGTATTCGGTACCACTCTACGAATCCCGGGAGAGTTTCTCGTCGACATCGAGGGAAATGACGAACAGCAAATCTACGTCCAGCGATTGCGCAGTTTTATGCGTGGAATTCGACCGGTTCCGACAGCTCATCACTCGCGAGTTAAACCGTTCGTGCATAAAACTTTGTATGATTGTTCGCACGTATTTTTGAAAAACGACGCAAAAAGGTCCCTCGAACAGCCGTTCGAAGGCCCATACAAAGTTGTCGAACGTGTATCCGACATTCTATTCAAAATTCGAATTAATAACGAGTCTGTTACAGTGTCAACGGATCGTTTGAAACCAGCTTTCGTCGAGGCGTTGCCTCTGTTACAGCAGGAAGAGACGGTACCGAGCCAAGGATCATCACGGGACGACGGGCTGTCTAGTCAAGGTCACGTTCATTCTCCAACAAAACAGTTATCGGCACCTTCGTCGCCGATACAGTCATCGGTACCTTCATCGTCAACACGATTTTCAACGCCGTCGACTTCAGCGCAGGCATCTTCATCGTCGTCGTCTCGGATTGCGCAACAAACAACACCATCATCGAAACCCACTAGTCAATATTAAAAAAAAAAAACAAATTCCATTCCTAAAAAAATAATTTCCATCCCTGTTGCTCCTCCCTCATTAACTCCTCGTCCTGACGCACCACCTCGGACGTACGCTGGCCCAAGAAGCCAGAAAAACGTACATTTCGCAACCTAGCGCGGTTGCTTGGAGGGGGGTAGTGTGGCGGCGGCTTTATCATTGCCGCATTTCCACCGACGACGTTCGACTTCCGTCGTTCGGACGCTTCGCCGGCAACGGCGAATCAGAGTATGCGACAACTCGTCGCTACAGGGAAGGCGTGGCGACTACTCTACATTTTCCGGGGATCTCGAGAGTGCTACACGAGACTCGGCGTAGAAGAGACGTTTCTGACACGGGCTCCTTATACAAGCCTTTAACACCACGCCATATTAAAATTAATCTAATAAAAGACTGAACTTAAACTACAAAATCTCGTGTACCTGAAATCTTCATTTATACAGTCACACTAGCCTAGTGGAACCCCCACAGCACGATGCCCACCCGAGGCACCTACCAGTGCCATCAGGGACTCGGCACCAAGGACACAACCCCCGGAACAAATACTCGCGAAGAACAAAATTGAAATCGGCCTGCTGCTCCATGCTACGATTCCGCGCATTGACTGGCAGGACTCCCTCATTCGCACCAACTCCGAGGAAGTCATCCGAACCCCTTATCACACTCTCGGTGCTGACCCACATCCGCTGAACAACTTCGTCGAGCATTCCACTACGAGCGAAACCCCAACGAGGGGGGAGGGGAGTCAGCGGCTCTCCGACGGACCTCCGCGTTTATCATGAATATGGATTCTTAACAACAAGGGAAGAAAAGGGTGCAACGCAATACATCAATTTAAAATATTGTAACGAATATGTAGCTGACTATTCGTTGAGACACACGATATTAGTTAGGATTGACAATAGACGGACGAACGGACGATCGATACAAGATCGATCGTCATGTAAAACAGTCTGGTCTGACACGTCTGAACGAACAGACGTGTGACAGCTCGTGCTCGGGATATTTAGAAGCGATTGTAATAATAATATCCGCCCCCAAACTAAATACGCGCGTTGTTCATTTGCTCGGTCGTTACATTTGGTGTCAGAAGTGGGATGACGATCCCACGGAAGATATTTATCGGATAGAACTCCAAATTGAAGTCTCGATGGCTTCTGGGAAAAATTGGAAGAATGAAAAAGGAAAAATTGTGATCTCGATGACACTCCATGACTCATGGGGACAAATAGAACTCAAAATTGAAGTCTCGACGGCTTCTGAAAAAAAATTGGAAGAAGGAAAAAGAAAAAAATTGTGATCTCGATGACACTCCGTAAAAACGATTGAAGATAACTCCGAATCGGTAGAAGGCGGTTGGATAGAACTACGAAGGATTGACACAGGCAAATAGAAATTACGTATTTTTATACTTTCGATTATATACGGAAAATGAGTGATTCTTCTCTCTCGTGTCATCAACAAGGGTAGTCGATTTGTCGAGTCGTGTTCGGTTAGATAGAATTATTTCTATGAGTATATTAGCATTGATAAAGTCTGGAAAGTGTTGAGAATTGCTTGGCTGGAGCTTTTGAACGGCTTTTTGGACTCCCGTTGAGTGGAAAGCGTCCTAGAAGGTTTCCGAACAATTCTTTTTAGGGGGTAACTGCTGGTCCTGAGTGACAGAGTTACAGATCGGGGCACTGTTGGCCGATGAGAGGTTTCGAACAGTGACCGATGATTTAATGTAGAAAAATCTTTCCAGATGAATATTTATGATGATGTGTCGTGTTATTGTAGAATCAGTGGTACATTGATTGAATTTCAAAGTCGATAATGAGAATGAGAGAGAAAGAGAGAATAATCATTAAAATAATTTTGTCCCATGTGCAACTAGTATTTGCAGAATGCTACGCGATTAATTTGTGTGTCACAGGTCAAATTTGAAGATGCTGTGACATGATCAGAATCCTTCCTATTCGAATCCTTCCGAATAGCCAAAAAGGAAAAATTGGAGAAGATTTAATAAAAAGAAAGAAATTAATGATGTATTGAATTAAGTATTTAAGCGATGATTAGAAATGGACTAGACACAGACCGATATAAGACAAAATTACATTATTTAGCTCGGATTTGAACAATGAATCTAGGAAAAAGGTGGTTATTTAGCATTGTGAACACTGTTCTTCCCAAGGTTTTCGGCCATGGTTTTCCTTGTGGACATGGACGAATGTCGGAACAGTGTAGATTAATGAATATTGGACGGATTTTAGAATGATGGACCGTGGCACATCTTAGGGTGGACTAGGAGTTGCCGGGGCGGCAACTCATGAGGAGGGGAGTAGTGTAACGAATATGTAGCTGACTATTCGTTGAGACACACGATATTAGTTAGGATTGACAATAGACGGACGAACGGACGATCGATACAAGATCGATCGTCATGTAAAACAGTCTGGTCTGACACGTCTGAACGAACAGACGTGTGACAGCTCGTGCTCGGGATATTTAGAAGCGATTGTAATAATAATATCCGCCCCCAAACTAAATACGCGCGTTGTTCATTTGCTCGGTCGTTACAATATATAATTTCAAAATACAAAATAATAATAATTCAAATACAAACAATAATAATAATAAAAATAATAATAAAAATAATAATAAAAATAATAATAGTTCAAATACAAAACAATATATAATTTTGAAAACAATAATAATTCAGATACAAATTTGACAGTAATAATTTGAGAAATAATGTTTAACAATACGCATATTGTACCCTCAGAAGGTACCATTAAGGGCCATCCCAAGGCAACGCCCTGTAGCCCGGGAAAGGCCTAGACGGCCGATGCGGGGCGACGTAGTCCCAAACCTCGTCCTCCGAGTCCGTATCGCTCTCCCCGGCTGGACGCGGGTTGGGACCCGGCGGAAGCCATCGCCCCGACGCCAATAGGTACCCCGCGATGCGGTAGCCGGGGTGCTGAGCCCGCTCGACCATCTCCCGCACCCCCAGACCCCATCCGGAACGCCACACGTCTCGTACGACTGAATCAATTTCCCGCAGGAATAACCGTCGGGACCGTACGACCGCTTGGCGGTACGCGCGTTCGGCGCGAAGACGCACCCGTCGACGGTCGTCCAACCACTCCTGCCCAAAACAACCAAGGGAAATTAGAAAAAAAAACAAACAAATTTAAAAAAAAACAAACAAACAAACAAATTAAATATATATATATATATATATATATATATATATATATATATATATATATATATTGTGACGTGGCACGTCACAATTTCCTTCCGCTGCCTGGCTCGGAGTCCCACCACTCACCTAGGGAAAAACCGGAATTAGGACTACAATTTAAGCAACGAATTTTACCATTGTTAACCCCCTTCCCTGACTGACCTTCATCCCCTGCCACCCCGTCAGACCTCATACTTACTCATCGAAGGCCCCGTCAGCCCTCCGATGCACTCACCGAAGACCCAGCGCAGCCACCGAAGATCCATCGCAGACACCGAAGACCCATCGCAGACACCAAAGATCCATCGCAGCCATCGAAGACCACCCTGGAGGGAAATTGACCCCCTGCGAAGCCTGACCGACCCCGAACAACCTAGACAGCCAACAATTTGAGACACAGGAAGACCTTTCAAGCACTAACCTGCAAACCTGAAGACCGTCCAAAATGCCAGTCCGACCCCGACAGCCCCGGTAAAAATTCCGACGAGTCGGAGCATCCTTCCCGACTCGTCCACAGGCACTGAAGAACCCGGCGACACCCTCTCGGCTCGGATTGCCGAGTGTAAACCGACGAGGTGTGTCGTCCGGGTAAACACAAGATTCAGCAGCGATCTGTCACGGGAGACGCTTCACCAACAGGCCGCCTGGAACCGCCACCTCCCGTTGCCAAGAACTGCTCGTCGATCGATGAGCAAATCGATGACGAGGATGCGCGCGCCGTACGTCGCGACGAGTCTTCCGTCGCGACGAAATATTCGCACGGTCGCGCGGCCAATCCCGACGCCCACCAGCAGCCAGTCCCGAAATCCACCAATCGGAATCCGCCAACCGTACGCCCACTTGCAAGACCGACCCTAAGGTCGGAGAAGAAGCCGGAAGCAGCGAGGCTGACATCACTTCGAGCCCAGGCGTGTGAAAGACGAGTGTGTGTGATCAGAGCGAAAGTATAAAGGACATTTTAAGACGACTCGGCTGTCCCCGTCGAGAGCAAGACTCCTTCCCGGAGAGTACAGACGATAAGCCATTCCCCAGGATACGATTTTGGACCATTACGGAGAATTATAACGACCAGGCAAATCGAGGAATATTGAGAGGAATATTGTGCGAAATATCGGACGGTTCTGTAACCGATATTTTACGAGTGATCAGGTTGCGTGAGTAGCGCATAAGTTTTCCCCCGCCTGCCCCTTTCTCGATTTTTCCCATCTTCCCGACCCCTGAACATTTACCCGTGCCCTCTTTTTTGGAAATTGTAAGCGTTTATTATTGTGACTTTTTCGACCGTCGAGTACCGGCCGCCACGTGCGCCGACATTTCTGAGTTATTCAAACACGTGCGCGTGAGTGGTGGTATTCGCGGGATTTTTCCGCGTGCGTTCCTATAAGTTATTATTATTTTTCCCCGTTCCCCGAGACGCATTTTTGCGAGTATTTACCGATTTTCATTATTGTAATTTTTACCAGTTTGTGTGCCGAGGTAATTTGTCAAGAAGCCCTGGAACAGTGTCCCCGACCTGAGAAGTCTCATCCCCCTCCCCCCCCGTTCCTTGCTAGCCGCGTGCCGCGCAAATTTGCCGATTGTCTTTCTTTTTTTTTCTGTGAGTTACGGTGCTACGCCGAGAAAGTAGCTGGCGCCCAGAAACAACAATTGACAATTTATTTTGAGTTTAATCATTTTTCGAGTTTCATTATTTTTTTGAGTTTTCTTATTTTTCTCCTGAGTTTCGATCTTAGCCCGATCGAGGTTTTTGTGTAGAGTTTTCACCGGCCAGCCCCCTTTTTCCGTACGACCGACCCCAACCCCCTGCCGTCCCGATACTTATGATAAACATCGTTTTTTTGTATAAGCTCTTTTAAGTTCAGTTCTTTTGATTAGTGCGATTATTATCTGATTTTTCCGTTTCCCCTTTTTTTTTGTTTTCTTCGTTTGTTACCTTCGATTACCGCTATTAAGCTCTTTTCTTATTTATCTCCCCGATTATCATTAACGTACCCCCCCCCCCCCTTTTTGTTGTAAGACCCCGACCTCGTTTCTTTTTTCTTTTCGTTTGTTATTACCTGTTATTTTTGCGACGTTGAACTATTGAAGAATATAATATTTTAGTTTCCTACACAAAACTTCGGACCGTTATTTCCCCCTTCCCTTCACCCCCCTTACTCCACAGATCGACCCAGTTTTGGGAGACTACACGAAAAGGTATCATCACAATATATATATTCCTTCCTCATATATATAAATGAAACACATACACACGTTAAAATAAATCAATAAAAATCACCCACTTACCAAAAAAATCGCGAAAGCAAAGCTCATCCGGTTTGAGTCCATTTCTTCTATAAACCGCTCCTCGATGTTCACGCTTTGGCTTCGGAATAATTAATGACTGCTCCCGTCGACGGTCCAGCGCGACGAATCCCATAAGAAGGAAACGTAAGCAAAACTGCATCCGCTCGCTGGACTAGTGTTCTCATGCAAAAATGGTGATTACAGGTCGGCACAAGAGGATGGCGGATACGCGGTAACCCCGATAACAAACAACCCGGGCATATATTCCGATCAATGGGGATCACTGAGGACCCACCAAACGGCCTGGAATCTCGTCACCCATATTGACCTGTCTGAATTCCTACATAGAAGGATCGCCCTCGACGCTGAGTGGACGAAATTGTCCCGAGAATGTCACTTCCTGCAGGATGCTTGCACCGTCAGGAACCAGTTAACGTCCATAATGGATTCCATACAGACCCTGACGGAGGAACAGAGGGATATAGAAGACCTCACCCAAGGCTACCAGGAACCCGAAGAGTATCGTCAAAAACGAGCACCACTAGGCTTCATCGGCACGATAAGCCGAGCTCTTTTCGGCACGTTGGACGCCGAGGATGCAGCGTTTTTTAGTGAGCGAATCGAAACGCTCGAAAACGACACTCACTCAATTATCGAATTAATAGCAAATCAAACCCACATCATAAAATCAAAATTTAACGAGGACCGAATAAAGATCGGAAACCTCTCTTTAAACTTTTCATACAAATTCGCGAACGTATCACGGTCCTTGACGCTAATCGCAAACAAAATCGAGTCTCTACGGCATAACGAGAAATTAGCCGACGCCGTCGCGACACTTGAACACTACGTCGCCGAGAGCAAACTCGACACCGCGATAATAACGGATGCCATCCTATTTGCCAAACAAGGACAGCTACACCCCAGGCTCCTCGCACCTCAACAAATAATACGAGGAGCCAAAGCCATCCAGCGGGCAAGGCCAAACTCGGAATTCCCGGTATCAGTGCAAGCCAGGAATACCCCTGATTTATTAAAATTATCGGACATTACCATATACCACTCCCGCGGGAAACTTATCTATATCATCTCGGTGCCCTTGTTGGACTTGAAGGTGTATGCACTCTTCAGGAACACACCCTTGCCGATTTACCAACACTCCAACCCGTGAGGCGCGAGTTTCGCGTACATTAAACCCAGCTCGCCGTTCACGGCAATCAGCGACGATATGGAATCGTACTTCCGCCTAACCAACGAGGACATCAATAAATGTAAAAACATCGAGCAAAAATACATCTGCGGGAAATTGAACATCCACTACAAAATCGACTCTCACAGCGACTGTAAAGTAAGAATCATCGCAGAACCTCACTTTCAAGATTTCGAAAGGTGCGACGTGAGAGTTAGAAATAGTAAGCGAACACACTGGTCGTGTGTACACACAGCTAACCAGTGGGTATTCTCCGGAGTGACACCCGAAACCCTTCGCATCAGATGCGAGGATCGGCTGACGCATACCGTCAACATTAACGGAACCGGAATCCTCCAACTACGGCCACGTTGCGAGGCCAGATCCAAATCGGTGATCCTCACCTCTTCGGACGTAATAACAACAGCAATCGCCACGGAATTCGCCCCCAGAGTCGCTCTAAACATTTCCTCCCTCTACCAAAAAAGCATGAACACTACTAACTTCCCGGAGCTATCCGATCTTCTTTCGGCAATCGACACTCCCACTCCCGAAAAATCCAGTAAAAATCAGGATCCCGACCTATCCGACGGAGACACGGGATTCCAGTCGATAATAAACCGCGCTAACGAACTATTGAAGCATAGGGCCGTCAACGGGAGAATTCACCGTCTAGAGACGATCACCGGCTATACCGGGCTAGGGCTCGGAACCTTACTAATAATACTAGGCTTGGCCTGGAAGCTTTCTATCATTTCAAGACTTAACAGACTGTGCACCACGAAGGATTGCTCGAGACAGGGACGCCGCCATTCGATCGGACGCAGGGCAAGATTCGATGACCGACCACCGATCGAAATCATCGAACTGAGGGAACCTCCGTCTCTCCCGGAAGCTGCCCCCTGGACTCAGCCGGCACCAGCCCTGACGGCAGTACCGACCGTCCGCCCGACTGCTCACCCTGCCATCCTCGCTCCTCCGCGGGGCCAACTCAGGGCCTTGCCACCAGCACGGGATGCGCGCCGAGCACGCATCCCATACTCGGAACGGCTTAACTCTGGAATGGTCTAATAAAAAAAAAAAAAAAAAAAAAAAATATATGTTTACGATAATAGTCCTAAGTATAAAACCTCGGATCCAGGTAAGCAAAAGTTCAACAAATCTCGTACCCCCATCCCACACTACAGAGACTTTTCGATAGTTACAGATCCGAAACCATAGGCCGGAGACGATCGCCACCACGACGCCTTAATAATGCTACGCATCATCCCTACCATCATCCATCCACAACCTGGACCCGCCAGCGCTAAGACAACGAAGCGTACCCATGCACGACAAAACTTCATCGGACCATCGAAACAAAACGAAAAATTTAAATTATACGAAACAAAAATTATATATTGTGACGTGATTTTTCGATCACCGTCACAAACCCACAAATAAATTAAAGTTTTACGGATACGGCTATCGATTTAGTTCGGTTAGCCCGTTACAGTTCCCGATTTACTGCTCCTCGGCTGTCCAGGTACCGTCCAGCTCTCGTTTAAGTAAAGTTCGTTAAGGTCACGATCCAGTTTAGACTTTACTGATGAGCTTGGGTGTGGGATAAGCTTGGAGATAAGATCCAAAGATTCAGTTCAGGTCGGAATCCTCGAATCTATTCGGTGGAGAGAATCTCGAAGCAACGAGAAACACGAATAGAGGAGAGACCGACGAGATCTCGTCGCGAATACGTCAAAGTCCGGTGCAAACCCGGCACTCTGTTTGGGTGATAACGCAGGACGTTGGAGAACAGGCGGAGGTTTAAGTACGGTCCGGGCGAGGTCGGAACACCTTGTGCTGTGTTTTAGTTAAGAGAGAGAGAGCCTTGTTTTCACGTCCTGAGTTAGGAGTAACGATCGCGGCGAATCTCAAAAATTACCGCGTTACGGTTTCGGTTCCCGCTTAAGTGACGCTCTGGAAATAGTTCGAGAGGGCAGTAGCTATCGGCCAAGGATTTCGCGATAATCATAACGCTTCCTTAGAATATCGTCGTAGGCTAATCAATCTACCGAGAGTCGTCCTCGAGGCTGCTCGGACCTCTCGCGCTATCGATGTTTACGTTCGGCCTATTGTTTCGCGCTGAGTCATTCGTTCTCGCTCGCGCTGCCGTAGACTCCGGCTATCGCTCTCGCTTCGGTTCGCGTATCTCGCTCACGCTACCTGTCACTTTGCGCGTTCGCTAGTTGACTCGTATGTGCTGTGTTTCGTGCGGATTCGGTTCCGATTTTATTACCGATTTGTCTGTGCTCGAGATGCGTTCTGAGGAATGCTTTTGAGGTGCAGTGATTGTGTTGGAGTTCTCGAGGCATCGTGAGATGCAGTTCCCGCCCATTATTGGATTAGAATACGCTGATTCGGTGAGTTTATCGTTTCGGTAATTATTTGATCGCGTATCGATCCGCTCTCGTTACGCTCGCTCCGACCGCCCGGTCAGCTGAGCGCTCCCGATGCACGAGTGTGCGATCCCGTGGCTTAGCAGACAATAAATAATTGTTCCCGTTATTTAAAGTTGAGATTCCGGTTTCGATTTCGTGTTACTTTGTTGGCCAAAGATCGCGACCCTTCTACCATAACCCGCTTCCTGAGCAACCGTGCATTTCCGCAACCGTTCGCTTTCGCGAATGCATCGGCGTTAGTTCTCGTACCGTTCAGTTCTCGTTTGTGTGATCTCGTTATTTTTTGTTCTGTTTTCGTGTATTTCCGTTGCGGAGGTCGACCGTTCCATCGACCTCCAGATTAGTCCGGCTTGGCGATTCCGGCGAAACAAAAATCGACCCTGCGGAGGTCGACCGTTCCATCGGCCTCCAGATTAGTCCGGCTTGGCGATTCCGGCGAAAAAAAAATCGACCCTGCGGAGATCGACCGTTCTATCGACCTCCAGATTAGTCCGGCTTGGCGATTCCGGCGAAACAAAGATCGGCCCTTCGGAGGTCGGCCGTTCCACCGACCTCCAGTTTAGCCCGGTTGTTAATACCGGCGAAACAAAAATTAACTGGCGCCCACCGGGACGTCGATGCATCCGTGGAGGCGGGCGGCCGAAGGTGACGTTTTCTGTGTTCTCGATTTCGCGCTCCGCTCCCGTTCAGTTTGAGCTTCGATTTTCGCGTTTTCGGTTTTGTTTTTTTTTGTGTTTTTCTTATTCGCGTTGAGATCCAGGAAAATACGTCACAGTATATATCAATGTATTAGTACATTCACGGGATTTTTTGAACATTGGCAGGACTAGCTTCGCCATAAGTTCTTCTTAATAGTCGAGGCATTGTGTAGCTTCGACTAATTATCAGAAGGGGAGGTGTCACGTCCTGCCCCTCGGATACTATTTTTATTAACTAGCAGTAATTTAGTTTTTTTTTAAATTAATAGTTTCTCACGAATTTTGCCTCCGTCAAAGTTAGAATTTAAGTATTTTCTTTTCCATTTCCGTTCACACGCTCGAATTATGTATATTCGATTTTTTTCGTCCGGTCTTTCGATTTTCTCTCTCTCTCGACCGGACGCTAATATCAAATTTCTGCAATCCATATCCGCTCGCGCCAGACGCGAGCGATCGCTTTATTTTATTCAACTCCTTTCGAGTCTTTTCGGTGCTCGCGCGTGGCGTGCGAGCTCAGCAATTTTGACCACTTCGCGGCAACTATCGCCACCGAAATTAATCAGTCATAATTCCAACTTCGAAGCGAACAGTCGGACTGGTCTTCCACCAGTCCACGATAACAGTTAACGGACTTAGAATAAACTTAAAGAAAACTCATCTCGAACCGACTTGAAATAAATTCAAAGTGTTAATATCGAGACAAGCTCGATTAAAATTAACTTTATTAAATACTATTTACGCACGGTAACGTTAAATCTTCAAGTGTAAAGCCGCAAGTGTCATTTAATAAATCTGCAAATTTAATCATCATCTGTTGACCGAACAGAATAGTTATTCCGTACGGAGAACGGACCCGTCTCAAATCACGTTACGGACACGTCCTTCGTTTTCCTCGACCTCTGAGGCTCGCGATCCGGCTCTCACCTCCGAGCTGCATGCGATAACGTTTAAAGGTACCTCTTATCGCTGCAGACAAGTATCTCGTTCGCCGCGACTCGACGAGCACATGTCTCGTATTTAAATAGACCTCTGAGACGTAACAACCATCAATACAACTGAATCCCGAAATGTCGCAAGAACATAAGGACGTTGCGAAACTCGAAAATCAATCAGTCAATAGCGATAAAGCAAATGAAACACTATCACCACCAATAGCATTAGATTCGCGAAAAATCGCTCTACCTTGGCATCGAGAAACAAGCGCATCGGAGAAAAATGAAAACAGCATACCACAGGAAGTACCACCGAACTTCCGATCACCACCGATTTCCATAAACGCCTCAGAACTCGGAAATTTACCATTGCCTTTCAGCTGTATTGAATGCGCAACGAAATTCAAAATGGATGCTCCATCACCCGTGCATTCCAATATTAGACTACCATCGATAAACGCTGAACGAACAAATGATTCTGAACAACATCCTGCACAAACACCAGTGCAACCGAACTTCAGGTCACCACCAATACTTCATTGTGACATAAAAATTGATAGACCAAAAGCTAACAATAATCAACCAATGATACTAATACCGCGCAACAAAGTGCTACCAGAAACGATCAGTAACCTTCTATCGAAACTAACATCAAATCGCAGAATATCGCCTGGAAGCGCATAATACGCATTCGTGGCTTAAAGTATTCCGAGCGTGAAGGTCCGCGTTTTGTGGGTGCCTGAGCGGGGCCCCTAATCTTTTCGAGCGTGCGAAGCTGTACCGCCGTGAAATGATTCTAAAAGCTTTTTTAAAGGTTCGATTAAACTTCGCGATGCCTAAAATATACCGTGTTCTAATTTTTTAAAATAATTTAACAATTTTCAAAATCTTACGGCCCTGAACTCGCGAGCGATCAGGCAACGCCGTGCGGCGTACCACGTGATTAAGCGCCATATTGGTAGAAAGGGCATCAAAACAATAGCTACGTCTGTCAAACAAAAATTACACCGGATCATTTCGAAATATGGCAAAAACGTCAAAATGCCCTGGCCGCGGTAGTATTGGCAGGAACAAAGGTCAATTTATGTCCTAATTGCTTGTACTAATTGCTTTATCAATGTGTATTATATCTCATTTTCGTAATACGAAAATGAGACCGGCATTAACCTCAAGCAAACATCATTGAATTTCGCGCGTCGCCGCGAAGATGATATAGCACAGCAGACGACGTACAGCGTTGCCAGCTGTAACGTTGCAGGTACCGCCATGATTCTCAGATGATATTGGACTTATTCTCGCAGCTTTAGATATTATTTTCTCGCGAAAGCCTTGGGTGAGATCCGTTTTTTAAGCGCGATAATTAATCTCTGACATTCGGTGAATCTATTGTGTATTTTACATCTCAGATCTCAAGATAATTAACATGAGAAATCTGCAATTGAAACTCAGACCGGAGCTTTTTCTATAAGACTCTGTACTAATATTTCATTTTTTTACGTGAAAATTATTCATTAAAAGGCTGGTAACCGAGCGTTAGATTTTTTTTAACACGATCCTACGTGATGAAATTGCAATATAACAAAAAATTATTAGTTTCTGAAGACTACGGTCTTGTGCTCGGAATACCTTAAACAAACATCCCGATCATCGAAAAAAAAAAATCATAAAAAATAGGAGAATATTCATTAATATTTTAGTTAAGACTAGATATAAGACAAATGAACTACACGTACAGACAACACACACATCTTGCACATAGTAAACATTCGAAACATTTAATAAAACAGATACACAGAAAAACCGGAAACACACAGAATGTAGATAAATACCAAGTCACCCAGACACTTAATAGAACCAAACGAACTGCAAATTATTTTTTCGGAATACCAGAAAATACGATAAACCATAGTAATAGGACTACACTTCTTAAAAACAAATATGCACGAAACTCATATACTTATTCACTCATACATTTAACGTATATTTATGTCCAATATATTAATACTCCAATATAATCGAGCAAACATCAAAACATTCAACTATAAAATTTACTTTATAAACCGTAAAAATGAGAAAAACGGAAGAAAAAAAAGAATAAAATTGAGACAATGACAACCTAACAAAACAAAACCGGATGTTTTTATACAATGTCTGACTACGCTGAGACATGCATCGCGACGCGTACTACATTAATAAAAAAAAAAGAAAACGAAAAAGAGTAATATATATGCCCTTTAAATGCACTCAATAACTCCTATGGAAACAAGAGCATTTCATTTTGTTTAATTTCTTTTTCTCAGGTAATTCATTGTCTACTTTTTGGCCAATATATTTATACTATGCTTCATTATTAATATATATGTGTTAATAATTTTACCTATTTCCAGAGTCAAATCTTCCATTCCCTAATAACACGCCCAACCCACTAACCACCACTAATCAGACATTTAGAATGTTACAGGTAATAAAGTATCCAAATTGGGAAATCTAACATAACAAAAAAAATCGTAAAACAAAGGACAAGACGAATACAGGCAAACAATAGACCACCAAGGAAAATACAAAAACCAGGAAATAAATACGAAAAAAACGGGAAAACATTTCAGGAAATAATAATTAGACCCCGTCGACAAATAAAACAGGACAAAAAAAAATTTTATTTCTATTTTAACACCAAATTTAATCCCATCCAACCTAACTAAACCATCCCCACTAACACGGACAAATAACAGGTTTTTTAGATTGTTACAGATCAGCATAAATGCCGATATTTACAACCACAAATATATTCAGCAACGAGAGAGTGCCGAGACGAATACCAAACAAAGGAAATTTTTTAAAAATAAAACCAAATTCGGACGACAACAAAAAAAAGAAGAACCAACCAACAACTAACGAAACAAAACCAAGAAAGAAAAACACAAAACATAACACATCTACACTAAAATTAAAATATAGAAAAACAAAAACCCCCAAAAAACTTTTCATTTATATAGAATCACACTTAACAAATGTAAATTCTGTTTAACATCCGATGCGGGTGCATCGTTTTCTCTGGAGGGGGAGTGTAACGGCTCCAGCCTCTTATTACTTTTCTCCTTCGCAGCGGTATTACTTTTCCGCTGCGTTTAATACGCAGAAGCCCTCCCGGGTTATCTGCATCCGGCCGCACGGCTTAGAGCCGTGAGACGGGCCTTATCGTGAGCGTCTCGACACTCTGTCGCGACTTTGTCCCTTTGTGAAGCGCGCGTCAGGCCCTCGGCTTCACGCCCGCTTCACGTCTGTCCAGCTCCGATCGCCGAACGGTACAGTCTCCCGAATAATACGCTACGATTAATAAACGAGCAATTACATTTTACATCTTCGTTCAAACTATCATTTCATACCCGCAACCGACCATCCGTCTCAATCCAAAGATCGAACTAAGTGGTACGCATACGTCGAAGTACCCTACACTGGTTAAGCTCTTATTTTCTTCGACATCCAGCCAACCAGCATTTTCCAATAACGAACTTTTGCCCGGATTTAGAGACACATATCCTTTCATAAGACTCGTAATCCCAACGTTTTTGTTCCGATCAATTTCTATACCGTTCAGTTCATAGCGAGCTTCCTCAAACAAGTAACAAATAGCATTATTGGCGAGGCTCGTCGTAGTGACGACTGCTCCATCTTCCTTTACGAGTCTTCCACATATGTGAATCGAACTCTTGCTGGGTAGTAAGCTGAGATCTTGATGCTGAACGGCAATTCGTATCTCATCACTATTGTTGAAAGTTGATGATGCATAAGGTTGATGAGCATGGATCTCACAATGTATTATAGATTGATCGAAGACGATGGGCGTCTGAATATTGAGTATTTCTTCCTCCATCGTATGCAGCAGCAGACGCAAAATACGCGAAGTAAACATCGATTTATTGTCTTTTTCTGCCTTGTTTGACCTTCAGCCCCAGACGCTTTAGAAGCAGTATGTTCTGATGTGTTAATGCCTTGGGAGCTGGCCGTCGACTGATATGACTCGCACATGATGGCTTATTATAATTAATATTTTTTCTGTTAAACACTATACTCATTATTACTGGGATTTGATATGCAGTCAAATTGTTATGACTTCGCCACGGAAATTAACCAAATTCCCATCCTGATCTACTTTACATATACTCTAAATCCCTTAAACAACAAAAGTATAAGTTACTAGAGAAATTACTGGAGCCTGTTAACGGTGTTGAATATTTTCCATTCAATGAGAACGAACAAGTGGTGCCACCAAACGAAGCTAGACCAAACTCGATATTCATTTTCGATGATGTAGCCTGTCAGAAACAGGATAATATTCGAGCGTATTTCTCAATGGGAAGGCACGAACACGTCGATTCATTCTACCTCTGTCAGACATATGCACGTATTCCGAAGCATCTCCTGCGTGACAATGCCAATCTGCTAGTACTATTTAAGCAGGATGATATGAATCTCAAGCACGTATACAATGATCACGTGAATACCGACATGACGTAACCAAATTCAAAAACTTGTGCTCAGCCTGTTGGATCGATAATTATGGATTTATTGTGATTGATAAGGATAGCGATCTTGAGGAGGGGAGATATCGGAAAGGGTTTGACTGTTTTGCATGCATGAACATGGCATAAATATTCCCTAACTAGACGAATGAGAGGCAGTAGCATTCGTGACTCAGCTCCGACAGCATGAAGACGGAAAAAATATCCAAGGAAAAAGACGTTTTGCGTCAAATCGTTAAAGCCAGCAATGCAATTCGTAGAAAACATAAAATGTTAAAGTCAGGTCGAGAGGCCAATGAACAGGCAATGCAAGTCGCCTTCAAACAGGCAATGCAAGTCGCCTTCAATAGTGGAGCCATTAGAAAAATTAGTGCGTTCGTCTGATACAGCCGACAATCATGATAAAACACTAGTGAAGAATGAGATCAGTTAGAAAATGAAAGATGAAATTAAAGACGGAATGAAAAAAATTGACGGAGAAGATTTTGGGGAATCGAGTAATAGCAAAGTAAAAAACAAAGACGATGACGACGACGATGATGACAGCGGCGGCGACGACGAGGATGACACGAATTCTTCTTTTAAATCGGTTGCTGATGATGTTGTTGATGATGATGATGATGATGATGATGATGATGATGATGATGATGATGATGATGATGATGATGATGATGATGATGATGATGATAATGATGATGATGATGATGATGATGATGATGATGATGATGATGATGATATCGGCGATGAAACCGTGGTGAAGGCAGGTGTTGAGGAAGACGATTTGATAAACGAGTATCTTGCATTGTTACGATCGGTTAACAAAACTACCTTAGATTGTTCGTATGGCGTACGAAGGCTTGCCAACGACAAGTTTATGATCGGTGATACACCGATAGAATTTCAAAAGTCTTCTATGAATGTCGGTGACGCAAGGTATGATAAAACTATCGGGCTCATCGAATTATTGTTCAAAAAGGAGCCCGATGAGGCTAATATGAACAACAGTGATTTGGAAAATTATAAAACCATTGTACTTCAAACAAATGCTCATAAAAAGTTTTATAAAGCTGATGAAGCAATCCGTACGAGTAAGAGTTTCAAGTTCGATTATTATATTCCAAAATCGTTTATCATCCCCAATCCTAAGCGAACTAGAAAAGGTATGCCGAAGTACGAGGTGGCAAAAACAAATATTCAGATGGATTATGTTTACTGGGATGATCCCAATCAATTGGTGAATCGCCTTCGTCTGCTCCTAGCATCTCAAGCAGCCGGCAACTCATCTCACGGAAATGAAATTACGTCTATTATTGAGGAATTACGAGAGGCTCAAATCATATATTAATCCATCGATTATCATGATTTCGATCATTCGCAAGATGAGTGTCGATGTGTTCGGACGACAGCTGGATAAGAGTGCGGCTGTAAAAAATCGTGGTCCACCAGGCAATCCAGGTGTCGGATTTAAGCTGACTGCGGACGGCCATTACGATTTGGAGAACAAACGACTCTGCAACGTTGCCAATCCGGAACAGCAGAGTGATGCCGCAACGTTGAACATCGTACACCGCAAAATACATAACACCGTCAAACTTTTACGAAAAGAAATGAATGATAGTGGTCTACTATTGGTTCAAGGTCTTGAAGCGACGATACAGAATATTATTAAAACTCTAAACGTCGATCTTAAAACAGTACAAGACTTGGCAACTCGAAATTCTAATGCCATTTCCAAGCGCGACGTGCCTACAAATTTGTGAGTGCCTTAAAAATGTCCCGAAGGGACATTTTTCGGGGGGTTTGGGGGGCGGAGCCCCCCAACGAGCCGCGAAGCGGCTTGTTATAATTACAATTAATTTTAATTACAATTACAATTAATTTCATTTACAATTACAATTAATTTTGTTTTTAATTACAATAAAAAAAAATTTAATTACAATTTTAAAAAAACTGAATTACTCTATCTCCTGCGCTCAAATTAATTAATGTTCACAGCCCCACGGCAGCGTGTCCGTATAGCCACGACGAAGCAATCGCTTATCGTCATCCCAACTTAGGGCTAATTTATCGTGCGCGATCGTTTGCACTTTGTGATGTCGAATACGGATTATTCGTTGACATTTCACCAGTGCTTTATGTTGGAGCAAACATTTTTTGTAGTCATCGAACGTTATTGTCTTTAAGGTCGATGCCTTCACGCCCTTTGCACGTTTTTTATCAGTTTGATCGCCCTGAACTCGATATGAGTATAATTTCGCTCGAAGGCCAACGAATTCGGTCATTATTTGTCCATTATTTTCATCCTTCATAAGACCCACAACTTTCTTATTCTCTCGCGGCATGTTATATGGATTATTCGGATGATAATCGGAGGTATCGAATTTGTGTAGATCAGATTTAATCTGCTCATATATATTGGGAATAGCGATGTGATATATGAGACTGTCGGTGTCCGTGTACAATAATTTTGCTTTTTCACCGAATACATTTTTCATATAATTGTAATGAAAATCGTAGATATATATTTTAGATACATCGAGAATCGTGAATCCTGCATATATCGGTTTGAAGAATTTAACCGTCGATTTATTTAATTCGATGATCACCATGTCTTTGTCAAAGATGGTGCAGCAATGAAAAGTTGGTCTTGTGATAAGCGCTCTCCATACCTCCCTTTCCACTTTGTAACTAGTTTCACATCTCGATGCTTCCGAGGATTTTCCATTGTTTTACCGAAAACCGCGTTGTTCATAAGTTTGTAAAATTTTTTCTCAAACTCATTGGTCGATTGTTTTCTCAATTCGGTATTCAATTCTATATATGTTTTCAGCCACGGTGATTGTTTAAATTTCAATGCTCTATGAATTTTGGTTAATTTTAAACCCAAGCTCAAACTCTGTTTCAAATTGCGGTAATGCACTACGTAATTTTTCTTTCCAAACAATGTTGTCATTAATTTCGACTGATTACATCCCCGGATTGGCGATACAAAGTGTTCAGGACATAAAGGTAAGTCCTTATGCGTTGCATGCAGTTCATTCGGGTAATCTAAATCTACTTCAAATATGTAGCCAGTAAGCAAGTCGTCGGGAATATTTGCGATGTCCAAGTCCCCCGGATTTTCCACCCACTCGAAAGAACTGCTGGGCAATGGCTGATTCATAGCTGCACCGTACAAATTATTTACGTCATAATACATAATATACGACTCCTCAACGGTTGGATCATAACCCTCAGCCATATATCATTTGTTCGCTTTGGCATATCTATTTGTACACTGCGCTACACCACCTCGAACACCTTTCTCAATGAACAAGAGCATATCTACGTCTACGAACAGCTCAAGCTCTACGCCGGTACACCTGAGCATTGCATCGAATGCAAGCCCGGGTGCTATGTAGTAGTGCAGCGGATCTAAGTTGTACGTGGTGAAGCAGTTACGACGGAAATTTTCAAAAATATCTGTCAAAAGCAATACGTCCGTTTTCAAATATAAGTCTGAATATTCGCCGACAGTTTGAATATTAAACTCGTGCCAAACTTTTTGTGCATGGATGTAATCATCTTCGCTAATAGCCTCGCCATTTAATTGAGAAAAAAAGTTTTCCCTCGGTGGTAATTCTGTCCCATCAAGTTTTTCCCATCGATCGAGAAAGTCATACGGGAAGACGCCCTTACTTGTTAATAAATGGAATTCAGCAGGCGTACTGCAGTGCGTTCGTGTAATTTTTTTCTCTGCATCAGGCAGACACGATGTTAATTTATCGATACTATTCGGCATGAATCTAAACGAGTCTAAGAATCTAAATTGAACTTTAGTCCCACCCACATTCTTTGAGAATGAGATATATTTCTCTTTGTTTATAGGCAATAGTTCTACGTTACCCTTGAATTTTTTTTCATCAGCCAATGCTCTAATCAAAAAATGTGAATCATAACCGGATAAATTATGGAATATTACCGGGATCACATGCGATTTTGTATAATTCAAATTACATCCTTGATGAGCAGCCCCCCGGAATCTCCCTGTAAAATGGCAATGATCCCGAACTTTAATATTTTCAGGGTTGAACGATTTCTCGCAAATATGACACACCGTCGCTGACCGAAATTTTTTTTTTCATAGCTTCATCGAGTTTTTCCATTGTCAAGACTCGCCTTAGGCGTGCGTCTACGTCATTTGCAATTTTTTTTAGTTCATTCATGAACCATTCAACACAATCTTTGCCGCGAAAGGATTTGTACTCGGATATTGCACTCGAATAATTGCAGTGGAAATAATAGCCTATACTGTGAGGCACGTGAGATTGATAAGCGGTGCCGTTGCCAACCTTCGTATCTATTGGCACCAAAAGGCATTCGAGATCGGCGTAAATAACGAATGGAACGGCTGCCTTATTTTTATAATTTTTAAATGTCAATACGGATTGTTCTGGTTCCGGAAGAATGATTTTACACTCATTAATAGACGCGCAATCGATCGTATGCTTGTTAAGCGATTTTTAGTCTGGAAATGACTTAGACATCTATCGCAAAGAAAAGTTGTACCTTTATGCTTCGATATTTGCGCAGATACCAACCGTGAAATATTTTTAATCCACGCAAAGTGATGTATCACTTTGTTATCATCAGCACATTCATCGGTGGTATTTAACATTAATAGATGTATGGTCTTTCGATGCGACTTCTGCTTACTCAAATATATCGGCTCGATGTCACTTTCATTTTTTTTGCTACGATGCGCTATAGCATAGATATTAATAGCTAAATCGTTCATTTTTTCAAACCGTGGCACATTTTTTATAGTCATCGGAAATTCAATTCCCTCGTACGATAATAATTCGCTAAATGACGGATAAGATTTTATCCGCTCGCTGTGTCCTTTTGGAGGTGGTGGTGACAGGGCCGCTGTTACTGACCAGAGGAAGCAATACGGATCGCTGTTCATAATATTCATGACTGCACGCTTCTTCTTGATGTCTTCAGGTAGGCTGACGTACGTTGATAATCCCCCACGCAATGGCACGTACTTATTCATGTTGATGGAAAGATTGATAATTTCGATCAACGACCATCCTGACTCCTTCCCTTCGAATTCTTCGATTTGCAGCAGTAATTGATTTTTTACATGCTCCTCGAACCACTCACGAATATTCGTGCTCGGAAAAATAGCTTCATTTTTCGTGTTAAAGGATTTTTTCTCCTCCACGATTTTGTCAATTTTCGTTAAATGAAACTTGCAGAGCAGAATCACGTTAACTTTTAAATTGCCCTTTTTACGTAAAGTTCTCTTTAACCGTGGAAGGATTAATTTCCGTACGTCATCCAGAAAAGTACCGACATCTCGGTGGCTAACGTTGCTCACAATTCCCGTTCTTATACGACTCTTAAACGCCGTCTCTGCATCTGTCCATTAAACTTTCTTGGATACACCAACACCGACACCGACACCGACACTGGAACCACTTTTTTCGAATTTTCGGGTCAACGAAATTAAATTTGCAATTGTTGCCTGAATTCGAATTTTATCGTAAATTGTCAGTGCATCACAGTTACGTAATATTTTGTAGAGTAACGTCACATTTTTCTTGCCAAACCGTATCCACAGCTGTCTCTCGACAGGTTGCGATTTATCGTTTAGAAGAGAGTATGCTCTCTCCATAACACCAATAAGTTTTTACACTTATGTTTATCCATTTTGGCTCACAGGTGATACGCAGCACGGGACACATAAGAAAAAATCACGACTCAAATTATTTCCGATGCGAACAGTACGACAGGATAACTGTATACTGAACGAATTGAAAAAGTCGAAGATAATATGTTTCAACCCTCTCCTAGAACCTTAAGAACCAATCGCGATAGAGTCGGTATCACAGAGGCGTAAAACGATTATTTAAAACACCCTCATCGAAGCTCGATACTACTCGCACATCCATCCCAGTATATCGAGAAGTAACGTAAACATGTGCGTGAGAAAGGCGGGCGTTCACCTTAGTTTCTCGCGCCTGGAGGACCTGTAGCTCTTAAGCAGCATCGAGGGGTCCAGCGGATACCCGCCGCTTAAGAGTTGCTGCTAGACACATAGAATTGCCCCGAAAATAAAGCATGGCAACAGAGCATGGTACTATACCTCCAAAAGATATAATATCTCTACAGACTCAATATTGTACACACGCACGCATGCACGCACGCACGCACGCACGCACGCACGCACGCACGCACGCACGCACGCACGCACGCACGCACGCACGCACGCACGCACGCACGCACGCACGCACGCACGCACGCACGCACGCACGCACGCACGCACGCACGCACGCACGCACGCACGCACGCACGCACGCACGCACGCACGCACGCACGCACGCACGCACGCACGCACGCACGCACGCACGCACGCACGCACGCACGCACGCACGCACGCACGCACGCACGCACGCACGCACGCACGCACGCACGCACGCACGCACGCACGCACGCACGCACGCACGCACGCACGCACGCACGCACGCACGCACGCACGCACGCACGCACGCACGCACGCACGCACGCACGCACGCACGCACGCACGCACGCACGCACGCACGCACGCACGCACGCACGCACGCACGCACGCACGCACGCACGCACGCACGCACGCACGCACGCACGCACGCACGCACGCACGCACGCACGCACGCACGCACGCACGCACGCACGCACGCACGCACGCACGCACGCACGCACGCACGCACGCACGCACGCACGCACGCACGCACGCACGCACGCACGCACGCACGCACGCACGCACGCACGCACGCACGCACGCACGCACGCACGCACGCACGCACGCACGCACGCACGCACGCACGCACGCACGCACGCACGCACGCACGCACGCACGCACGCACGCACGCACGCACGCACTCACGCACGCACGCACGCACGCACGCACGCACGCACGCACGCACGCACGCACGCACGCACGCACGCACGCACGCACACACACACACACACACACACACACACACACACACACACACACACACACACACACACACACACACACACACACAACGATACTAAGCGTTCGATATTCGATGCGATGATGTTTGTTTATTTGAGACCAAGGGTCTATCTCATTGTCCATTCATAAGGTGTGAATGTAGAGATTTAATGTCAGCATTTGTTTATAAATGTTTATCGGTGTAATATTTTTTAAGTTGAGAGGTACTTGAGGGGGGGTCTGACCCTTCTCGACTGACATTTCATTTTAACATCGTAGTGTTTATTCGTAATTGAATATTTAGGCGCAAGTGATAAATGATATCGCCGCCATAAACATAGAGTTTCGTTTTCGGGGCGAGACAGTTGACCCACCACCCCCTCACGACGACCAAGGGTCTGACTCATCATGCATTCCTTAGGCATAACTGTTCTATTCAACATTTGTTTATAAATGTTTATCGCACTAATAAATTTCAAGAGTGACACGTGGCCCAAGATATTTGAAGTGTATGTATATATTATCGCCTAAACAAGCGCTTGATGAAAATTCGAGTTCAATTCGGGTGTGTTTATTTATTAATGTTTATATTATAGGTAATAATTGACAGCTCTTGGAGGGTCACCGAGCGATACATTCAGAGAAAAAAGATAAACATTCAACCGTCCAACCACCCACCTCCCACCGCCCACCTCCTCATCACCCACCGCATGCCGCTCGTCGATTCACGCAAAATAAAAAAATTACGTTTCAACCACCCCACCACCCACTGCATGTCGTTCACCGATTCACACGACAAATAAATTTTCTACTACCCACCCGACCCACCTCTTCACCACCCACGGCGTATCGCTCGCCGATTCTTTGAAAAAAAAAAAAAAATTCATTCAAACCACCCACCCACCACCCACACCCGCCAACCCCCACCCACCCCCTCTTCGCCACCCACCGCATATCGCGCGCCGATTCTTGCAAAAAAAAAAAAAATCAACCCACCCACCACCCACCACCCACACGCCCCACCCACCCACCGCCACCCACAGACACCCACCCGCCACCCGCCACCAAGTGGTTCGAGTCTGAGCTAAGTGGTTCGAGTCTAGGCTAAAAAGTGTCGGTAAATGTCGGGGTAGATCCCTAGGCTTAGAACCCGCCGTGTATATCTACTGTTAACTGTCTCAATTTTGCACACCATTGTTCAGTACAGTGACGACGAATCTGGGCACTGCACGGCTTTGTCAATTTCAACAAAATTCGGATACTCTCGCGAAGGGCGTGGTCTGCCATTATTGCGCGATAAAAAGATAATGCATCGATGCCTGACTAAATCACGACTGGCAGTTCCTCGCAATTTTAGATGCATATAAAACCCGATATGTTATGTCTCTGGCCACGCGCGTAAACTCTATCCCACCTCTTTGTTCTTAACTACTGCTTACTCAGCAAATCATTTGATCGCGCGAAAAAATCGTGAGGCGCGGTACTGCCAGTATTTCATCAGATCTCGTGCCGTCAAAATTAATACGGAAACCCTTAAAAATGGCTTACGAATTTTCCGAGTGTGGCGAATACTCGTACGGCAATGAAACTGATAGTGAGAAAAAAGCGTATGAAATTTTCGAATGTATCGAATACGAAAGCTGGGTAGACGATGGCGATTTTGGTGACGCAGAGGAAGAGCCGTGGTATTATAATGGTGTGACAATAGACTATGGCATACGCGTAAAAGACGCTAATGCGCCTCCAAGATTATCGCCGCGCGTTTCGTGGACGCTACGCGTGGCGGACGATGGTAGTGAGGAAATTCGGTGGTCGGCAAGGTCATTGCAATACTTAGCCCTTGCGACGGTATTAAATAATATAACTCGTTACACCAGGGAGGATTGGGCTATTCTCCGTCACATATTGGGTAAAATTGATACTCACAATGAAAAAAAATTTCGCTCGATGCTGTGGACATGAGTTACGTTCTGTTTCCACAGTTGTGTAAGTTTGTGCATTGGTCTTGCCCATCGGCTAATAGACAAGACCCTCGTAATATAAATATATGGTTACGCGAACCTCTCGAGTACATAGCGAATTCTCTGGTGGCGTATCATTCGCGTCATCGGGATTTGCGCGTGTATGACACCCGCACCGGTACCTCACGCGTGCCGGATATTTGGCGTTGCTGGAACACAACGACATTTTCTCCGAATTACTACCACTACACGTGTAAACAGGCACGCTGGTGGCTTGACAGGCGGGGTGCGTATTACGTGGACGTAGATCATCCATGTAAAAGACGGAGACGCGGCGATCCGAGTCTATGCTTTGACCCGGAGGAGTCAGTAGACTCGGAAGAAGAAGACAGAGCCGCATATGATTATCGGTACATTTAAAATAAAAATAAAATAAAAATAAAATAAAAATAAAATAAAAATAAAATAAAAATAAAATAAAAATAAAATAAAAATAAAATAAAAATAAAATAAAAATAAAATAAAAATAAAATAAAAATAAAATAAAAATAAAATAAAAATAAAATAAAAATAAAATAAAAATAAAATAAAAATAAAATAAAAATAAAATAAAAATAAAATAAAAATAAAATAAAAATAAAATAAAAATAAAATAAAAATAAAATAAAAATAAAATAAAAATAAAATAAAAATAAAATAAAAATAAAATAAAAATAAAATAAAAATAAAATAAAAATAATTGTATGTCGTGGCAACAGCGGTGACGGGTACGCGTGTGTGTGTGCGCATATCTGTGACAGTCTCCAGATTTTGCAGAATCAGCACGAGACTGGGCGGCGGCTATGATCTCATAAGAGCGGCTGTCAGTATACAGTGGGAACGTGCCGGCGACAAATCGCTCCGTAAAAATCAGTGAATAAAAATGTGCTACAATCGTGCGCCAATCGAGGAGGTGTCTGCCGTACCCTTTTCGGGGCCTTTGGAACCAGAGCCCGAAGAGGAACGGCGTCCGCGTCCAGTACGGAACAATATCCGTAAGTTTTATTTTATTTATTTTATTTATTTTATTTATTTTATTTATTTTATTTATTTTATTTATTTTATTTATTTTATTTATTTTATTTATTTTATTTATTTTATTTATTTTATTTATTTTATTTATTTTATTTATTTTATTTATTTTATTTATCAGAACGCGTGAGATACGCGGGAGAGGAGGAGAGGAGGCGTCGGCGGCCTCAGCTGCGCTACGCCGACTATGCCAGCCTTCAGACGCCGGAGCCGGACATTGAGTACGTCGTGTGGGAGCGGGAAGGGCAGGAGCCTCTCCGCGTCCCGGTATTCGATGATCGGCGCTGGGCGAATCGAGCTCCTGAGGGCCTCCCGACCCCAAAATGAAGGGCAGCGATAGATGGTGAGTTGTTTTTTTGCCTTATAAGTATAATCATAACAATAATTTTTTTTGTTTACAGGCTACTTCAATGCACGCGGGAGCGCCATCAATGAAGAAGACGAGCATTAAAACTTATAAAAAATATTTAAAATGTTAAAAATTAATAAAAATATTTAAAAAATAAAAAATTTATTTCTTCTGGGTGCACTATGGAGACTTCCGCACACGCTCCCATCCCCCTCTCTATCACACACACCTCCGGGCGCGGTCGGGCCCGAGGAGTGGGGATGCGAGTGGGGGGTCGCCATAGTGCACCCCTTACTACTCATAGTTCACTTAAATCGGCACGAGCAAGGGGGCGGAAGATTTCTCACCAGGACCCTTAACCGAATTGAAGCAAGGTTCGCACCGGTCTTACGGGATACGTAAGACGATAAGGTTTCATGTGAACCATGTTTCGAGGCCGCTTCAATTCGGTAAACAGCCCGACCGGAAGTATGGAAGTTTACGATAGTCTGCGTTATTATTTTCAATCCGTACGGGATAAGGGCGGGAGATTTCCCATGAACGTCCTTAACCGAGTTGAAGCAAAGTCCGCATTGGTCTTACCAGTTGCGCATGACGATAAGGTTTCACGTGAACCATGTCTCAAGGTCGCTTCAATTCGGAAAATAGCCACGGGGTATTTTAATCGGCGCACAAACTGTGTGCAGTCAGATCCGAGATGATTACCCAAGTAAAATGGGCGCTGGAAGAAGTTCGTGCGAAGAAAAGTAGTTTTAAATTTACCAATCAGGCTATATATCAAAGACGACTTCGATATGCAGGTGTCTCGAGGAATTGACGGTTCCTCGACTTCGGGCTAACTCGATTCCGTTGTTTCATGCGTCGCGGGCTTTTCAGGTAGTCCTTGCGAGTAGTGTTCACTTCGCATAAGTTTCAGAGAAATGAGAGGAAATTGAAATCATTTCTGATGGCATAAAAATCTGAACAAAATCAAGCATATTAATTGTGCTGAAAAGATAAATTTTGCATAATAATAATGTCAAAAGATTATTAAAAATCGATAAACAATAAAATTGTTGAACAAATTTCCCGGACACCTAACTTTTATTTTTATGAAAATGATTCGTTCACTTTTCTGAATACGTATGAATATTTTCAGATTCTTTAATTCAATTTGAATTTTTTGTTTATATGGGAAAAGTTTATAGAAAGTCACAAAATTCTAAGTGAATTTAAAAATATGAAAAGATTCATACGGGTTCAGAAAAATTAACGAATCGTTTTCATATAAAAAAGTTAGGTATCCGGGAGCTTTGTCGAACAATTTTATTTTTCATTAATTTGTTAATAACATTTTGGAATTATTACTATGCTAAATTAATATTTTCAGCATCTTTAGGGTGCTTGAATTTGTTCAGATTTTTATACCATCGAGAAGTGTTTGCAATTCTCTCTCATTTCTCTGAAACTTATGCGAAGTTTCTATTTGCAAGGAATACCTTAAACGATTATCGTTGTGTGAACGATAGGACATAACGAAAGTTTTGGTATAAGCGTTTCCTGAATGGAATGGTATATTCCATTCGCGGATTTTGTTATTTACATTTGTATATCCTTATCATTACTATTCTAATGATGTGAACCGAGAGGCGTGGATTTTCATGGATCGTATGTCGAAACAGCACCAGCTCGCACAGCAATCTACCGAAGTGTTTAGAATCGTCCGTTATATTTTCTACATTTCAGCATTTCGTTACCCTTTATCATTTGTTTTGTCATTGCTTAGTTTCTTCCGCGATCAATCGACAGTCTGCATCGTTTGTCACTTGTTTCAAATATCTGTCACACGTGGCAAATATATCAAGCTATCTGATCGTGAAAGGAGTTACGGAGTAGAAAAACTCAAACGAGAGAAGGAACGAGAGAAGGAACGAGAGAAGGAACGAGAGAAGGAACGAGAGAAGGAACGAGAGAAGGAACGAGAGAAGGAACGAGAGAAGGAACGAGAGAAGGAACGAGAGAAGGAACGAGAGAAGGAACGAGAGAAGGAACGAGAGAAGGAACGAGAGAAGGAACGAGAGAAGGAACGAGAGAAGGAACGAGAGAAGGAACGAGAGAAGGAACGAGAGAAGGAACGAGAGAAGGAACGAGAGAAGGAACGAGAGAAGGAACGAGAGAAGGAACGAGAGAAGGAACGAGAGAAGGAACGAGAGAAGGAACGAGAGAAGGAACGAGAGAAGGAACGAGAGAAGGAACGAGAGAAGGAACGAGAGAAGGAACGAGAGAAGGAACGAGAGAAGGAACGAGAGAAGGAACGAGAGAAGGAACGAGAGAAGGAACGAGAGAAGGAACGAGAGAAGGAACGAGAGAAGGAACGAGAGAAGGAACGAGAGAAGGAACGAGAGAAGGAACGAGAGAAGGAACGAGAGAAGGAACGAGAGAAGGAACGAGAGAAGGAACGAGAGAAGGAACGAGAGAAGGAACGAGAGAAGGAACGAGAGAAGGAACGAGAGAAGGAACGAGAGAAGGAACGAGAGAAGGAACGAGAGAAGGAACGAGAGAAGGAACGAGAGAAGGAACGAGAGAAGGAACGAGAGAAGGAACGAGAGAAGGAACGAGAGAAGGAACGAGAGAAGGAACGAGAGAAGGAACGAGAGAAGGAACGAGAGAAGGAACGAGAGAAGGAACGAGAGAAGGAACGAGAGAAGGAACGAGAGAAGGAACGAGAGAAGGAACGAGAGAAGGAACGAGAGAAGGAACGAGAGAAGGAACGAGAGAAGGAACGAGAGAAGGAACGAGAGAAGGAACGAGAGAAGGAACGAGAGAAGGAACGAGAGAAGGAACGAGAGAAGGAACGAGAGAAGGAACGAGAGAAGGAACGAGAGAAGGAACGAGAGAAGGAACGAGAGAAGGAACGAGAGAAGGAACGAGAGAAGGAACGAGAGAAGGAACGAGAGAAGGAACGAGAGAAGGAACGAGAGAAGGAACGAGAGAAGGAACGAGAGAAGGAACGAGAGAAGGAACGAGAGAAGGAACGAGAGAAGGAACGAGAGAAGGAACGAGAGAAGGAACGAGAGAAGGAACGAGAGAAGGAACGAGAGAAGGAACGAGAGAAGGAACGAGAGAAGGAACGAGAGAAGGAACGAGAGAAGGAACGAGAGAAGGAACGAGAGAAGGAACGAGAGAAGGAACGAGAGAAGGAACGAGAGAAGGAACGAGAGAAGGAACGAGAGAAGGAACGAGAGAAGGAACGAGAGAAGGAACGAGAGAAGGAACGAGAGAAGGAACGAGAGAAGGAACGAGAGAAGGAACGAGAGAAGGAACGAGAGAAGGAACGAGAGAAGGAACGAGAGAAGGAACGAGAGAAGGAACGAGAGAAGGAACGAGAGAAGGAACGAGAGAAGGAACGAGAGAAGGAACGAGAGAAGGAACGAGAGAAGGAACGAGAGAAGGAACGAGAGAAGGAACGAGAGAAGGAACGAGAGAAGGAACGAGAGAAGGAACGAGAGAAGGAACGAGAGAAGGAACGAGAGAAGGAACGAGAGAAGGAACGAGAGAAGGAACGAGAGAAGGAACGAGAGAAGGAACGAGAGAAGGAACGAGAGAAGGAACGAGAGAAGGAACGAGAGAAGGAACGAGAGAAGGAACGAGAGAAGGAACGAGAGAAGGAACGAGAGAAGGAACGAGAGAAGGAACGAGAGAAGGAACGAGAGAAGGAACGAGAGAAGGAACGAGAGAAGGAACGAGAGAAGGAACGAGAGAAGGAACGAGAGAAGGAACGAGAGAAGGAACGAGAGAAGGAACGAGAGAAGGAACGAGAGAAGGAACGAGAGAAGGAACGAGAGAAGGAACGAGAGAAGGAACGAGAGAAGGAACGAGAGAAGGAACGAGAGGCGTCGCTAAAGGGCTTCACTTCCGAAGATGTGGCCGCCGCCTCGAAAAAAATAGCTTTTTATGAAAAGGTAAGAACGACATAAGGAATATGTTATTATCAACTAATAAATAATATGAAACACGATGATAGTAATGATGGTACTGACTTGTATTATATCTTGTGACGATGCTGTTTTAGTTATTCTCCCAAAGTTGGGTCGATCCGGGGAGTATGGGGTGAGGAAAAAGGGGGAAATAACGTTCCAAAATTTTTGTGTAGAAAACTATAAAACTGTAACCTTTAATATTTCGTCGTATGCTAAATAGCAAGTAACAAAGAAAAAGATCGAAAGTAATTTCCGCTTCAACGCCGGTACTGGTACGTTGAAGGGATCGAGTTATCACAGAAAAAATACCTTAATGATAATCCGGGGAAAGAACAAAAAAAGGCTGATAGCAGAACTCGAAGATACAAAAAAAAGAGAAATGAAAATCAGATACTGAACAAAAGAAAAGATAAAATACACCAAAAACTTGATAATAGTTCGCTCGGAATACCAATAAAAAGAAAGGGAAGAAAAGTGATACAAATGATACTCAAAAGAAATTAAACTTAAAAGAAAACTTACAAAAAAGACGATGTCTATTATAATTATTGAGACCGCATGGGTCTGGGTCGGTCGCACGGAAAAACGGGGGCTGGCCGGTGAAAAACTCTACACAAAAAAACTTGATTGGACTAGAATCGAAACTCAAAAAGAATGAAACTCGAAAAAGAATGAAACTCAAAAAACAATGAAACTCAAAAAATTGTCAGTGGTTATTTTGGGCGCCAGCTACTTTCTCTGTGTAGCACCGTAACTCATAAAAGAAAGGAAGAAAATCGGTTGAATCGCGCGACACGCGGCTAGCAAGGAACGGGGGGGGGGGGGGGAGGGGGATGAGACTTCTCAGGCCGAGGGCACTGTCCAGGGCTTCTTGATTTATTACCTCGGCACACAAAAAAAAACTGGTAAAAATTACAATTATAATGATCGATTAATGTCTCGATAACGTGTCTCGGGAACGGGGGAAAATTAACGATAAACGGTACGCACGCTGGAAATATCCGCGATTACCACCACTCACGCGCACGTGTTTGAATAGGGCAAAAATGTCGGCGGACGTGGCGGCCGGTACTCGACGGTCAAAGAAAAGTATACAAAATCAAAGAAAAAACGGCTTAAAACTACAAAAAGGGCATGGGTAGATTTTCAGGGGATGTCTGGGAGGTGGGGAAATTTCGAAAGGGGTAGACGGGCGGGGAAACGTGTGCAGTACTCACTCAACCACTCACTCTCAATTTACAACGAGTACGATTTCTCCAATATTCCTCTCGATGAATTGTCGGATTAGCCTGGTCGTTATATTTTCCGTACTCGGTCCAAATCGTGTCCTTGAAATCCTGGCTTATGGTCGTAATCTCTCCGGGAAGGAGTCTAATCGTTATCGGGGATAGCCTGGTCGTTATAATATATTCCTTATAGTCCTTTATCACTCTCACAACGCCTTGGCTCGAAATGAAGACAGCCTCGCTGCTTCCGGCTTCTTCTCCGACCTTAGGGTCGATCTTGCACGTGAGCGGCACAGGTGACGAATTTTAATTGGCTGTATCCTGGACTGGCTGTCGGTGGGCGTCGGGATTGGTCGCGCGACCGTGCGAATATCTCGTCGCGACGGAAGACTCATTGCGACGTTCGGCGCGCGCATCCTCGTCATCGATTCGTCTATCGATCGACGAGCAATTCTCGGTGCCGGGAGGTGGCGATCCCCGCGGCGCGTATGCGAAACGTCAGGCTTGACAGTTCGCCTACTGAAAGTTAGTGTTTGCCCGCACAACACACCTCGTCGGTTTACACTCGGCAATTCGAGCCAAGAGGGTGTCGCCGGGTTCTTAAGTGTCGGTGGACGAGTCGGGAAGGATGATCCAACTCGTCGGAATTTTTCCCGGTGGTGGCGACGACGGGCTGGCTTTTTGGACTGTCGTGGTTTGAAGGTTAGTGCCAGGGAGGTCTGCCGGTGCCTGAATTTTTGGGCTTTTCAGGTTGTTCGGGGTCGGTCAGGCTGCGCAGGGGTTGAATTCCCATCCAGGTTGGTCTTCGATGGTCTTCGGTGGGTCTTCGGTGGGTGCGTTGGAGGGCAGGCGATGGCTTCGATGAGTGAGTATGAGGGCTGACGGGGTGGCAGGGGATGAGGGTCAGTCAAGGGAAGGGGGTTAACAATGTTTAATGTCGTTGCTTAAATTGTAGTCCTAATTCTAGTTTGTCCCTAGGTGAGTGGTGGGCCTTTGAGCCAGGCAGCGGAAGGGACTTGTGACGTGCCACGTCACAATCTTTTCTATTGTAGAAATTGCAAGACGGCAATAAGGTCGAACCTGTCAGAAGGAGTGAGAGGAAGAAGAGGTTGAGAAAGATGTGACGGGACATAACGTGAAAAATTACTGGTGACCGTTTTAACGTTAGACAAAAACAATACAAAATTTGACGATACAATCACAGTACAGTTATGATATAATACAAAATTTTATAATAACTATATCTTAAAAAAATAAAATAATTATTCTAAACACATATAATACTCGTGATTATTGGTCGTATTCTTCATTCTTTTTTTTTAGCTATTTTACTTGAGGTAAAAGAGTTTTTACTTACCTAAAAAATTCAGCTAGATAAAAAAAAATCTTGCAAGAAAATCGGTGCGATAGGCGACGGCGAGAACGACTGCGACCGAAAAAACTCGGTCAAGAAATGAAATTCTCAAACTGGAAGTAACTTTTCAGAGAGAATTTTTTATTTTTCTCTCTCAGGAACACGGTCAAATGGATAATATAAGGTGGGTAATTAACGAAGCTGGGTATGCTGAGTATGGTTATGCTGGCGTATATCGGTAAGTAACGAAGCTTATATAAATAAACTTCGCTGTTGCGATCTTGCGACGATCTCGAACCGCCAAAATTTCGTCGATAAAAAAAAACGGGATGCGCCCCGTCGATCGTCATCGGCTTTAAAACAACAAGTGCTGGAAGTGCCCGTCACCTTGTTGGATACAGCACTGCACTCGTCGCAAGAAGCTGCGCTTGCAAATGCCGATCATATTCGGCGTAATGGTCCTCACAGCGTCGAGGATGCGCTTGTGTAATTCTTCCCGTGTTTGGACTGCGTGTCGTTACACGATATCCTTCATGTACCCCCAGAAGAAAAAATCTAGGGGATTTAAATCCGAAGATCTTGCAGGCCAGTTAATAGACCCGCCCCGGCCCATCGATCGGTTGGGATACGCGTGGTCCAACCAGATGCGTACTGCGGCAGCATAATGCGCCGGTGCTCCATCGTGCTGGAACCATGCATCTGCGTCCGCTTCTGCATCTATTCCAGCAGCCCGGAGAAGACCTGGCAGGCTGCGTATCAGGAACCGGCGATAGTCAGCACCCGTAAGCCTCGCAGGGAGCTCGAATGGTCCAATCTGCAAAAGAATCTGACTGTAGTTACGTCACTCGATCTTTGGAAACACTGAGATTTTCAAATCGGAAGTAACGGCACATAGAAAAATTTGCAAATGTTCTCCGGTTGAAAACTGAGATTTTAAAATCGGAAGTGCCGTGTTCCTGTATAACGTTACTTCCGCTTGAAAACTGCGATTTTGAAACCACAAGTGAGGTTACAGATAATAAAAAAATTCTGCAATGTATTTTGAATGCAGCCTTTTTTTAAATTTCTGTAACCTCACTTCTGGTTTAAAAATCGCAGTTTTCAAGCGGAAGTAACGTTATACAGGAACATGTCACTTCCGATTTCTAAATCTCACTTTTCAATCGGAAAACATTTCCAAATTTTTCTCTGTGCCGTTACTTTCTGTTTGAAAATCTCAATTTTTCCAAAGATCGAATGACGTAACTGCAGACTAGAGGAAAGTGGGTAAAAGACCGGGCATGAGACGTCTCAAATTTATTTGGAGCGTTTCTGAGGCAGATTCATGATATTCGAATAAAATTAGCAGACCATGAATCTACGGAATACGGCATAGACTCTAATGCCGCGGACGGGACAGAGGCTTGTTACGTCAATAAAATATTGTAATACTCACGAGTCGATTTCCTTTTATTCCAGCCCACAGGTTGATCGTGAATCGAGTCTGGAAGGTCCGTACTTCGGCCATAGCGTGAGGATTTTCACCACGTCTGGCGTACTGGTGGTAGTTGTGTGTATTCCACGTTGTGTTTCTCCCGTAGGCCGATTCATTGGTGAAGATTATGTTGTCGAAAAAATCCTCATTTTCTTCGCGCATCCGCAAAATCGTTTGACATAAATCGAGACGAGCAGGATAGTCTTGTGGCCTGAGGGCCTGCACGCGTATGATGTGATACGCGTGCATTCGGTGCTCTTTCAACGTCCGTTGCACACTCATATTCGGGCGATCTTCCGGATGCTGGTCTCCGGGTCTCGCTCCACTTCTCGCAGCACTTGTTGCTCGTTTCGTAGAGTCCTCGCAGTCCGAGGAGCACCAGCGCCGACTCCTTTTCGCTTCGGCAATAATACACCCCACGTGCGAACCCGATTTATTAAACGAGGGACTACGTTTTTATCAATTCGACGTTCTCGACGTGCGTTTCGACGACGCAATCTCGCATTCCTCGCGTCCACTGCGACATTATATTGTCGAGCGACTTCGTTCGCGTTTCCTCTACACGTAAAATACAGTTCGACCATTCGGTAATATTCGAGCACACCGTAATCACCCATGGCTGCGAAGGAATTGAGACGAGGTGATGAATTACTATCCGATCAGAATAAAATATATGACGGTGCAAACTGTCATCCAACGCGACTGTCCGCTATTTGGTGGAAGCACAGGCGGCTGTGTTGGATCGCTTTTTGTTATCTCACGAGCGAGATGTCTCTCGCTCGTGAAAGACTAAAAAAGCTCTTACGCGGATTATGCATACATGTATGTTTTCTTGACAAGTATTAGAAATGCCACCTGCAATCTGACACACAGCCACCTGCACTCTCCACGAATACAGTGAGACTGAGCTTTACAACGCCATAGGTTTTATTTCGATCCGATTGAAATTTATCACCTCGTCTTAATTTCCTTACTGTCATGAATGATTAAATAATGATGATTACGGCAACCTCGAATACTAACAAATGCTTGAATTATATTTTATTTGTAGAGGAACTGCGTATGAAGTTTTTCTACAGTAAAAGGTCAGAGTGAATGCTAGAAATGTGAGAATAAACAGCATCGCTCATATCGAATAAGAAATCCATAATAACGTTGTTATTCGCTTCACTAGACGTGTTCCCCCGTGGAGTGTGATCTTCCCAAATCGTAAAGAGTCGGCGCTCGTGTGCTTCAGTTTTCAAGAACGCTGAGGAACGAACAGCAAATACTGCAACAGTCCGAGTTAGATCTGGAGACAAGCCTCCGGAACACTTCCTGGCTATTAAGATAGTCCGAGGGTACACGTGAGATCCCGAAAGAATTGGGGTAAAATTGCAAATACTTCTCGATTGGATAAAAATCTGAAAAAATCAAGCATATGGACAGTGCTGAAAAGATTGATTTTGCATAATAATGGTTCCAAAAGGACTTCCGGGTGGGCAGTGATCGATAGTTGACGCCTGGCGGTTTGGAGGTTTATTTTTACGGGAATTCGTAGTGAATTATCAGGTAGAGCTGTTTTGGAAAGTGTTGCAAGGGTAGAGGAGAAGATGCTTTCTTAGGGGAAGTGTTGGTGGAAAGCTTCTTAACGGCTGTAGTATAGTGTTTCCGAAAGTGTGGTTGCTTGGAAAGTGTGAGGTTAGGGGAACCTAGCGTGGATTTGCGCGCGTGGGGTCGGCAAGGAAGAAAGGTGTTGGATCGGCGACAGGAAGTGGTAGCGACGTGGCACTGAAAGGAACTGCAGCAGGTTCGGTCGGTATTGCAGGCAAGGACCCAACAGCGATGGCGACAGGGAAAAAAGCACGTGGCAGGCCGCCAAAGACGCCAAAGACTGATGGCAGCGGGAAAAAGTTCAAAGAGAATAGTAAGAAGACGGACGATCAGGGTCAAATGGACTCATTCGTGATTAAGGGTGACAACCCATTTGTGGGTAGGGAGTTCGTAGCTCGCACGCCGGTGGTGAAGGAGAAACCTGACGGAAATATTGTTTTCGACAACGAGGAAGCGGTGGACGACCCGGATTTGGAAGCAGACGATAGTGTTGCATGTCGAGGAGAGGAGGAAGACGAGGAAGGGATTGTTCCGGTGGACACAGAGTCGGAAGATGGTGAACAGAATTTCGTACGAGAAAAGGGTGATGACCAGAATAATAATGTTCTGGAAAATGCGGAAGACGGTGCACACGTCCCATTGATAAAGTGGACGACGGAGCTTAGTGACGCAGAGAGTAAAATGCACATCGTTTCGAGGAATATGGTAGCAGAGGCAGAGAGGAGAATAAAAAATTGGTTCGGTCAACAATTAGCGGAAGTAAAAGCACAGTTGGACATGGAGGAGGAAATGGATAGTGCGAGGCAGTGTGAGTGTTGTGAACGATGGAGGGAGGAGGTTGTGGCGCAGAATAGTGGTCTGGAGGAACTGAGAGAGCAAAGGGAGAAAGAAAGGAAGCTGTGGGAGGAGGAAAGAAAATTATCGCTTGGGATTATCGATAGGTTGACACAGGAATCAAGCATGTCTGAAAGAAGATTTTCGAGGGCGAAGCAAAATGAAGTGTTTGACAGCAATGGTGCGGACCATGGAGTGGACGCCAGCCTCGAGAGAGTGAGCGTTGCGTCTCGGGAATCCAATGCTAGTCAATAGTGTCGGGAGAGAATCCATAGGACCGGGATGGTGGGAGAAAGAAGACTGTCGCAAGAGAACAAAGAGATAAATGAGTGCGAGTATAACGCGATCAAAATGAACGTTGAACATCAACCGACGTTTAACGAAGAAGAAGCCTGGCACGAAGGAAATAAAGCAATTGAGGAACAGAGGGAGCTGCAACGCCAGTGGCAAAAGGACAAAGCTAAGAGCGGGATTAGACATCCAGGAAGGTTGAGTTCGAATGAGTTGGAAGTGGAATTGGAACAACGGAGAAGACGAAAAAGAAATATACGAGTGGTAGGGTTGAAAGCCACAGCAAAAGGTGTTAAAAGGGATCTCGAGAAAGCGATACTGGACAGGACGGGAGGGCGGCCTTGGATCACCAACATGTGGTCGACCGGGCAAGGCGTGGTAGCGGAATTGGGATTGATTCAGAATAAAATTGAGATCATGTAGAGGAACCATCGTGCAAGAGGGGGTGGCGTTCTGATTTTGGACGACCACACGCGAAGGGAACAGGAGGTGCAGGAGTGGATTGAGCTACAGGCAGAAGAAAGGCGACGAAAGGGCGAGATTGTCCGCACTGGGTACTTGAAATTGTGGACCGACGATGGATGGAAGATTTGGAATGACCTAGAGGGTCAACTGGTACCGGGAGCGCCGAGACGAAATATTGGGTTTCGTAATAAACTGGCGCGTTTGAAAGGGAAACTCTAAGAAGATGGGCATACGAGTGGTATCATGGAACATAGCAGGGGCAAAAAAGATTAACGGAGTGTGGTACTGGTTGAAGAAATTCGACATAATTGCATTACAGGAAACGTGGACGGAAAAAAAGGATGAGAATCGCGTGCTGAACAGTTTAGATAGAGACTAAGTGGTTTTTTAAGCCGGCAATCAGGAAGTCTAAGAAGGGTAGGGCGATGGGCGGACAGATAATAGGATTAAGGAAAATATGTGACGAATGTAAAAAATGTTGTGTGTAAGAATGGAAAGAGGGTTTGATAATAGAAGGTTTGGATCTTGGAGCGGAGGAAGATACCGGTGTGCTAGTGACCGTGTATAATAATTGCGGTTTCAAAAACCTAGAGGTGGAGTTAGAAAAAATTGTGAGTGACGTGGAAGAGAGGAATGGGTTCGTTCTGTTAATTGGCGATATGAATGCGAGAGTTGGCAATGATCAAGGTGAACTCGGAGATGGTGACAAATGGGTTAGAGGAAGGGAATCACAAGATAAAATAAAAAACGCTGAGGGTCGAAAGCTTTTGAATTTGTGTGATCGGAATGGGTTGATAATAATGAATGGAAGGTGTGAAGGGGACAGGGAGGGGCATATCACGTTTGTTGGGGATAGAGATGGATCTGTGATAGATTACGTAATTATAAGTGAGAATGAAGAGTATATTGTGAGAGAAATGAAAGTAGAAGTGCGTGTGGAATCAGATCATCTGCCAGTTACCTATTTGCTGGACTCCCAGTGGACGGGTGCGTGGGGATCAGTGAAGAAGAAACAGTAGAGTCGCAAGGCAAGGAAAAAATTTTGGTATGGAAGGTGGAGGAGGCCGAGAAGTATAGGGAAGAGTTTAAGAAAGGTTGGGAAGAAACTCCCAACCTTTGCGAAAGTGCGAAGGATAGATGGGGCAGATTGACAAGATTAGTGAAGAAGGCGGCGGATAAAGCTGGTATGTTTAAATTCAGAACCGCCTCTTCAGGGGAACAAAAAAGGGTTAGTGTGGACATTAGAGAGCAGAGGAGTGTAGTGTGGGAACAGTTAAAAAACTTTATCAAAGAAAAAAAGAAAGGGAATCTCGGGGATAGAGAGAGACAATTGTTAAGGGAGGCAAAACGTAAGTTGAAGAAATGTATTAAAGAGGAAAAAAGAAAGGAGTGGGAGGAGAAGTGGAGTCAAATTGAGAACTGTGATAAGTTAGCAGAGATATGGGACGCGATTCGACCCTTTAAACCGAGACGAGTGGCCTTAGGGAAACAAATTAGCAAAAAGGAGTGGGTAGAGCATTTTGAAAAACTACTGGGTGGCGGAGGGGAACCGGAAGGTAGTTTTGTAGTCGAAATAGAGGCAGCTCAACAAGGGGGGGAGGGGCAACTGAATAAAGATATTCAATGGGGAGAGTTAATACGAGCTTTCTGTAGAATGAAGAATCGCAAAGCGGCAGGTGAGGACGGGATAGTGATCGAGTTTTTAAAGGGAATGCCCGAAGTTGGTCTGAGAGAATTAAGCGACGTTCTGAACATGTTCTGGATCAACGGGGAAATCGAAGAGGGTTGGGAAACGGCTAGGATTTATCCGTTGCACAAAGCCGGAGATGCGACTGTGGCTGCGAATTTTCGGGGGATATCCCTGTTGGATACGGGGTACAAACTGCTCGCGAATGTGCTTGCAGGAAGATTGAGAACTGAGCTGGAGGGGAATAAGTTTTTTGGGGAGAGCCAGGCAGGTTTTAGAACTAACAGGGGAACACGCGATCATGTTTTTGTTTTAAACTCGCTAATCAATAATAGTTTGAAGAAAAAAGGAGGGAAAATATACACGGCCTTTGTTGATTTCAAAGCGGCTTTCGACACGGTCAATCGAAAGTTGTTGTTGGAAAAGCTAGAAAAAGTGGGTATTCGGGGAAGGATGTTGACAATGATTGGGAAGATATATAGTGAGACGTGGAATGAAGTTATCACGGGCGAGGGAGTTTCAGAGAAATTTCGAACGAATCGGGGAGTCAGGCAAGGTTGTCCCATGAGCCCCTTGTTATTCAACCTTTTTATTGAAGATATTGATGTTATCTGGGAAAAGAGGAATGAAGGAGGCGTCGTCATAGGGGGGCAAAAGATTTTCGCGTTAAAATTTGTTGACGATATAATCCTTGTAGCAGAAGATGGTTGTGGACTTAAGAGTATGTTAGCAGCTCTGGAAAGGTTTGTCGAAAAAAATAAGTTGACTGGTAATATAGGTAAATTAAAAATCATGATTTTCAAGAAGGGTGGGCAGAACTAAAGGGGGGAAACGTGGAAGTATAATGGGCAGGATTTGAAAGTAGTGAGTAAGTATAAATATCTGGGAGTGTGGTTCTCGACAGGGAATACGATGGAGAAGCATATACAAATAACGTCCGGTAAAGTCAAGAAAGCTATAAACGCAACCTGGGGCATCTTCAAGAGGGCCAGGATTAGTAGCCTGAAACGAAGGTTATTTCGATTGAATTCGCTAGCCAAACGTGTAGTGATGTATGGTGTGGAGACATGGGGTTGGGCAAGACGGGAACAGATAGAAAGACTGCAGGCGAAATACGTGAAAATGGCTATGGGAGTTAATAGTAATACACCAAGCTACATTTGGAGAATGGAGGCAGGGGTGAGAGGAATAGGGATAGAAATGTGGAGGAGAGCAGCAAACTATTTATTGGAAGTGGCAGGAATGGATGAGAGCAGATGGCCAAAGAAATGTTTAAGGGAGGAAATTCGGGGAATTTTGAATGAGAATCCAACCAAATGGGGAAAACAGCCGAAGAAGGCTATGGAGGAGTTGGGTGAGGGAGCAGTTTGGAGTTTCATAAGAGAAGGTAATCTGCATGGATTAAAAAAGAAAATCGAAAGGGGTATGCAAACAAAATTGGACCAAGAGATTCAACTTGATTGGAGCAAAATTGATAAATCGAAATTTTGTGCAGAGTATAAGAACAGGAAATTCTCGGTAGAAATGGAAACATACTGGGAGGATAAGGAGTTTAAAATGGCGACTAAAGAAACGTGGGCAAGATTGCGGTGTGGTAGCGTGGGGAAAGGGGGCGCGAAAGGATATAGGGATACGAAATGCTCGTATTGTGGTGAACAAGAGGAAACAGTAGCGCACATTTGTGAGTGTAAAGTTATTGAAGGGAAAATGGAAAAGGGTCTGGTGGATGGTCTGAAAGAATGGAAAGGGAATACGGAAGGAGCAGAACTCGAGTGGGAGGTGAATGGTGATTTAAAAGGGAAACCTATTGTACCTCTATGTGATGTAACGGGACGTCCAGCTCGTCCGAAGGCTGCCGCAACCCTCCGACGAACCATGCCCCTGTACCGACTTAGCCCTAAGCCGACGCCACGAAGAGTCTGCACCGAGGCCACGAAGACTCCGCATCGAGGCCAACCCCCACGAAGCCGACACCGAGCCGCCACCACTCTGCCTCCTCTCTCGGAAGCCGAGACCAATTCCTCGTCTTGCCGAGGCACCGAGGGACCTAAAAGAAGAAAGAGACGCAGGGTGAGGACGGGCCACGTGAGGAAAAGGGACGGCAAAAACTCCAGCGACCTACCGCAGTATCCTGGCTCTCCAGGAGGGATGAATACCCGAATGTTGTCCCGTCCCTCCTGCCGCTATCACCCACGTCGAGGCCTTCCCGACGCCTGGATGGAGTACCCGGACCCTAACCTCCTCCCTCGGTACAAACGATGGGCAAGGGGTTTGGGAAATGGAGCCGGGTACTCGACTCGAATGAGAGCCACCCGAATCTCTCAGCCACTAAGCCGAACGGATCGGCGTCACCACACTTCCCAGCCATCCAGGACGAGTCGCAACTTCGATGCGCGCACTATCGACGGGCCATGGGGGCCGCCATGATGGCTCATGGACTGCCCGATCGAGCGCAGGATCGACCGACAATCAGTGTCGCCCCGGTGACAACGCCGCTTCCCATTGGCCGAAGATTCGAGGCCCTGGGACATCGATTTTGAGATCGACCACGACCCTGCGGCTGTTCCTGTTAGCCAATCCCAACGCCCTGCGTCCGCCAAGCCAACCAATCCGGATGTTCTTCTCGAGAGAAGACACGAGGCCGCGATCGACGCCATGTTCGACACTTCGTGACGAGCTGTCGAGTGTGAAAGGACGAAAGAGCGAATCTCGAGGACTGAATTGGATCAATTGCGAGGAAAAAGGAGTGAAAGAGTGTTGAGTGAGTACTACAATTGTACACAATTATTCCGTGAACCGTTCCAAACGGGAATTTTTCCCCAGTGAGTCGTTTCTCATAAAGAAATTGCCGGAAAACCGGCCGTGGAATTCCCACGTGCGTAGTAGCCTCCCGGCTCCACGCTTTTTCGATACGACCCCCCCCCCCCCCCCCCCCCCCACAGTGCATTGTATAGAGCCCTCGCGGTGTTGCGGCAGTGCCCCCGCGATATATTCCCCCATATTAAATTATCGTTTCTCCCCTATTATTAATAATTAGCCATAGGCGAGCGAGGTAATAATTAAGAGCGTCGAGGTCGGGAACCTCGCGACCCTGAGAATTGTTACCGCGAGATTTCGAGCGAGAACACCCCTCCCCTCCCCCCCTCCCTTCCCCTTAGTTATTATTGGAGATTGTAACCGATCGAGGCGTCGATTGTCGCGACGAAAATAAGAGCGTGACAGCGAGTGAGCTGGACGTTAAGTTTCTTTTTTTGTTTGTTTCGAGTAAAAATCATTTTCAGTGCTTTTCTTGTAAGTTGTTTTCTCTCACGATGTGATAATTGCCCACGGCGTTGTTATTTTGGGCCGGTATTATTATTCTTTATTTCAAAAGGGCGTTATTTTATTTTAATTACTTTTTCAAGAGAACATTATATCGGTACGCTTCCCCAGAGGGGAATAATATGGACGAACTCGAGCCGCAGACGCGGCTGGCGCCCTAAAAAGAAATCGAGTCGCCGTATTCATTGAATAAACGATCAATAAAATCTGATTCGCTATTATTGAAAACTTCGAACTAGACCTGACCCCCGTCCCCACCCCCCATTCCATTATAAATTTTGGCGCCCAACGTGGGGCTCGACAAATCAAACCACGTTTCAACCCTTTTCTTTTTTTTATTATTATTGTTTTTTTTTTATCTTATTATTCCACCCACTACTGCTCACCTCGTTCGCCACGAAGGACTATCCATAGTTTTTTTTTGTGTTTTGATTACCCTGATTTTTTTATTTCATTTCTCTCTACTCGTACCGCAGCCAAGGGCGCGACGAGTGAGGGCCGAAGGCATTGCGGCAACGTAAGCGGAAAGTGGCGGGAACGGACGCGTATCACACCTCGATTGTTGCGGATAATTGCCACCTGCTTGTTGTGATTTTTCCCCCTTTTTCTTCGAGAGTCATATTTTGTGTATTCCCTACCCGTGTGACACCATGAGTGACTTGGACGAAACGGACGCCACGACACACTCTAACGAGACACCCTCGGACCCCCCTCCCCCACCCGGCAACTCAACGCACCCCGTTATCCGAGCCCTACAGTCCACCATGGACATCCTCGATGGGGCGATAGCCGAGAAGATCCGAAGGGACGTAGCCGAGCTAGGTCCCTCGGGGCTAATGAGGTTACTGGACCATGCCCATCTGAATTGCGAAGGTACCACGGCCCAGGTGCAGAATCGATATCTGCGGCATGAACTCCGCCACCGGTTCCCAGATATCGAGGTGCCATGGAACCCCGAAGAGGACGAGCGGGGCGACCGAATCCCCCTGACTGCCACCGGGCTGTTGCAGGACCCCTCCTTCGACGACTCCCTTCTGTTCGCTGTTCGCGAGCAAATCCCCCCCTTGCCCCGCGGGGTTGTCCCACCCCCCGGAGTAGGGATAAGCGCGAGTCTACCCGATCTCCGGCCACACCACCAGAGGCCCTCCCGGGCCGCCATTATGGCATCCCTGCAGGAGTCGCTGCGGACGACATCCGGCCGTGACATGTCACTCCCGGTGGCGCCCCCGGAGAGCAACCGTACAGTGACCCGTAGACCCCCACCCCCGATCATCAGTAGACCCGACCCGGTTCGCGTCCCAGCCCTTGACGTGGGGGATAGGTGTTCCCTTCCAATCGCCCCCTCGCGCCAACCCCCCGTGGTATCGTTCGACCCACGATTCGTTCCGCGTACCCCCATACCCCCTCCCCCTCTGCCTCGCCCCCTTCCCCGAGTAACTGCCAACGCTACCGAACCCCTGGAAGCGACTTTTGACCACGCGACTTACGAGATCCCTCCCCTTCGGGAGAACCCCCTCGACAGCACCCGGTTTGACCCCCCTCCTCCCCCCCCACCGTTCGCCCGTGCCCTCCCACCGTCGGCCCAGCCGCCGTTGAACCAGACCCCCTTTTCTGAGTCCCGTTTATGGCGTGATTCCCGGTCAATCGATCACCTAAAGAGGTTCGGACCTCGATTTGCGGGGAAGGCCGGAGAGGATGGCGAGGAGTTCCTGACTCAACTGGCCGAGTATTGTGTCAGCCGGGAACTCACTCAGGAGGAAATCCTTCGGGCCCTACCCGAGACCCTCACGGGAGAAGCGTTGATGTGGCACCGAGTGGAGCGGGGGAGCTGGAGGACGTTCGACCAATTTCTGTTTTTCTTCCGCGAGCGTTTCGGCCATGGCGATTTCCAGGAGCGTGTCCGGAGGGAGGCAGAACTCCGAACTCAGGGAAAAGGCGAGCCGGTAACTGCCTACATAACCAAAATGAGGACGCTGTTTAGCTATCTCAGCCCTCCTCTCTCTCTCGCGAGTCAGCTGGATATCTGCTGCGCCAACCTACAGCCGGAGTTCGCTTTGCACGTGGCTCGCGAGGGGATAACTGACTTCCAGCAACTCCAGAGGGTAGCCAGGAGGGTAGAAGACGCCCATGATAGGGCTATCAGTTACCGCCCACCTCCTCCCATCACACAATCTATACTACCCTCTACGGCGTTCAACCCGAGGCCGAAGGAAGGGACTAGTAAGACGGCCGCATTAGAGACCATCACGCCCATCCCCGTGGACCCGTCGCCATCGACCCAGGCTGACGCGGAGAAGACCGCAGCCGTAGCCCCGACCCCTCAAAAACGGAAGCCGAACAAAACCCCTAACCCTCCGACCGCCGGAGTCCCCCGTACCCCGGGGCCTAACCCCCCGCTGCCCCCTCCCCCCTTTTTCCCCTATATGCAGGGACCCAATTCAGGCCCCTTTATCCAGCCGGTGCAATACACCCCCCCTCCCCCTCTAATGGCTCTTCCCCAAGTTCCCCCTCCCGCCGGGTATCCCGCCGCGATTCGACCCCAAGCCACTGGACCCCAAATCCGCTGCTATAATTGCGGACAGATCGGTCATCGCTACAACCGATGCGATTACCAGTTAGGGGATTTCTGTAGGATGTGTGGCAACCCCGGCGCCCAGACCGACTCGTGTTCGCGTTGCGCGGCTCGCCAGTCGGGAAACGCCACACCCGGGTGGCAGTAACTCCCCGTGCCCCCCGGAGGAAACCCATCCCCCCTTTGATGTCCACCCGGTTGGATCCCCCCCCCCCCCACCATTCGAGCCGCGTTTATTCCTCCCCTAATGTCCCTTCAGACCTTCCCCCCGACACCCAGGACCCCGGAAGTTGTGGACAATATCGCAACCCTGGCGACACGCGGCATTTCCTCAAGCTAAATTTTGCCGGGAGAACGATTGAAGCCCTGGTAGACCCCGGTTCTACCCGCTCCTATTTTGGGACCAAGGCCGGGGTCCATCTCACGTCACCCATGTCCCCCGCCACCGGATCGGTAAGAGTAGCCGACGACTCCATAGTACCCGTGCTCGGAGAAATCGATATCCAGTTCGAAATCGAGGGCCAGTTAAAAGCCCTGGCGGTACGAATTGCCCCCCTGTGCTACGAATGCATACTGGGAATCGATTTCTGCCGACTGTTCGGGGTGAAAATTGATTACCGGCAAGATACCTGGCGCTTGCCTGATAGGCCTCTTCGGAAGTTTGTAGACTCCCGAAGCCTGCCCATTAGTATTTCCATTTTTCCCGCCTGCGCCGGCCTAGCCGAAGCTTCCCCCGAGGCGTATGCCAGACTCCAATGCGTGTTGCACGACTTACTTCCCCCCCCCCCCCCCCCCCCCACTTCGGGGATATTGAGCATGACCCACTTAGTGGAGCACCGCATCGACGTTCAGGGGCATTCCCCCATCCGCCAACACTCCCGAGTCATGTCCCCCTTTATACTGAAAATAGCCCAGACCGAAGTGGATAAGATGCTGAACGAAGGCGTCATCGAGCCCTCCGACAGTCCCTGGCTGAGTAACCCGGTGATCGTCTCCAAACCAAATGGAAAGCATCGTTTTTGCATCGATTACCGGGACGTAAATCGAGTTACGCGTAAAGACGCGTATCCCCTTCCTAATATGGATCGCATCTTGGACGGGTTACGCACCGCCAAGTGCATCTCGAAATTAGACCTCAGCCAGGCCTATTTCCAGATTCCCGTAGCCCCCACCAGCCGGCCCGTTACCGCGTTCGCCGTGTCCGGCCGAGGCCTGTTCCAGTTCACCCGTATGCCCTTCGGACTAACCAATGCACCGGCAACCTTTCAGAGGCTAATGGACCGGCTTATTAGACCCGAGTGGGAGCCCCATGTGTTCGCATACCTCGATGATGTCATCATAGCCACGGATACTATAGAAGACCACTTCCGGTGGCTTCCCCTTGTCCTGCAAACCCTCACGAGTGCGGGATTGGAAAATAATCGGGATAAGAGCGAGTTTTTCTGTCCCGAGATCAGCTATCTGGGATATGTCGTCACCCGGGAAGGGTTGAAGGCCGACCCCGATAAAATCGCCCCCATTCTACAGTACCCCCCACCCACCTCTCTACGCCAGCTCCGACGGTTTCTCGGTATGGTGGGTTGGTACGCCCGGTTTATGGGGGATATCTCAGAATTAAAGCTCCCCCTGGTCAAGCTGTTGCACAAGGACCAAGCCTGGCAGTGGGGCCCCGAGCAACAGGAGGCCTTCGAGAAACTCCGATCGGCCTTGGTGCGTACCCCCGTATTGTCCCGCCCCGACTTTACGAGGCCCTTTGTGATCCAGACCGACGCTAGCGACCAAGCCATAGGGGCCGTCCTGACCCAAGAAGTCGAGGGGCAGGAGCACCCCATCGTCTTTGCCAGCAGGGTCCTGACCAAACCCGAGCGGAAGTACACGGTCACCGAGAAGGAGTGTCTGGCCGTATTGTGGGCAGCCAACAAGTTCCGGCCGTACGTGGAGGGGACTAGATTCACGGTGATTACGGACCACAGCAGCCTGCGCTGGCTCCGTAACCTCCGGCACTCGACCGGGAGACTAGCTCGGTGGGCCCTGGCAATGCAAGCACTGGACATGACCATTCTACACCGCAAGGGAAACCTCAATGTGGTCCCTGATGCTCTTTCCCGCATGTTCGAAGGACCTGAGGCGCCCCTGGCGGCCGTCGAAACCACCACGGATCCCTGGTATACCGGTAGGATGCAGAGTGTGCAGGATTTCCCTTATAAATACCCGAATTGGAAGATCGAAGAGGGTAAGTTATACTTCCATCGTCCCCACCCCATCATAGACCCCGCCGTGCCCGACTTAGATGCATGGAAATTAGTCCTCCCCTCGGAAACCCGTCTTCCCGTCATTCGCGACGCGCACGGTTCCTCTCAATCCGGCCACCTGGGAACCGATAAAACTTATCAGAGGCTAGTACAGGACGTTTACTGGCCGGGGATCTTTCATGACGTCGCCCAGTTTGTTGGCCGGTGTAACACCTGCCAACTTCACAAAGTCTCCCAGGCCGCCCCCGAGGGACTCATGCGCGAGCGTCCCACGGACGGACCCTGGGCGGTGGTGGCCGCCGATGTAATGGGCCCCTTCCCCCCTAGCCGTTCTCAGAACCGTTACATCGTAGTGTTCCAGGACTTGTTTACCAAGTTCATCGAGGCCAAACCCCTCCGGACTGCTACGGGGCCCACCATACTCGCGGCCTTCGAAAACCTCGTCCTGAATCGCTGGGGCTGCCCCCGAATATTCCTGACCGACAACGGCACGGAGTTTGTGAATCAATTCATGACTACGGCCCTTAGCCAGTACGGGATCCGCCAGACCACCGTTCCCCCTTATCACGCCCAAGCGAACCCCGTGGAACGTGCGAATCGCACGTTAAAAACCATGATCAACTCGTTCGTGGGAGGCGACCACCGAGATTGGGATAAGCACTTGCCCGAACTGTGCTTCGCGATGAACACCGCGACCCAAGCCTCTACGCTCATGACTCCCGCGTTTCTGAATTTTGGTCGCAACCCCCGTCCCGCGAAAAGCCCCCGTCAGCCGCCCTCTTCCCCCCTCCCCGGTGACCCCCAGGAGTGGGGCCGGCGTATGTCCAGACTACCCCTTATCCATGACCTAGTACGCCGTAACCTGGAACAGGCCGCCAAGAGGCAAGCCCAGTACTATAACAAAGGACGCGTCGACAAGCGATATCAGGTGGGCGACCTGGTTCTCCGAAAGAACCGTGTCTTATCGTCCGCCGCCCAAGGCATCGCAGCCAAACTCTCTCCCAAGTTTAACGGCCCCCATAAAGTCGCCAAGGTCGTATCCCCCGTCATCTATGAACTATACGCCCCCGATTCCCGTCGTAACCCCCGAGTCCACATCAACGACCTTAAGGCATATACCCCGGACCAGACACCTGAATCCCCCTTGTGCCCCCCGACCAGTACCCGGACTGAACCCAACGGAACCCCTCGGGACGAACCCGACTTATCACCCCCGAATTACAGGAGCCCCCCCCCCCCCCCCCCTAATGCCAACCGTGTTCTCTCCCCAGGTCAGGATGCCGAGACTGTTTGGCCCAAGACGCCTGTGGGACCGGAGTCGACGGTCCCCAGGCCCGCGATACCGGACCCCGGTGGGGTACCTGGGCGACGGAGAGGTCGTCCCCGGAAGCTACCGACCAGCAACGCTCAACCCCCCACGAGACCCCCAGGATCTTCCACCTATGGAAAACCAAAGGAGGCGAAGCGAGTCCCTCCACAGCTCGGAATCCGAGCCATCACGCCGAGCCCCCGACGATTACGAGCTCGACCTCTCGGCCCTGGCCGTGCGGCGTGAACGGTCCCGTGGCCTGAGGAAGTTTAAGGCTACGCGCCGAGCGAGGAAGTATCCCCAGCCAACGCAGAATCTCCCCCGTCCCGCTGCCCTGCACTCCCTGTGCCACTACCCCCCACTGCCCTTCCGCGCCCCCTCCCCTGCCCCCGAAGATCCCCCCCGTTCCCCGTCCGTCGCCTCCCTGACCGAGTCACTAGACGTCCCCATCAATTATGATGACACCCCCGCAACTTCCCGTTCCCCGTCCCCGATACCCCCAAGGTACCGCTTCCCCAGTCCAGCCTACCGATATTCCCCCACCCCGCCACCTTCAGCCCCCTCTTCCCCTGTGCCCGCTCCCCTCCGGGACCCGACCCGGCGTTCCCCCGCTCAGCCCCCTTCCCCCGGTATTCCCTCCCTCTTATCGCTCACCGTCTCCCCCCCTGCCCCTTCCATAATGGTACCCGCGCTCCGAGCGCTGATTCCTCTCCCCGTAGTGCCCGTTACCATTTACCCTCCTAAGTATCGCGCCCCCGTCCCCTCGCCACCTCCAGCCCCCGCAAAAATCCCGCCCCTAATGTCCCTACGCCTCCCGACACCCCCCCTATCTCCCCGTCCCCCTAGTACTGAGCCCCCCACGACCAAACCCAGCCGACCCGTTTCCACTCCCCTACCCTGCTGGGTATGTGGCAAAATGGGCCACAGCTTCCGCCAATGCCCCAGTGATTTGCCCCGCTACGACGCCCCCTTCCGCTGCTGGGGCTGCGGCAAGCGTGGACATATCTCCCGGGATTGCCCGGGACAAACCCACAAACGCCCTCACTGAGGCCGCACCCCAAAACCCCCCTTCACCCGTCAACCCTTGACCCCCTTCCCATGATGCTTTAACCGATCCCCGAGGCCCAAAAACAACCTTCCCCTGCCCGAGGCCCGACTAGACTGCCTCCATTCCCTGTTCCTATCTCTTCCTGTGATAATACAACGAGGTGTGATACTAGTGTTAAGACTACCGAAAGTATTACGGTCCGATTCCGGACCAGGGCGTAGCGATGAAGCATGGAGAGGTGTCGCGGATCTCTCACCCTACACGGAATTATTGTGCGGAGTATGAATGGGCGTTATGCCAATGGGGGGTAGTTCGACGTCAACGGGACCGTATTTCCGTCTGAGCAGGGGGGAGTTGTAACGGGACGTCCAGCTCGTCCGAAGGCTGCCGCAACCCTCCGACGAACCATGCCCCTGTACCGACTTAGCCCTAAGCCGACGCCACGAAGAGTCTGCACCGAGGCCACGAAGACTCCGCATCGAGGCCAACCCCCACGAAGCCGACACCGAGCCGCCACCACTCTGCCTCCTCTCTCGGAAGCCGAGACCAATTCCTCGTCTTGCCGAGGCACCGAGGGACCTAAAAGAAGAAAGAGACGCAGGGTGAGGACGGGCCACGTGAGGAAAAGGGACGGCAAAAACTCCAGCGACCTACCGCAGTATCCTGGCTCTCCAGGAGGGATGAATACCCGAATGTTGTCCCGTCCCTCCTGCCGCTATCACCCACGTCGAGGCCTTCCCGACGCCTGGATGGAGTACCCGGACCCTAACCTCCTCCCTCGCTACAAACGATGGGCAAGGGGTTTGGGAAATGGAGCCGGGTACTCGACTCGAATGAGAGCCACCCGAATCTCTCAGCCACTAAGCCGAACGGATCGGCGTCACCACACTTCCTAGCCATCCAGGACGAGTCGCAACTTCGATGCGCGCACTATCGACGGGCCATGGGGGCCGCCATGATGGCTCATGGACTGCCCGATCGAGCGCAGGATCGACCGACAATCAGTGTCGCCCCGGTGACAACGCCGCTTCCCATTGGCCGAAGATTCGAGGCCCTGGGACATCGATTTTGAGATCGACCACGACCCTGCGGCTGTTCCTGTTAGCCAATCCCAACGCCCTGCGTCCGCCAAGCCAACCAATCCGGATGTTCTTCTCGAGAGAAGACACGAGGCCGCGATCGACGCCATGTTCGACACTTCGTGACGAGCTGTCGAGTGTGAAAGGACGAAAGAGCGAATCTCGAGGACTGAATTGGATTAATTGCGAGGAAAAAGGAGTGAAAGAGTGTTGAGTGAGTACTACAATTGTACACAATTATTCCGTGAACCGTTCCAAACGGGAATTTTTCCCCAGTGAGTCGTTTCTCATAAAGAAATTGCCGGAAAACCGGCCGTGGAATTCCCACGTGCGTAGTAGCCTCCCGGCTCCACGCTTTTTCGATACGACCCCCCCCCCCCCCCCCCCCACAGTGCATTGTATAGAGCCCTCGCGGTGTTGCGGCAGTGCCCCCGCGATATATTCCCCCATATTAAATTATCGTTTCTCCCCTATTATTAATAATTAGCCATAGGCGAGCGAGGTAATAATTAAGAGCGTCGAGGTCGGGAACCTCGCGACCCTGAGAATTGTTACCGCGAGATTTCGAGCGAGAACACCCCTCCCCTCCCCCCTCCCTTCCCCTTAGTTATTATTGGAGATTGTAACCGATCGAGGCGTCGATTGTCGCGACGAAAATAAGAGCGTGACAGCGAGTGAGCTGGACGTTAAGTTTCTTTTTTTGTTTGTTTCGAGTAAAAATCATTTTCAGTGCTTTTCTTGTAAGTTGTTTTCTCTCACGATGTGATAATTGCCCACGGCGTTGTTATTTTGGGCCGGTATTATTATTCTTTATTTCAAAAGGGCGTTATTTTATTTTAATTACTTTTTCAAGAGAACATTATATCGGTACGCTTCCCCAGAGGGGAATAATACGGACGAACTCGAGCCGCAGACGCGGCTGGCGCCCTAAAAAGAAATCGAGTCGCCGTATTCATTGAATAAACGATCAATAAAATCTGATTCGCTATTATTGAAAACTTCGAACTAGACCTGACCCCCGTCCCCACCCCCCATTCCATTATAGTGAATATATTGCCGCATTCGAAAAACTAGTGAAGAATGCGAAGGAAACAAACGTGGAATGTGTGAATGGAAATACTTGAACATGTATTGAGAGTGTGAATGTTGGATGAATTGGGACATTTTTGTGTTTTCAGTCGTTAAATATAACTCGGCATCGGATATTTCTAGTAAAATAAGTATTATAAATGTTGGAAAGATATGGTACGAAACACTAGTAATAAGGGGGAATAACTGTATAAGGGAGGGGATCTGTATAGACCCGAGAGGGTGTACATGGAATAAAATGCTACAACTACCTAAGTAGACAGCGGTCGAAATGTTAATGTTAATGGTTCCAAAATGTTATTCAAAAATTAATCAAAACCAAAATGTACAATAAACCGTCCATAAACCTAACTTTTTTTCAAATTACAGCGATTTGTTAATATTTTGAGAATGTATGGATTTTTTCAAAAATTACACAAAATTCTGAAAAATGCATACGATCTCCGAAAATTAACAAATCGTTTTTGATTGAGAAAAAAATTAGGTCGATGGGTGACGTATTGAACCATTGTTTAAATAATTTTTTCAATGACATTTGGAATTATTATTATGTAAAATCAATCTTTTCAGCACCTTCCATATGCTTGATTTTGTAAAATGTTTACCCTATCGAAAAGTGTTTGCGAGGTTCTCTCAAGTCTTCCTGAATCTCTCACATGGGGCGAAACTATACGCTCAGACTACTTCAAGTTTACCCGGATGAGCATGGAACGGACATTAAAGAAACCCCGAATTCACGCATATCTTATAATACGCATGCAAGCCCGCGGACGGTTCATGTAGAGACTTATAAGACGGATTCGATGCTAATGAACCCTGCAAGTCCTACTAATATCGAGATTTTTTTTTTTTTATCAGCTCCAAAAGCTATCGGCGTGTCCGGTGTAACAATCTCAATTGTCACGCCACAACGCAAGCCTGTTAAATTGACAAAAAAATCTCATTCATTTTGTCGTTTTAACTGAAATTATTATATAACTATGTGTATGAACTGGTAAGACTCTCAGCTCGTACAACTCATCGAGCTATTTTGCATAGCTCGTCTCGGGAAATACTACTGTTTGTGTCAACCGAATTTCGTATTTTTTAAATTTCAAATAAAAAATCGTTAGTGGTTAAGAAATGTATAAATAAAACTCGATGATCCCCAAAATAAAATCAATTTGTGGTTCATCAACTTCTGTTTATACATTTATCAACCACTAACGATTTTTAATTTGGAACTCGACAAAAACAGAGTTCGGCTGACACAAACAGAAGTATTTCCCGATACGGGCTGTGAAAGCCAAGTGACGCTGCGAACTGTACGAGCTGAGATACTTTTAAATGAACAGAGTTTCAATGTACACAGGCTTACCAACTCCTACACATAGTTATATCATATTTTCAGTTAAAACGAGAAAATGAATGAGATTTTTTATCAGTTCAACATGCTTGCATAGTGACCTGACGAATAAGATCGTTATACCGGCCACGTCAATCTTTGGTGTTAATATAAAAATTATATTTTTTTCGTTATTACTACAGCTTGCAAGATACATTGGACAATCGAAACCGTCTTATCAGTCACTACATGAACCATGCGCAGGCTTGCACGCGTATTATATGATACGTGTGGAGTCAATTTTTCTTTAAGGTAGTCCTTGCGACTAGTGTTCACTTCGCATAAGTTTCAGAGAAATTGATAGATAGATAGATGTTTTATTGAGTCCTGAGACGAATCCCCTAAGGACCGAGCGATACAGGTAAGGCGGTACATATGGCGAGGCGAAGAAAATTTTGAGTACAGAATAGTTAATATGGAACTTACGTAGCGCATTTAAAAAGATTATATGTATAGAAAAATCAGAGCAAATACAGAGCGGAGTCAGAGCGAATGAGAGGGAATTGAAAACACTTCTCAATGGTATAATAATCTTAAAAACTTCAAGCAGCTTGGTCTTACACAGCTCGTAAGACCAATGCAGACTTTGCTTCAACTCGGTTAAGGACTTTGATGGTAAACCTCCCGCCCTCATCCCGTACCGATTGAAAGTAATATTGCAAATTTTCCGTTATTACCGAATTTATTTATTTATTACCGAGTTATTACAGTTTACCGAATTGAAGCGACCTCGAGACATGGTTCTCGTGGAACTTTGTCGTCTTACGTATCCCGTAAGACCGGTGCGGACTTTGCTTCAATTCGGTTAAGGGTCCTGGTGAGAAATCTGCCGCCCTTGCCCGTACCAATTCAAATGAACTACCGTAAACTTTCATACTTCCGGTCGGGCTGTTTACCGAATTGAAGCGGCCTCGAAACATGGTTCACGTGAAACCTTATCGTCTTACGTACTCCGTAAGACCGGTGCGGACTTTGCTTCAATTCGGTTAAGGGTCCTGGTGAGAAATCTTCCGCCCCCTTGCTCGTACCGATTTAAGTGAACTATCGTAAACTTTCATACTTCCGGTCGGGCTGTTTACCGAATTGAAGCGGCCTCGAAACTGTTAATATTTATTCTTTTTATCATGTGTGAGGGATGGATTGGAGGATCAGGTGAAAATCAATTTAACAATCGATTGTGATAATAATACAAAAATGGCTGTCTAGCCAACGACTTTATTATTTCTCTCCTTTACGACACGAACTTTGCTTCCGCTTGACTAGGCGCATGCGACGGTACTAATACGGCACAGAGCGTGCTTGCACGAAGACGCCTCGACGTCAGCCGAACGGTTCCGACATTATCCGAACGACTCTCGCGCTCGACATGACCGTTCACATCAGCGAAAGGCATAGATGCGCGACAAACTCATTTTACACCAACAGAAACATGGTTCACGTGAAACCTTATCGTCTTACGTATCCCGTAAGACCGGTGCGAACCTTGCTTCAATTCGGTTAAGGGTCCTGGTGAGAAATCTTTCGCCCACTTGCTCGTACCGATTTAAGTGAACTATCGTAAACTTTCATACTTCCGGTCGGGCTGTTTACCGAATTGAAGCGGCCTCGAGACGTGGTTCAGGTAAAACCTTATCGTCTTACGTATCCTGTAAGACCGGTGCGAACTTTGCTTCCATTCGGTTAAGGGTCCTGGTGAGAAATCTCCCGCCCCCTTGCTCGTACCGATTCAAATGAACTATCGTAAACTTGCATACTTCCGGTCGGGCTGTTTACCGTATTGAAGCGGCATCGAGACGTGGTTCTCGTGAAACCTTATCGTCTTACGCAACTCGTAAGACCGGTGTGGACTTGCTTTAACTCGATTAAGTCGGGAAGTGTCGGGTACACACATCCTATATTTTTCCCATTACACGAAAATAAAAAATGTTTGGGATAGCACATTTTTTCTAACGGTCCCATCGGTGAGAAGGTACATTAGATCTTTAATCCGAAAATAATGCCGCACAAACGAGTGCGAATTCTTGACTTAGGCGAAGTTAAAAAAAAAAAAAAGATACCACCGACAAGGATCGAACTCGAACCCTTTGAGTTTCTAAACAAACGCTCTAAGCGCTAGTCCAAGTTTGATATGCTAACGAGAGTATTGATTAATGATTTCGTGCATTGGTATCTGTTTGTATTATTGTCGAGAATTTTCTCTCGACTGAAGCCGTCCGGAGACTCGATGATTCTATCGGTGATCGCCACAAACGGAGCTGGAGCGAAGCGGGAAAGCGAGTTGTAGCAGTAAATGAAAAACTCCGAATACACTTGTTACAATAGCGTGAATAATCTTTATTTTTCGGATTGCGTGCAACTGAGCGCGAGTGGTCACTCGGAGACACTCGGCGAGACTGGCTCGCGGTAGATAGCGAGCGACGGACTCGGATACAAAAAAAAACCAAACCTTTTGGGTCGCAACATGTATACAGGTGTAGGGTATTGTCGTCGTCATACATATACATAGGCCGTCAGAGTACATATACCGCAGCTGTTCGTATACACGAGGTGTTGGGGACTGTCGCGAACAGTATCTTTGTTCGGTAAAAAAAAAAGTTGAAAATTGAAATCTTCATATGGCTTCTTCATAAAAGTTGAAAATAGAAATTTTCATATGGCTTCCTCATATAAGTTGCAAATTTAAATTTTCATATGGCCTTCTCATAACGTTCCTTTATTTGCGAAGCTTCTTCTACGAGGAAGCATTTTCTGTATTGTTGGCTTCGTCATCGAGGAAGCTCCGCAAATAAAGGAACATTATGAGAAGGCCATATGAAAATTTAAATTTGCAACTTATATGAGGAAGCCATATGAAGATTTCAATTTTCAACTTTTATGAAGAAGCCATATGAAGATTTCAATTTTCAACTTTTTTTTTTACCGAACAAAGATACTGTTCGCGACAGTCCCCAACACCTCGTGTATACGAACAGCTGGGGTATATGTACTCTGACGGCCTATGTATATGTATGACGACGACAATACCCTACACCTGTATACATGTTGCGACCCAAAAGGTTTGGTTTTTTTTTGTATCCGAGTCCGTCGCTCGCTATCTACCGCGAGCCAGTCTCGCCGAGTGTCTCCGAGTGACCACTCGCGCTCAGTTGAACGCAATCCGAAAAATAAAGATTATTCACGCTATTGTAACAAGTGTATTCGGAGTTTTTCATTTACTGCTACAACTCGCTTTCCCGCTTCGCTCCAGCTCCGTTTGTGGCGATCACCGATAGAATCATCGAGTCTCCGGACGGCTTCAGTCGAGAGAAAATTCTCGACAATAATACAAACAGATACCAATGCACGAAATCATTAATCAATACTCTCGTTAGCATATCAAACTTGGACTAGCGCTTAGAGCGTTTGTTTAGAAACTCAAAGGGTTCGAGTTCGATCCTTGTCGGTGGTATCTTTTTTTTTTTTTTTAACTTCGCCTAAGTCAAGAATTCGCACTCGTTTGTGCGGCATTATTTTCGGATTAAAGATCTAATGTACCTTCTCACCGATGGGACCGTTAGAAAAAATGTGCTATCCCAAACATTTTTCATTTTCGTGTAATGGGAAAAATACAGGATGTGTGTACCCGACACTTCCCGACTTAATCGAGTTAAAGCAAGTCCACACCGGTCTTACGAGTTGCGTAAGACGATAAGGTTTCACGAGAACCACGTCTCGATGCCGCTTCAATACGGTAAACAGCCCGACCGGAAGTATGCAAGTTTACGATAGTTCATTTGAATCGGTACGAGCAAGGGGGCGGGAGATTTCTCACCAGGACCCTTAACCGAATGGAAGCAAAGTTCGCACCGGTCTTACAGGATACGTAAGACGATAAGGTTTTACCTGAACCACGTCTCGAGGCCGCTTCAATTCGGTAAACAGCCCGACCGGAAGTATGAAAGTTTACGATAGTTCACTTAAATCGGTACGAGCAAGTGGGCGAAAGATTTCTCACCAGGACCCTTAACCGAATTGAAGCAAGGTTCGCACCGGTCTTACGGGATACGTAAGACGATAAGGTTTCACGTGAACCATGTTTCTGTTGGTGTAAAATGAGTTTGTCGCGCATCTATGCCTTTCGCTGATGTGAACGGTCATGTCGAGCGCGAGAGTCGTTCGGATAATGTCGGAACCGTTCGGCTGACGTCGAGGCGTCTTCGTGCAAGCACGCTCTGTGCCGTATTAGTACCGTCGCATGCGCCTAGTCAAGCGGAAGCAAAGTTCGTGTCGTAAAGGAGAGAAATAATAAAGTCGTTGGCTAGACAGCCATTTTTGTATTATTATCATTTTTGTATTATCACAATCGATTGTTAAATTGATTTTCACCTGATCCTCCAATCCATCCCTCACACATGATAAAAAGAATAAATATTAACAGTTTCGAGGCCGCTTCAATTCGGTAAACAGCCCGACCGGAAGTATGAAAGTTTACGATAGTTCACTTAAATCGGTACGAGCAAGGGGGCGGAAGATTTCTCACCAGGACCCTTAACCGAATTGAAGCAAAGTCCGCACCGGTCTTACGGAGTACGTAAGACGATAAGGTTTCACGTGAACCATGTTTCGAGGCCGCTTCAATTCGGTAAACAGCCCGACCGGAAGTATGAAAGTTTACGGTAGTTCATTTGAATTGGTACGGGCAAGGGCGGCAGATTTCTCACCAGGACCCTTAACCGAATTGAAGCAAAGTCCGCACCGGTCTTACGGGATACGTAAGACGACAAAGTTCCACGAGAACCATGTCTCGAGGTCGCTTCAATTCGGTAAACTGTAATAACTCGGTAATAAATAAATAAATTCGGTAATAACGGAAAATTTGCAATATTACTTTCAATCGGTACGGGATGAGGGCGGGAGGTTTACCATCAAAGTCCTTAACCGAGTTGAAGCAAAGTCTGCATTGGTCTTACGAGCTGTGTAAGACCAAGCTGCTTGAAGTTTTTAAGATTATTATACCATTGAGAAGTGTTTTCAATTCCCTCTCATTCGCTCTGACTCCGCTCTGTATTTGCTCTGATTTTTCTATACATATAATCTTTTTAAATGCGCTACGTAAGTTCCATATTAACTATTCTGTACTCAAAATTTTCTTCGCCTCGCCATATGTACCGCCTTACCTGTATCGCTCGGTCCTTAGGGGATTCGTCTCAGGACTCAATAAAACATCTATCTATCTATCAATTTCTCTGAAACTTATGCGAAGTGAACACTAGTCGCAAGGACTACCTTAAAGAAAAATTGACTCCACACGTATCATATAATACGCGTGCAAGCCTGCGCATGGTTCATGTAGTGACTGATAAGACGGTTTCGATTGTCCAATGTATCTTGCAAGCTGTAGTAATAACGAAAAAAATATAATTTTTATATTAACACCAAAGATTGACGTGGCCGGTATAACGATCTTATTCGTCAGGTCACTATGCAAGCATGTTGAACTGATAAAAAATCTCATTCATTTTCTCGTTTTAACTGAAAATATGATATAACTATGTGTAGGAGTTGGTAAGCCTGTGTACATTGAAACTCTGTTCATTTAAAAGTATCTCAGCTCGTACAGTTCGCAGCGTCACTTGGCTTTCACAGCCCGTATCGGGAAATACTTCTGTTTGTGTCAGCCGAACTCTGTTTTTGTCGAGTTCCAAATTAAAAATCGTTAGTGGTTGATAAATGTATAAACAGAAGTTGATGAACCACAAATTGATTTTATTTTGGGGATCATCGAGTTTTATTTATACATTTCTTAACCACTAACGATTTTTTATTTGGAATTTAAAAAATACGAAATTCGGTTGACACAAACAGTAGTATTTCCCGAGACGAGCTATGCAAAATAGCTCGATGAGTTGTACGAGCTGAGAGTCTTACCAGTTCATACACATAGTTATATAATAATTTCAGTTAAAACGACAAAATGAATGAGATTTTTTTGTCAATTTAACAGGCTTGCGTTGTGGCGTGACAATTGAGATTGTTACACCGGACACGCCGATAGCTTTTGGAGCTGATAAAAAAAAAAATCTCGATATTAGTAGGACTTGCAGGGTTCATTAGCATCGAATCCGTCTTATAAGTCTCTACATGAACCGTCCGCGGGCTTGCATGCGTATTATAAGATATGCGTGAATTCGGGGTTTCTTTAATGTCCGTTCCATGCTCATCCGGGTAAACTTGAAGTAGTCTGAGCGTATAGTTTCGCCCCATGTGAGAGATTCAGGAAGACTTGAGAGAACCTCGCAAACACTTTTCGATAGGGTAAACATTTTACAAAATCAAGCATATGGAAGGTGCTGAAAAGATTGATTTTACATAATAATAATTCCAAATGTCATTGAAAAAATTATTTAAACAATGGTTCAATACGTCACCCATCGACCTAATTTTTTTCTCAATCAAAAACGATTTGTTAATTTTCGGAGATCGTATGCATTTTTCAGAATTTTGTGTAATTTTTGAAAAAATCCATACATTCTCAAAATATTAACAAATCGCTGTAATTTGAAAAAAAAGTTAGGTTTATGGACGGTTTATTGTACATTTTGGTTTTGATTAATTTTTGAATAACATTTTGGAACCATTAACATTAACATTTCGACCGCTGTCTACTTAGGTAGTTGTAGCATTTTATTCCATGTACACCCTCTCGGGTCTATACAGATCCCCTCCCTTATACAGTTATTCCCCCTTATTACTAGTGTTTCGTACCATATCTTTCCAACATTTATAATACTTATTTTACTAGAAATATCCGATGCCGAGTTACATTTAACGACTGAAAACACAAAAATGTCCCAATTCATCCAACATTCACACTCTCAATACATGTTCAAGTATTTCCATTCACACATTCCACGTTTGTTTCCTTCGCATTCTTCACTAGTTTTTCGAATGCGGCAATATATTCACATTGAGGTACAATAGGTTTCCCTTTTAAATCACCATTCACCTCCCACTCGAGTTCTGCTCCTTCCGTATTCCCTTTCCATTCTTTCAGACCATCCACCAGACCCTTTTCCATTTTCCCTTCAATAACTTTACACTCACAAATGTGCGCTACTGTTTCCTCTTGTTCACCACAAAACGAGCATTCCGTATCCCTATATCCTTTCGCGCCCCCTTTCCCCACGCTACCACACCGCAATCTTGCCCACGTTTCTTTAGTCGCCATTTTAAACTCCTTATCCTCCCAGTATGTTTCCATTTCTACCGAGAATTTCCTGTTCTTATACTCTGCACAAAATTTCGATTTATCAATTTTGCTCCAATCAAGTTGAATCTCTTGGTCCAATTTTGTTTGCATACCCCTTTCGATTTTCTTTTTTAATCCATGCAGATTACCTTCTCTTATGAAACTCCAAACTGCTCCCTCACCCAACTCCTCGAGGAAGCGATATGAAAAAATTTTCAACTTGTTTTAACGTCAACGTCGTGTTTGCCTTTTATGCATACGACTGGCCGATTCAGGTTCAGCGCGAAAAAATACCCCGATGTCTTTGCTTTGTTAGATCCGTGCACCTACTTCAATTAACGAAAATACAGGGTTTTGGAAATTTTTTTTTTTCAAATTATTAAGTCACTTATCCAATATTCACCGTTTTGTGGCCACGTCTAATGTATTTTTCACCCACCGATGACGAGTCTCCGAATTATTTTACTCCTAGGGCGACACTTGATACATAAACTCGTGTCGGATAAAAAATACAACTTTTCAACAAAATTCAAAAATTTCAAAATCCCATAAAAATTTAACGTTACGATCCATTTTCGCCAAATTTAATACGAAACATTGTACAGTGTTAGTCCATTCCCATGTCAAATTTTCGATCGATACCTCCATATTTACTCGAATTAGACTGTTTTTAGTCATTTTTCAGAAAACTCAGATAAACTCAAAATCCCATAAAATCTTACCCCTTTAATGAATTTTGACCAAATTCAATACCAAAGGTCTTTGATCAAAATAGTATATTTGTGGGCAGTTTTAGGACGATTGCCCTAATTTTACGCAAGTTAGAGCTACCACGACCTTTTTTCAAAAATTTCAAAATCGCGTAAAATCTCGAAACGGGCCTCAATCTCCATGAAAATTGCACCGAGGGAAGAGACATGACCACTCTACTAGTTCACCAAATTTCAACTGGCTATCTCGAACCGTTTCCGAGTTATAGAACGACGCAAGTCTGTCACACACATACATACACACACACACACATATACGTCCGGACGCCAGCTAAAAATCACATTTCTCGACGTTTCGGACTATTTTAAGTACTCTGTCACTAAAATCACGAAAACATTTTTTTTCACGAAAACAAAGCTTCCTCTATGAGGAAGCAAAAAATTAGAGCAAAAGTGGCGGATATGGTCCAAACTATCCAGAGTAGGCTATATTCACCACTTTTACTCTAAATAAAATGAATTTAGATGTCGTGAGTTAATTTTTTGCTTCCGTGTCATCTCATAAAGGAAATTTTGTTTTCATGAACATTTTTTTCTTTTCCGCGGTTTTCATGTAAACATTTTCAGAACGTTCCAAAGCGTCGAACAATTACATTTAGAAAAAAATTTCTGTTCGCATGTGCGTGGGTGGGTGTGTGTGTGTGTGTGCGCGTGCGTGCATGTGCGGCAACGTGCGCGTCAGCGTGGGTGAGTAAAATTTGGTTTTGCAATCGGGAAGGGTCCTCTACGAGGAAGCCGATAACACAGAAAAAGCTTTCTCATAGAAGAAGCTCTGCGAATAGAGAAACATTGTGAGAAAGGGATATGAACATTTTTATTATTATTACACAACTAGGGGGCATTCCTGCCATCGCACGCAGGCCGTAGGCCCATTGTGCACCCCTCTCGGTTACTTCCCCTTCCCCCTCTACGCAAGTCCTCTGTCCCTCACGAGGGCCAGTAGTCCAGTCAGCGGGAAGGTGGTAACATCCCTAGGCTCCATATGTGGTGTCCCTAGGTGCTTTAGTCTTCTCCCAGCCAAGGCTGGGCAGTCGCAGATTACGTGGATGGGCGTTTCTTCGTCCCCTCCGCACTTCCTGCACATACTGGTCTCTACCTTGCCAAGTGTATGCAGGTGTTTCCTAAGGCCGCAGTGTCCTGTCAACAGTCCCACCGCAAGTCTTATGCCCTCCCTGCTCATTTCGAGTAGCTGGTCCGTGATTTTCCTATCCGGCCCGCTGATGAGCGCCTTCGTCTGCCTCATACCCGGCGCCGATCCGAACAGGCTTCTGTGCCGCCCGTCCATCCATTCGGCCACTTCCGTTTTCACTAGGCAGCCCGCCACCCCTACTGCCGGCTCCGGTCCCTGGAGCGGAATTCCAGACCCCCTCCTGGCCAGCTCGTCTGCCCTCTCGTTGCCAGCGATACCCTTGTGTCCTGGGACCCATAGCAGCGTCACTCTGTTGAGGTCTGCTAGTTGCTGTACCGCCTCCTTGCAGTCCCTCACCAGGTGAGAGTTGGTTCTTCGCCGCTCTAACGCCTTTAGAGCGGCTTGACTGTCTGAACAGATACAGATTCTTTTGCCTCTGCATCCCGCCCGACGGTTCTCCAACGCACATACCAATATGGCTGTGATTTCCGCCTGGAAGACTGTACAGTGCTTTCCCAGCGGAATGGACACTTCCCTGTTGGAGGCGTTAAGGCACACTCCCGCGCCTGATCCCTCCTCTGTCTTCGAGCCATCCGTGTACCAGATCAGTTCCTGCCCTCGCAGCGGTCCTGATTCGGTGGTCCAGCTCGTGCGGTCCGGGTATACGACCTTATAAGTGGTATCGAACCGGTACCCCACTAGGTCCCGGTCTTGCCTCATGAACGCTGCAGGGCTTGCCTCTCTCAGGGTCCCCGCAATGCTCGTGTGGCTCCACTGTGTCAGCTCCCCTTGCCATTGGGCTGTTCTTATCAGTCTGTAGGCTGCCATAGCCGCCGCGCCCTGCACCATCACATAAAGTGGTGGCCACTTCAGCAGTGTCTCCAGCGCCAGACTGGGTGCGGTTCTCATGGCACTCGTGGTGCCCCTGCCCGCTAGTCGCTGTACGTGGGTGAGCATGTCTCTTGCCGTCTTCAGCCGAGTTCTGCCCCACCACACTACCGCTCCGTATAGCACGATCGGTCTAATTACCGCCGTGTATAGCCAGTGCATAATCCTGGGGCTCAGACCCCAGGTTGCACCGCACGCTCTCCTCGTGGCTCACACGAGGCCACAGGCCTTGTCCTGTACCTTCCGCATATGCCGTCCCCAGTTTAGCTTAGCGTCTAGGATTACTCCCAGGTGCTTTACTTCCTCGGTCGGTCTTATTGGGATTCCTCTGAACGTCACGTCCCTCCACCCTGCAAGTTTGCGCCTGCGGGTGAATCTGACTAGTTCCGTTTTCGTCGGGTTGACATTCAGCCCGACTTCCCTGCACCACCTGCTCACCAGGTTCAGTGCCCTTTGAGCGAGGCTTGATGCCGTGATGGCATCCCTCGCCCGTATAACTATCGCTAGGTCATCTGCATACCCTTGCGCATATATCCCTGCCCTGTCCAGTCTAACCAGTAGCTTATCGACCACGAGACACCACAAGAGTGGGGACAACAGCCCCCCCCCCCCCCCCCCCCTGCGGGCATCCGCGGCCGACCGAGACCTTTACGGCCTCCCCGCCCCTGAAGACCGTGAGCAGCCTGGTAGAGAGTACGTTGCGTATCCACCTAATAACGGTAGGTTCCAGCCCGCGTCTCTCCGCCGCTCTGCAGATTGACTCCACCGTGGTGCAGTTGAATGCTCCCTCGATGTCCAGGAACAGTCCCACTGCCAAGCAGTCCTTTTCCCTTGCATCCTCCAGTCTATGTACCAGCCTGTGTAGTGCCGTTTCTGTGGATTTGTCCGCCTGGTAGGCGAACTGCAGAGCATGCAGGGGTCGTGTTCTTAATGGTCCGTCCCTTACATGTCTGTCGATCAGCCTTTCCAGGGTTTTCAATAGAAACGATGTCAGGCTTATTGGCCTGTATGTCCCGGCCTGATCGTAGTCTATTCTCCCTGGCTTTAGGATGAAGACCACTCTCGTTATCCGCCACTGCTGTGGTATGTATCCCAGCGCCACGCAGGCCCTGAGAAGTTTTGTGACCGGCGGTGGGATCACCTCCAGACCCCGCTGCAACAGAGCCGGGAAGATCCCGTCCGTTCCCGCCGCCTTGTACGGCTCGAAGCCCTCAATCGCCCACCGAACCCTGGTCGGGGTGACTATGCCGCCCGCTGTCGTCCAGTCCCTATCCCCGTGTCCACACCGGGGATACGGCCAGTCCGTCCAGCCGTCGGTCAAGGTGTAGCCGGGAAAATGTTTCCCCAGCATGACCTCTATCTCCTCTCTCCCAGAGTCGGTGTACCCTCCCGTCGGCGTTCGTAGCGATCCGTCGGCCGGTATCGGGTCCTTCCGCAGTATTCTTTGTATTCTTGCGGCTTCTGGGATGCTCTCAATTTCTCGACAGTATCTCCGCCACGATTCCCTCTTAGCGCTTCTGATGGCTTCCTTGTATGCCCTCTGGTCCTTTCTGTGATTCTTCCAGTCCCAGGGGCTTCCGGTTGCCTTCGCTATGTTCCACGATCTCCTAGTGTCCTTCCGCAGCTTGTCCAGCCGTCGGCTCCACCAAGGTGTATTGTCCCTGTGCGCCGATTTCACTGCGCAGTTATCCTCGTAGGATTGCATGATCGAGTTCCTCAGTATCCCTACCGCGATCTCGATCTCCTCCTCGCTCCCATACCTGCTCGGGAATTGTGCCATTCTACCTTGCAGTTCCTCCGCGTACGACGGCCAGTCCGTCTCTCTCGGGTTCCTTATAGGCCCCCTCTCCGTCCTGACCGTCGTCGCATTTAATGCAAACGTGATGTGCCTGTGATCCGATTGCGACGGCTCGTCAGACACCCTCCATTTCTTAATTCTCTCCGCCATGTCTGGCGTACCCAGAGTTAGGTCAATAACCTCCACCCTGTTAGTAATACAGAATGTCGGTTCCCTACCTCTGTTCGTGATCTGAAGTCCTTTCCCAGCCAGATACTCCAGAAGGGCCTCACCTCGCGCGTTGGTGTTCGTGCTGCCCCACACCGTGTGGTGGGAGTTCGCATCGCATCCGATGATGAGCCCCCTTCCTTTCCTTCTGCAGTCCTCTATCAGTCCTGCGATTTCCTCCGATGGTGGTGGTTCGGGGGAGTCATCGAGCATATAGGCTGATGCCACTACTATCTCCTCCCTCCTCCCGTCCAGAGTTACCTCGAGCCTGATGGCTGCCAGGTCCCTCCGGCTGAATTCCGTCAGGTGCGTGGCCTTTACGCCCCGGACGAGGATGCATGCCCTTGGCCTGTCAACAGAGGTACAATAATATAGCTGTCCCTCTCTAGTGTTCAGCCCCCTGACCCTCCCGCGGTATGTCCACGGTTCCTGTAGGGAGACTTCAATTTTCTCTGCTACAATGCGCCTGCTGAGCACTGCCGCTGCAGCAGACGCCTTGTGCAGGTTAATCTGTATGAACTGGAGCGTACTCACCATCTGGGGTTGCACCCTTCTCCGCGTCCGTCTTGCCCTCCTTACCCTTGGAGTGTGCATCCAGCAGCCTAAAGGTTGCCCTGCCCATCTCCAGGTAGGGTTGCATTTTTTGGGACTTGAGCACCACCACGGCCCTCTCCACCACTCCCAGCACTAGGCGCACACCCTTACCGGCCGCATCCACATGCCGCTCGTGGATGATCCACCTCGACGTTGCCAGCCCAAAATTTTATTTCTCCAGCCTCTTCAAGGCTGTGTCCGTCTCGATCGGTGCCCCAGGTATCCAGGCCATGACCCTCACGTACTTCGGGAGTGCCTTCGCCTCGATAACCTCGAGGTTTGAGCCCTCCCACTTATGGAGGTTCACCACCTTCTCCCTTAGCCACTCCGCCGATTGCTGATCAGCGCAGACCACCCTCAGAGCTCCTCTGTGCAGGAAGGTCTCCTGGAACCGCGGCGTGAATTCCCCTACCGGGATTTCGTCCAATAGTTGGGAGTTGGGTTCGCCACTCTCCCTACGCTAGTTGGTGGACTGCTTGGTCGTCGGGCCTCTACCCTTGGACCTTCCCGGCATAGGTGACATTGCCGGGTACAATAAATTACACCCGCCGGTATAGCTCCTTGGGTTACTGAGGCACACAAGCCTCCCCACCAGCTGCAAGGTCCTGCAGTCCCCAGGGGAGGAACATTTTTATTAAATTAACTATGTGATTGAACTATCCTGCTCAAGTCATTGTAATTGTTAAGGATTTATTATTAACAAATAATTATTGTTACTAATTTTATTGCCAAACACTAATTCATAATGCATACGTGATCAGATTTTGTAAAAATTTAATAATTTATTCTTTATTACGGTCAATTAATGAATAATAAATTACATAATTAATTTCGGATCAGTAATAACCCTGTAATTATTTTGGCCTAACATTACGGAATCCCGGGAAAAAAAACCCCGGAAAGAAAACCCCCGGAAAGAAAACCCCCGAAAAAAAACTCCTGGAATATAAACCCCCGAAAAAAAACCCCCTGGAAAAAAGACCCCCGGAAAAAAAACCCGGATAAGACGAAGATAATAAAACGGGGGTTTTCTTCCAGGGTTTTTCCCGGGGGTCTTATTTCAGGTTTTAGAGTTTCAGAGAAAATTTCAAACACTTCTCGTTGGGATAAAAATCCGAAAAAAATCAAGTGTATAAGAGGTGCTGCAAAGATTGGTTTTATGAAACATTAATTCCAATTTGTCATTAACAACTTGAAAATAAAAATGATTATTCAACAAATCACCCGGCAACTTAACTATTTTACTTTATAAAAATAATTCGTTTATTTTTCTGAATACGTATGAATTTTTTCAGAATTTTTTGTAATTAGCGTTTCAAGCTGTGGAAAAAGGCAATTTTCAAAGATTACAAAAAATTCTGAAAAAATGCATACGTATTCAGAAAAATAAACGAATCATTTTAATGGGGGAAAATAGTTAAGTTGCCGGGTAATTTGTTGAATAATTATTTTTATCTTCAATTTGTTGATAACAAATTGAAATTATTATTTAACAAAAACATTATTTGCAGCACTCCCTTATACTTGATTTTTTCCAGATTTTTATCCCATCGAGAAGTGTTCGGAATTTCCTCTGAAACGCACGTTTGGCGGGACTGTACAGCTCCAACATCCTTAATGGATTTTTCCACGCTGATCACGAATGTACCACTTATTTTATTCAGGGATGAATATTTAACACAGAAAATTGCATCTAAAATAAAGTATTAGAATTCATGAAATTTAAAAAATCTAAAATGACAAAATTTAAACGGTTCGATCAATTCTCCCTAAATTTAATAGAGATTATATTACATCTGTGTACACTTTTTTAGCCAGGAAACAAAGAAATTGTCGAAGCCAGAGCGCGAACAAACATTTTTGAAGAAATAAAAAATCGTGTACAAAAAAAAACTGCACATTTTTTAATGGAATATTGAAAAAACATGCACACGCACACGCGAACGCGAACGCGCACGCGAACGCGCACGCGAACGCGCACGCGAACGCGCACGCGAACGCGCACGCGAACGCGCACGCGAACGCGCACGCGAACGCGCACGCGAACGCGCACGCGAACGCGCACGCGAACGCGCACGCGAACGCGCACGCACACGCACACGCACACGCACACGCACACGCACACGCACACGCACACGCACACGCACACGCACACGCACACGCACACATTTGTTCTAAATATGATTTTTCGATATTTTGGTACATTCTGACCACGTTTTCACTACAATCTCGAAATTTGTCTTTTTCACCAAAACGAAGCTTCTTCTATGAGAAAGCAAAAGGTTTACTGATTATTTGTTGAACGATTTTCTTTAGCGATTTGTTAATAACTTTTTCACATTATTATTATGCAAAATCAATATTCTTGGCACCTTTCATGCAGTTGATTTTTTTCAGATTTTTATACCAATAAGAAGTGTTCAAATTCTCACTGTGTCTCATTTTTGGCTGACAATGTATGTGTGAAGTATCCTTACAACCATCATGCTATACGGTAAATTGAATATATTATTAAAATTGAATATATTATTAAAATAGAATTACTTACGTGTCTTGAGCTGTACTTCGAGCATCGCCATCGGATCTTCGTCGCACATTTTTTATGCACTGTGTATGCGTATCCGTCAACACATAACGTTTCTTTCCCTTTGTTTGAAAGGATCAGATCCATAATCGGACACCTTATCGCGACGAAGAGTACTCGCATACTAATTTTCAATGTACACATTCTTACCGGAGTCGAAAGCGTCTAGTATTATTTTTATTATCGCCAGAAGAAGCTTAGAATTGGAAGAAATCTATAGTTTGTGATGATACCTTTTCGCGTAGTCTCCCAAAACTGGGTCGATCTGTGGAGTAAGGGGGGGTGAAGGGAAGGGGGAAATAACGTTCCGAAGTTTTGTGTAGGAAACTAAAATATTATATTCTTCAACAGTTCAACGTATCAAAAATAACAGGTAATAACAGAAGAAAAGAAAAAAAGAGAAACGAGGTCGGGGGCTTACAACAACAAAAAAAGGGGGGTACGTTAATGATAATCGGGGAGAGAAATAAGAGAAGAGCTTAATAGCGGTAATCGAATATAACAAACGAAGAAAACAAAAGAAAAGGGGAAACGGAAAAATCAAATAATAATCGCAATAGTCAAAAGAACTGAACTTGAAAGAGCTTATACAAAAAAAACGATGTTTATCATAAGTATCGGGACGGCAGGGGGTTGGGGTCGGTCGCACGGAAAAAGGGGGGCTGGCCGGTGAAACACTCTACACAAAAACCTCGATTGGGCTAAATCGAAAAGATAATGACTCGAAAAATAATTAAACTCAAAATAAATTTGTCAGTTGTTGTTTTTGGGCGCCAGCTACTTTCTCGGCGTAGCACCGTAACTCACAAAAAAAAAAAGAAAGACAATCGGCAAATTTGCGCGGCACGCGGCTAGCAAGGAACAGGGGGGGGGGGGAGGGGGATGAGACTTCTCAGGCCGTGGACCCTGTTCCAGGGCTTCTTAACATATTACCTCGGCACACACAAAAAAAAGGGGCTTGCAAAAATTACAATAATAAACGTTGCTAAATGTCTCACTAAATGTGTCTCGGGACGGGGGAAAATTATTGATAACGCACGCTGGGAATGTTCGCGATTACCACCACTCACGTGCACGTGTTCGAATAGGGAAAATGTCGGCGCACGTGGCGGCCGGTACTCGACGATCAACGAAAATTTCACAATGCAAAGAAAAAAACGGCTTAATACTATTAAAAAGGGCTCGGGTAGATTCTTCGGGGGATGGGGGAAATATTGAACGGGGTAGGCGGGAGGGGAAACTTATTCAGTACTCACTCAACCTCTCGCTTTCACTCGAGTACAATTTTTCCAATCTATTCCTTTATCGATCCTGTCCGTTATAAATCCTGGTACAATTTCCAATCGGGTCCTCGGGTGTCGCTTTGGTCTTTATAATTCCTCGAGCTATCCGAATCGTGTCCTTGGACTTCGCGTAGGGTCGGTATCTCTCCGGGAAGGAGTCAGTGTAAACTTGGGAAATGCCTGGTCGTCGTACAATGGTTATTAATATCGCTTAACTCGCACTCTCGTCTCAAACAATCTGCTCTATCACACGCCTTGGCTCGAAGTGATGTCAGCCTCGCTGCTTCCGCCTTCTTCTCCGACCTTAGGGTCGGTCTTGCAAGTGAGCGTATGGATGTCGGTTTTCGATTGGTGGATTTCGGGACTGGCGGTCGGTGGGCGTCGGGATTGGCCGCGCGGCCGTGCGAATATCTCGTCGCGACGGAAGACTCGTCGCGACGTTCGGCGCGCGCATCTCGTTATCGATTTGCCCATCGATCGACGAGCAGTTCTTGGCGTCGAGAGGTGGCGGTTCCAGGCGGCCTGTTGGCGAAGCGTCTCACTTGACAGATCGCGTGCCGAATAGTGTTGTTACGTCCCGATCAGCAATTTTCACTCCATCTCGGTCAAGGAGAATTTACACCCTCCCTTTACACGTTATTCGGAGATGACGCTTTATCGAGGTTCTGGCCCTGTTTTGAACCTAACCTTTCGGAAAATAATTCGGGATAGGGCCTAGAGTGTATATATTTGAAATTGAGGAAATTTTATTCGCGGTTAAAATTTGGAATTTACTAGATTTTAAGTGACGATTTTAAACTGGACAAGAAAATTCTGGATGCTAACTCTTTCTATAGAATAGAGCACGATACGCGGCTATCTCACTCACTCACGCGTCACCCTCGACGCACGCCTCGCGACGATGCGCTATCACACTCACTCACTGTTTTCTCCCGACCTATCCTAATACTTTAACGCGCACTGATATAGCTGAAATAAAATTGACCAACACGAATATATATTGTCCAGAGAAATATTTTAACCTTTCAGGAGTATGAACAACGTTGATAAATAAACATTGACAATTAAATATTCAGAGAAAAAAAAAAATGTTTGAGGTGTAGATGATACATTTTTCGAACTTACGATGTGATTTAAATGGATTTACCTCAGAATGAATGGTCGAATGATTCGATTGATGAATGGAGAATAACGATATCGAAATTGAACGTCCTTCCCAATCTGGATGAATATTCGAATCAGAATCGAATGATGACGATCGATTTCCGAAAATAACGTCCTTCCAAAATGCCGAATACTCGAATCAGAATCGAGTGATGATGATGATCGACTCCAGAAATGAACGTCCTTCCCAGATTTCAACGATGTGGATTGATGATTTCGATGATTAAATGACTTTCAGGAGGAATATACTCAAATTCGACGAAATGATTTGGAAAGATAAGAATGATTTATTGAACTGAATTAAACTGACTACTGATTTCAAAAGTTTACAAGTCGATAATTCGCTGGTTCCTTTGTTAATGACTCTAAATACAAGACAAGATTGAGGTCGTTGCCCCGGTCGCGAAGAAGTGCCGAATGGGCGGTGGGCGCGCGAATAAATAACCTCGGTGCCGGACACCCCCGCGTCACCGCTGTCACACCTGCGCCTCGTCTCCCCACTCTCATCACCTGATTTCTTTCTTTGGCTGTTCTAATTAAATATTACCTATTTCGTAGGTTCACATCAATTTTGACATCTTAATTTGTTATTACTTAAATTTTATCGCGGATTTTATAAACACACAAATTTGAAAGAAAGTTGTACGACCTTTCATTGCGAAGTTAACATTTGTTGACACAAATTGTTATCTCAATATTTATCTAATTGTTTTCCCGGATTTTGACGTTTATGGTTTTACATTTCTTTCTTGTTTCCGTAATTTTCTATATTTTCCCTCGTTATTTGCTATTCGATTATTCATTGGTTATTTATTGTTTTTATATTTATTCCTCTTTCTTAATATTTTAATTAACTTTTATGTTGAATGTTGTCATGACGATATGACTTAATTTTCTTCCTTTATTTCTTGACTCTATTTTATTTCCTGAATCTATTATCAATTGTTTCCAAAAATGCTATCAATCCCGTGTATTCATCCCTTAAACCTGTTTTCTATTTATTTTTCTATTTATTATTTGAACTATGATACTCCTGGACTATAAAGATGATCTAGCATTCATCGATATTCACTGTCCAGGAGGTGCTGCACTCATTACGCTCGACGGTCGCTCTCAGCATCGTGCCCATCGTGACACGCGCTGTACAAGCAGGCCTATGTTCGACAACTGCGAGGAGCACTCCGCCGATATCCTTATCTGCATTTTTGCGCCTCAGGTTACCGACTCTCGTACGGCTGACTTGCTTCGTAAAGTCACCTCTGTACATCAACCTGTCGCACCTGAAGGCTAATTATTTTTACCAAATTGGATAATTTCTCCATTTGGTATTTTATTTATTGATCGATACTTTGCATTGAACAAATTAAATAATGGCAATCTTTCACTGTTTACTTTTAGCAATTTAATAAATTCCAAATATTTGGTTAATTAACCAATTGCCCAATATAAATATCTAAAATATTCCGGGAAAATTCACAGGACGTAACAGTGTGTTTGCCCGGGCGACACACCTCGTCGGTTTATACTCGGCAATCCGAGCCGAGAGGGTGTCGCCGGGTTCTTCAGTGCCTGTGGACGAGTCGGGAAGGATGCTCCGACTCGTCGGAATTTTTCCCGGGGCTGTCGGTGTCGGACTGGCATTTTGGACGGTCGTCTGGTTTGCAGGTTAGTGCTTGAGAGGTCTGCTCGGATCTTAATTTTTGGGCTGTCTAGGTCGGTCGTGGTCGATCAGGGTCCGCAGGGGGTCCATTTCCCTCCAGGGTGGTCCTCGATGGCTGCGAGGGATCTTCGGTGTCTGCGATGGGTCTTCGGTGGCTGCGATGGGTCTTCGGTGGCTGCGCTGGCTCTTCGGTGGGTCTTCGGTGGTTGCGTCGGAGGGCTGACGGGGCCTTCGTTGAGTGAGTAAGGGGTCTGACTGGGTGGTATATGATAAGGGTCAGTCGAGGGAAAGGGTTAACAAATATTAGATGTCGTTGCTTAAATTGTAGGTCTAATTCTAATTTATTCCCTAGGTGAGTGGTGGGACTCCGAGCCAGGCAGCGGAAGGGAATTGTGACGTGCCACGTCACAACTCCCCCCCACTTGCCGAAAGTTCGTCTCTCGACAACTTGAGCAACATTCATACTGGGGGTGTACAGGGGTGGAACTCGGGAAAAGGGGAAAGGGGCTGGCGGGTAATAAATGGTAAAGGCAGTCTTGTTATAGTAGTAATACCGTTTTTTCCCAGTCTTATTTTCTCGTTTGTACAAAACTTACAACTTAACCCTCTTTGGTTTGCGAGGATTTGCAAAAGAAAACAAAAGGTAACTAAAGGAGAACTGAAAATGTCGTACAATGGTCATCGTGGACCCAAAATAATAACAAAAAGAAAAAGGTGAAAATAAAAATCATATCTTTGGCCTCTTGGTGGCAAGTACTGGGGATTGGGGGGGGGGGGGGGGGTCAGAAGGAGAAGAACGGAAAAGAAAGTTGCATTATAATCTGGGGGAATAAAGAGTGAAAGGGGTGAAAAGCAAATATACAGCGTAAGGGACTATCAAAACGAAGGGGGTCGGGGGACGGTTTTTTAGCGGGGCGGTCTGGGGCGGTTTTCTATGCGGGTCGGGCACTTGGTCGACAGGTGGCCGGATTCGCCGCAAGTCCAGCATCTTCGGGGGTGGTTCACGTGGGGCGGTTCGGGTTTTGGGTCGGCGGGGGGGGGGGGGGGGGGGTCAGTCGGAGGGACATCAGGGCGGGAACCATGGGCTTGGGGTTCACGGACGTCGGGGTTGGGGGGGGGGGGGGGAGTCGGGGTTGCGGGGTGTAGGGACATCAGGGAGGGGATTTGGCGATGCCTGGAGATAAGGCATGGGGGGGGGGGGTTGGGGTTTAGGGGTAGGGGAGGGTCTATCGGGGATGGTTTTTTGGGGCACGGACACGGGTTTTTGGGCTTTCGGGGGGACGGGCGTGGGCTGTTGGGTTTTCGGGGGACGGGTTATAGTGGGGGCGTGGGACAGGGGGTCTGGGGGAATGGTGAGGGTCGGTTTGGGGATTGCGCCGGTGTGAGCGAGGGGATGGGGACTGGCTGGTTTGGTGTTTTGCTTGGCGGTCTTGGGACTAGCGGGAGCGTAGCTGATAGCTGCGCTCCGGGGGAGCTGGAGGTCGCTGAGTGCTCCCACGAGGTCGACCTCGGGGGCGGCGCGGTTTTGCCGGGGCTTCGGTTGGGTCTGGCTCCGGGGCTGGCGGCTGGGGGTCGGCCATGTCATCGTCGCTGGGGTCGCCTCAATATCCGGGAGATAGTATCCAATTTTCTCCCGTCGGGCTTCGATCGTCCGTAGCCCTCCTCGTCCGGGTCTGCCGGTCCTCCACGGGAGTCGTTCCATTCTGTAATGATGGGGACAGGGGCGTCAGGGTGCGATCATTAGCGGGGGCGGTTACGGGGGGGGGGGGGCGGGTCGGGGTGGCGTTAGCGGGGGAATGTCGGCGATATTTGGGGGAGGGTAATAGGGCTTCAGATCTTTAATGTGTACTTTTGGGCGAGTGTTCTTCGAGGGGATATTTAGTTCGTAGACCACGGGATTGGACCGATTAATACGACCCGAATGGGAGCCACACGTATTTGCATATTTGGACGACGTGATCATCGCCACATAACGGTCGATGAACATTTCAAATACCTGACCCTCGTATTAACTGCCCTTAAGAACTCCGGACTCGAGATAAACCGAGAGAAGAGCTCCTTCTTCTGCCCAGAAATGAAATATTTGGGGTATTTAATTACAAAAGACGGACTAAAGACAGACCCCGACAAGATAGCCCCGATCCTGAAATACCCTGCCCCTAAAACCCTCAAACAACTACGCCGTTTCCTCGGAATGATCGGTTGGTATGCCCGATTCCTCGGTGATATCTCCACCCACAAGGTTCCCCTCGTGCGACTCCTGGAGAAGGACGCACAGTGGAAGTGGGGAGAGGAACAGTCAACCGCATTCGAAGCCCTCCGGACAGCCCTGACCCAAGCCCCCGTATTAGCTCGTCCCGATTTTACCCAGCCCTTCACCGTCCATACTGATGCCAGCGACAAAGCCATCGGAGCCGTCCTTACTCAAGAGTCCCAGGGCGAAGAACACCCTATTGTATTTTGCAGTCGAGTTCTATCCCAAGCCGAACGAAAATATAGCGTGACTGAAAAGGAGTGCCTTGCCGTTTTGTGGGCCGCAAAGAAGTTGCGGCCGTATTTGGAAGGCACCTCTTTTCGGGTAATAACCGACCACAGCAGCTTGCGCTGGCTGCGGAATATTCGAGACCCTTCAGGGAGACTTGCGAGATGGGCATTAACCATGCAAGATCTCGACATGGATATTGTCCACCGCAAGGGAGCCCTAAACGTAGTCCCCGATGCCCTGTTCCGAATGTTCGAGGGAACCCCGGAAGCCCTTGCCACCATCGGCGAAACGATAGACCCTTGGTACCTCGAACAAATGAAAAATGTCAGCCAATTCCCTTCCAAATACCCCGATTGGAAACTCGAGGATGGCCGACTATACCACCACCGACCCCACCCAGTGATAGACCCTACCCTGGTAGACCTGGATTCCTGGAAGCTAGTCCTGCCCTGTGATGCCCGACACAAAGCCATACAAGACGCCCACGACAACCCCCAATCCGGCCACTTAGGCATAGACAAAACCTACCACCGCCTGACCCAAGACTTCGCCTGGCCCGGAATTTCCCAAGACGTCGCTCAGTTCGTGCGACGGTGCCCGGTCTGTCAACTCAATAAGGTGCAGCAGACTGCACCTGTTGGGCTGATGCGAGAAAGGACGACCGAAGGCCCCTGGACCGTCGTAGCTGCCGACGTCATGGGACCCTTCCCCCCCCAGTAAAAACAGAAACCGATACGTCGTCGTATTTCAGGACTTATTCATGAAATACATCGAAGCCCAACCCCTGAAGACCGCGACGGGACCCACCATCATGACTGCCCTAGAGAAATTGATCCTAAACCGTTGGGGCTGCCCCCGCTACCTCCTGACAGACAACGGTACGGAATTTGTAAACCGATACATGACAGCCCAACTATCCCAATACGGCATACGACAGACCACAATCCCTCCCTACCATGCCCAAGCCAACCCAGTCGAACGAGTTAACCGCACCCTTAAGACCATGATCATTTCGTACATAGGTGACGACCACCAGACATGGGATGCCCACGTCCCCGAATTGTGTTTCGCCCTCAATACCGCTGTCCAAGCCTCCACCCAGATGACCCCCGCCTTCCTAAACTTCGGCCGAAACCCCCGCCCGGCCAAAAGCATCCGCAACGAAGTACCCCCCCGACCATTGAAGACCGGACCGACCCAGCTGTTTGGAAAAATCGAATGACCCGTCTGCCCCTAATTCATGACTGGGTCCACCGAAATCTATCCCTAGCCGCACGACGACAGGCCCGATATTATAATCGAGGACGATGTGACCGGGAATATAACATCGGAAATTTAGTACTCAGAAAGAACCGTGTTCTTTCGTCCGGCGCGCAGAATTTCGCCGCGAAGCTCGCCGCCAAATACCGCGGGCCTTATGAGATGACGAATAAATTGTCCCCCGTGATCTACGAACTAAATATCCCCTCGAAGAACACTCGCCCAAAAGTACACATTAAAGATCTGAAGCCCTATTACCCTCCCCCAAATATCGCCAACATTCCCCCGCTAACGCCACCCCGACCCGCCCCCCCCCCCCCGTAACCGCCCCCGCTAATGATCGCACCCTGACGCCCCTGTCCCCATCATTACAGAATGGAACGACTCCCGTGGAGGACCGGCAGACCCGGACGAGGAGGGCTACGGACGATCGAAGCCCGACGGGAGAAAATTGGATACTATCTCCCGGATATCGAGGCGACCCCAGCGACGATGACATGGCCGACCCCCAGCCGCCAGCCCCGGAGCCAGACCCAACCGAAGCCCCGGCAAAACCGCGCCGCCCCCGAGGTCGACCTCGTGAGAGCACTCAGCGACCTCCAGCTCCCCCGGAGCGCAGCTATCAGCTACGCTCCCGCTAGTCCCAAGACCGCCCAGCAAAACACCAAACCAGCCAGTCCCCATCCCCTCGCTCACACCGGCGCAATCCCCAAACTGACCCTCACCATTCCCCCAGGCCCCCTGTCCCACGCCCCCACTATAACCCGTCCCCCGAAAACCCAACAGCCCACGCCCGTCCCCCCGAAAGCCCAAAAACCCGTGTTCGTGCCCCAAAAAACCATCCCCGATAGACCCTCCCCTGCCCCTAAACCCCCCCCCCCCCATGCCTTATCTCCAGGCATCGCCAAATCCCCTCCCTGATGTCCCTACACCCCGCAACCCCGACTCCCCAACCCCACCCCCCCCCCCGAACCCCGACGTCCGTGAACCCCAAGCCCATGGTCCCCGCCCTGATGTCCCTCCGACTGACCCCCCCCCCCGCCGACCCAAAACCCGAACCGCCCCACGTGAACCACCCCCGAAGATGCTGGACTTGCGGCGAATCCGGCCACCTGTCGACCAAGTGCCCGACCCGCATAGAAAACCGCCCCAGACCGCCCCGCTAAAAAACCGTCCCCCGACCCCCTTCGTTTTGATACTCCGTAACGCTGTATATTTGCTTTTCACCCCTTTCACTCTTTATTCCCCCAGATTATAATGTAACTTTCTTTTCCGTTCTTCTCCTTCTGACCCCCCCCCCCCCCCCAATCCCCAGTACTTGCCACCAAGAGGCCAAAGATATGATTTTTATTTTCACCTTTTTCTTTTTGTTATTCTTTTGGGTCCACGATGACCATTGTACGACATTTTCAGTTCTCCTTTAGTTACCTTTTGTTTTCTTTTGGGTCCACGATGACCATTGTACGACATTTTCAGTTCTCCTTTAGTTACCTTTTGTTTTCTTTTGCAAATCCTCGCAAACCAAAGAGGGTTAAGTTGTAAGTTTTGTACAAAGGAGAAAATAAGACTGGGAAAAAACGGTATTACTACTATAACAAGACTGCCTTTACCATTTATTACCCGCCAGCCCCTTTCCCCTTTTCCCGAGTTCCACCCCTGTACACCCCCAGTATGAATGTTGCTCAACTTGTCGAGAGACGAACTTTCGGCAAGTGGGGGGGAGTTGTGACGTGGCACGTCACAATTCCCTTCCGCTGCCTGGCTCGGAGTCCCACCACTCACCTAGGGAATAAATTAGAATTAGACCTACAATTTAAGCAACGACATCTAATATTTGTTAACCCTTTCCCTCGACTGACCCTTATCATATACCACCCAGTCAGACCCCTTACTCACTCAACGAAGGCCCCGTCAGCCCTCCGACGCAACCACCGAAGACCCACCGAAGAGCCAGCGCAGCCACCGAAGACCCATCGCAGCCACCGAAGACCCATCGCAGACACCGAAGATCCCTCGCAGCTATCGAAGACCACCCTGGAGGGAAATGGACCCCCTGCGGACCCTGATCGACCACGACCGACCTAGACAGCCCAAAAATTAAGACCCGAGCAGACCTCTCAAGCACTAACCTGCAAACCAGACGACCGTCCAAAATGCCAGTCCGACACCGACAGCCCCGGGAAAAATTCCGACGAGTCGGAGCATCCTTCCCGACTCGTCCACAGGCACTGAAGAACCCGGCGACACCCTCTCGGCTCGGATTGCCGAGTATAAACCGACGAGGTGTGTCGCCAGGGCAAACACACTATTCGGCACGCGATCTGTCAAGTGAGACGCTTCGCCAACAGGCCGCCTGGAACCGCCACCTCTCGACGCCAAGAACTGCTCGTCGATCGATGGGCAAATCGATGACGAGGATGCGCGCGCCGAACGTCGCGACGAGTCTTCCGTCGCGACGAGATATTCGCACGGCCGCGCGGCCAATCCCGACGCCCACCGACCCCCAGTCCCGAAATCCACCAATCGAAAACCGACATCCATACGCTCACTTGCAAGACCGACCCTAAGGTCGGAGAAGAAGCCGGAAGCAGCGAGGCTGACATCACTTCGAGCCCAGGCGTGTGAAAGACGAGTGTGTGTGTGATAAGAGCGTGAAATTAAGAAAGTATTAAGGACATTTTAAGACGACTCGGCTGTCCCCGTCGAGAGTAAGACTCCTTCCCGGAGAGTATCAACAATAAGCCATTCCCCAGGATACGATTTGGACCAGAACGGAATATTGACGACCCGGAAATCGAGACATATTAACGAGAGGAATATCGGAAGATCTGTAACCGATATAAATTGAGAGTGACCAGGTTGCGTGAGTAGCGCATAAGTTTTCCCCCGCCTGCCCCCTTTCTAGAGTTTTCCCATCTTCCCGACCCCTGAACATTTACCCGTGCCCTCTTTTTTGGTAATTGTAAGCGTTTATTATTGTGAAACTTTTCGACCGTCGAGTACCGGCCGCCACGTGCGCCGACATTTTCGAGTTATCCGAACACGTGCGCGTGAGTGGTGGTATTCGCGGGATTTTTCCGCGTGCGTTCCTTAAAGTTATTATTATTCTTCCTTGTTCCCCGAGACGCATTTTTGCGAGTATTTACCGATCGTCATTATTGTAATTTTGACCAGTTTTTGTGTGTGCCGAGATAATTTGTCAAGAAGCCCTGGAACAGTGTCCCCGACCTGAGAAGTCTCATCCCCCTCCCCCCCCGTTCCTTGCTAGCCGCGTGCCGCGCAAATTTGCCGATTGTCTTTCTTTTTTTTTCCTGTGAGTTACGGTGCTACGCCGAGAAAGTAGCTGGCGGCCAAAAACAACAACTGACAAATTTATTTTGAGTTTAATTATTTTTCGAGTTCATTATCTTTTCGATTTAGCCCAATCGAGGTTTTTGTGTAGAGTGTTTCACCGGCCAGCCCCCCTTTTTCCGTGCGACCGACCCCAAGCCCCTGCCGTCCCGATACTTATGATAAACATTGTTTTTTTTGTATAAGCTCTTTTAAGTTCAGTTCTTTTGATTATTGCGATTATTATTTGATTTTTCCGTTTCCCTTTTTTTTTGTTTTCTTCGTTTGTTACATTCGATTACCGCTATTAAGCTCTTTTCTTATTTCTCTCCCCGATTATCATTAACGTACCCCCTTTTTATTGTTGTAAGACCCCGACCTCGTTTCTTTTTTCTTTTCTTTTGTTATTACCTGTTATTTTTGATACGTTGAACTGTTGAAGAATATAATATTTTAGTTTCCTACACAAAACTTCGGAACGTTATTTCCCCCTTCCCTTCACCCCCCTTACTCCACAGATCGACCCAGTTTTTGGGAGACTACGAGAAAAGGTATCATCACAAAGTGGTGATACCTTAAAAGGAGCCACTTTGTGATGATACCTTTTCGCGTAGTCTCCCAGAAACTGGGTCGATCTGTGGAGTAAGGGGGGTGAAGGGAAGGGGGAAATAACGTTCCGAAGTTTTGTGTAGGAAACTTAAATATTATATTCTTCAACAGTTCAACGTATCAAAAATAACAGGTAATAACAGAAGAAAAGAAAAAAAGAGAAACGAGGTCGGGGTCTTACAACAAAAAAGGGGGGTACGTTAATGATAATCGGGGAGATAAATAAGAAAAGAGCTTAATAGCGGTAATCGAATGTAACAAACGAAGAAAACAAAAGAAAAGGGGAAACGGAAAAATCAAATAATAATCGCAATAGTCAAAAGAATTGAACTTGAAAGAGCTTATACAAAAAAACGATGTTTATCATAAGTATCGGGACGGCAGGGGGTTGGGGTCGGTCGCACGGAAAAGGGGGGGCTGGCCGGTGAAACACTCTACACAAAAACCTCGATTGGGCTAAAATTGAAAAGATAATGAACTCGAAAAATAATTAAACTCAAAATAAATTTGTCAATTGTTGTTTTTGGGCGCCAGCTACTTTCTCGGCGTAGCACCGTAACTCACAAAAAAAAAAGAAAGACAATCGGCAAATTTGCGCGGCACGCGGCTAGCAAGGAACGGGGGGGGGACGAGACTTCTCAGGCCGTGGACCCTGTTCCAGGGCTTCTTAACATATTACCTCGGCACACACAAAAAAAGGAGCTTGCAAAAATTACAATAATAAACGTTGCTAAATGTCTCAATAAATGTGTCTCGGGACGGGGGAAAATTATTGATAACGCACGCTGGGAATGTTCGCGATTACCACCACTCACGCGCACGTGTTCGAATAGGGAAAATGTCGGCGCACGTGGCGGCCGGTACTCGACGATCAACGAAAATTTCACAATGCAAAGAAAAAAACGGCTTAATACTATTAAAAAGGGCTCGGGTAGATTCTTCGGGGGATGTCTGGGGGATGGGGGAAATATTGAACGGGGTAGGCGGGCGGGGAAACTTATTCAGTACTCACTCAACCTCTCGCTTTCACTCGAGTACAATTTTTCCAATCTATTCCTTTATCGATCCTGTCCGTTATAAATCCTGGTACAGTTTCCAATCGGGTCCTCGGGTGTCGCTTTGGTCTTTATAATTCCTCGAGCTATCCGAATCGTGTCCTTGGACTTCGCGTAGGGTCGGTATCTCTCCGGGAAGGAGTCAGTGTAAACTTGGGAAATGCCTGGTCGTCGTACAATGGTTATTAATATCGCTTAACTCGCACTCTCGTCTCAAACAATCTGCTCTATCACACGCCTTGGCTCGAAGTGATGTCAGCCTCGCTGCTTCCGGCTTCTTCTCCGACCTTAGGGTCGGTCTTGCAAGTGAGCGTATGGATGTCGGTTTTCGATTGGTGGATTTCGGGAATGGCGGTCGGTGGGCGTCGGGATTGGCCGCGCGGCCGTGCGAATATCTCGTCGCGACGGAAGACTCGTCGCGACGTTCGGCGCGCGCATCCTCATCATCGATTTGCCCATCGATCGACGAGCAGTTCTTGGCGTCGAGAGGTGGCGGTTCCAGGCGGCCTGTTGGCGAAGCGTCTCACTTGACAGATCGCGTGCCGAATAGTGTGTTTGCCCGGGCGACACACCTCGTCGGTTTATACTCGGCAATCCGAGCCGAGAGGGTGTCGCCGGGTTCTTCAGTGCCTGTGGACGAGTCGGGAAGGATGCTCCGACTCGTCGGAATTTTTCCCGGGGCTGTCGGTGTCGGACTGGCATTTTGGACGGTCGTCTGGTTTGCAGGTTAGTGCTTGAGAGGTCTGCTCGGATCTTAATTTTTGGGCTGTCTAGGTCGGTCGTGGTCGATCAGGGTCCGCAGGGAGTCCATTTCCCTCCAGGGTGGTCTTCAATGGCTGCGAGGGATCTTCGGTGTCTGCGATGGGTCTTCGGTGGCTGCGATGGGTCTTCGGTGGCTGCGATGGGTCTTCGGTGGCTGTGCGGCCGCGGGATTGGCCGCGCGGCCGTGCGAATATCTCGTCGCGACGGAAGACTCGTCGCGACGTTCGGCGCGCGCATCCTCATCATCGATTTGCCCATCGATCGACGAGCAGTTCTTGGCGTCGAGAGGTGGCGGTTCCAGGCGGCCTGTTGGCGAAGCGTCTCACTTGACAGATCGCGTGCCGAATAGTGTGTTTGCCCGGGCGACACACCTCGTCGGTTTATACTCGGCAATCCGAGCCGAGAGGGTGTCGCCGGGTTCTTCAGTGCCTGTGGACGAGTCGGGAAGGATGCTCCGACTCGTCGGAATTTTTCCCGGGGCTGTCGGTGTCGGACTGGCATTTTGGACGGTCGTCTGGTTTGCAGGTTAGTGCTTGAGAGGTCTGCTCGGATCTTAATTTTTGGGCTGTCTAGGTCGGTCGTGGTCGATCAGGGTCCGCAGGGAGTCCATTTCCCTCCAGGGTGGTCTTCAATGGCTGCGAGGGATCTTCGGTGTCTGCGATGGGTCTTCGGTGGCTGCGATGGGTCTTCGGTGGCTGCGATGGGTCTTCGGTGGCTGCGCTGGCTCTTCGGTGGGTCTTCGGTGGTTGCGTCGGAGGGCTGACGGGGCCTTCGTTGAGTGAGTAAGGGGTCTGACTGGGTGGTATATGATAAGGGTCAGTCGAGGGAAAGGGTTAACAAATATTAGATGTCGTTGCTTAAATTGTAGGTCTAATTCTAATTTATTCCCTAGGTGAGTGGTGGGACTCCGAGCCAGGCAGCGGAAGGGAATTGTGACGTGCCACGTCACAAGTTATAGCGGGCTAAAGCGTGTTTGTAAACACCGCAAGATCAAAGTCACCTCTGGGGAAAAGACCAGTCAGACTAACCGAAGACTGCCAAGAATTTGTGTAGAAAAATTTGCATACAGCCTATAAAATTTTATGTGTGATTTGCTAGTTTAATTTAAAACACATTCATAAATTTAAATTAAGGGCTTATGCCACAATAAATGAGTAAAAACGCATGCATACTTCTTGATTTTTTTCACGGTAAGTATACGTTTTATCGATTTAATTTGTTTAGGGTTAAAGGAGGATATATTAAACAATATTAGGGCATTTTGTATTAAATTTTATTGTTATTATGTATTGTTTTTATCAGACGGTGTAAACAATTTTTCTGGAAGTAGTTTTGCGATATCCTTGATTTCAACCTGCCCTTTTATCAGAAACAAAAAATTGTAATTGTTTCTTAACACATGATGGATAATGTGGTCCTTGACGAGGAAAAAAAAAAAAATTGGCCAAATGGCGGCCCTTTGAAAAATGTCGATTGTTACCCATTTTTCAAAATTGAATCTTTTTTTAAATATGCGACGGTCAAGGACTAAAGAATCTGTTGAAGGATATCGGCACAAATTTTCATAAAGATCTATTAAGCCATTTTTAAGATATTAGGGACACTGATCTTTAAATCACGTTTTAACAAAAACGCGTACAAAGTTCGGCCGCGCCGATGCTCGAGCGCTCCATGCAGCTGCACGAACACTTTCGTAATTCGTTCAAATTCAACATAAAAATTTAACAGAATATTCTTGACACTATAAACTATAAGAAAAAAAAGTTGAAAATTGAAATTTTATACCTTTCTCATTAAACTTGAAAATTAAAATGTTCACATCGCTTTCTCATAATATTTCTTTATTCGCGATGCTTCTTTTATGGAAGAGCATGTTCTGTATTTTTGGCTTCCTCACAGAGGAAGCTTCGCGAATAAAGGAACATTATAAGAAAGCGATATGAAAATGTCAATTTCCAAGTTTTATGAGAAAGCGATATAAACATTTTTATTTTCAAGTCTTATTAGGAAGCGATATGAAAGCTTCAATTTCCAACTTTTATGACGAAGCGATATGAAAATTTCAATTTTCAACATTTTTAAACGTCAACGTCATGGTAGTCTTTTATGCAAGCCGGCTGACCGATTCATGTTCAGCGTGTAAAAGTATACCAACGTCGCGCTTCACTCTGTCGGATCTGTGCTCGGGGCGAAAAAATACATGAACTTACGCACTGATGATTTTTTTCAGCACTTACGATTTTTACGTAATGAATCCAAATGATACCTCTTTTAATCAGGGTTTTTAAAATTTGTTTATACATCTCTAATCCCTAATGGAATCCTCCACAACCCTGCTTTGATTTTTTTTCAAGAACTTGGGAAATCCCCCTGGAAAAAAACGCCATTTTATCATCTTCATTTTTTCCGGGTTTTTTTTTCTGGCGGTTTTTTTTCGGGGGTTTTTTTCCGCCTACCAACATTACGACATTATCCGACCGATCGTACGTCAGTCGCCGCGCTGCACGCTACAGCCGAGACCCGCGCGGTGAGTCTCGCGGTAACAAAAGAATACCGCCACTTGCACCCAAGTTCGAATGCCCGCTTCGGCTTCGGGCTCGCGGAATCGGAGCGCTCTGATTGGCCAACTTCAATCGCTCATTACTCCGAAACTATCGCGAATTGAGCGATCCGCTTCCGCGAGGGGACTCCCGGGCCCACCAGCTACCTTCCACCAACAGGCGGTGCGGGAATTCTGGGACACCCTGTATATATATTTTCCATCTTTGTAACCACACGTTCTACACATTTTCATGTACAAATTAAATGTTAAATTGCCGTGATTTCCTGGGTTTTTCCCCCGTTTCTTCCCCTCCTTCGGGTTAGCTCTTGACGCGTATCCAAGATGCCCCGGATATCATCATTGCGCTTTATTTGGGCTGCCTACTGTTCCGCCTTCCCATGGCCTTCCGTTCCGAAGAATTGCTGACCCGGTGCTCAAGTCGCAGGTCGGTGCACCTGGTCGCCACTCGTGATTACGTCTTCTCTCCGGCTGGTGTCAGCGTCAGGCTACAGACGGGCACGCGACTCGCACCGTCCTTGCGCTGCTTCCGTCGTACACCTCGGGTCACTGGCCTCGTGCCGCGTGGGTATACACATATGTGTATTTTATTATTTGCTCTCCTTTTTTCCCTGCTACGTCGGCTTTTCTTGGCGGCCGACGCACTCCAGCCCGTCACTGCGGGATAGGTACAGCCGTTGCGCTGGCTGTCCCGTTCTTGTACTTAGGGCATGTTTGCATGCTTCAGGGTTTTCAGGAATTATTTTCCCCTTTTTCCATTTTTTCCCTCTTAGGGTACCTATTTTTCCCCAATTTTCCACTTTTTAGGGTACCCTGTTTTTCCAATTTTCTTTCGGTACCGTAGATGGACACCTTCTTCAGCATCCCTGAGGGTGCCCCATGATCCTGGTGTAGTATTCTCCAGGGCTCGTGGCATCCCGTTGGGCGTTTGGAGCTTCCTTTTCGGCGATCCTTGTCCACGCGTTCCACTTGCAGCGCACTCCCCTGCATGATTTTGAGACCAATTTCCCTGCTTCTTTGTCAGCCTCCCGACCCGATTCTAAGTTTTTCTGTGCCCAAGTTCTCCCGAATCCGATTTATTTGGACATTTAGTATGTCGTGGTATCCCCTTTTCCAGGATATCCCTTTTCCTCTTTCTCGGGTTGATTTCTTTCAGGGATCCGGTTTAGTCTTCATTTTGCCTAGCCTCTTTCTTGTATTGTACAAATTACTCAGGGTTTGTTTTAGCGATAGATTATACTTAGACATGGGAGTCATTTAGCTGAGAATATCCCTTCCATGGTCAAATAAAAATTCATTGACCCGTTTAGATTTCCCACTAATATTCCTCTTTTGCACTACTGGTAATTTATCCCCTGCACCCATGTAGCTACATTTTTTCCCAGTGACCCTTTCAAGATGTTGAAACGTTTTGTTTAAGAAAACCTTTATGCATCGAAATACCTCGCGGCTTACCGTATGCTGACTGATTTACGCGGAAATTTCCCCTGTCACTTTTGTGACGGTCCCATATTTTGAGTGAGTGTTCTTAGCGCAGGAAACTCAAGTTAATATTTTATCTAAATTCACGCTAATCTATTGCACCGTCAGCACCTTCCGTGCGAACGTTCACGCTCTCACGGTAACGGTCCAGCCGCTGCACCCGCCACGTGCGAGCAGCGGCCGTCTTATCAGCGCGTAAGAATACCTTGTCGCGCGCAGCAATAGGCGAGGGCCCTGCTTCCGTCAGGCCCTTTAGTCAGTTCATCCAAGTCGTTCGTTGTACGCGGTACACTCTCTCTCTCTCGCTAACTCTACGATCATTCAATAAAAGTTAATCCCATTCATTCGGACTTTATCATTCGCACCGGCTCCACCTCGACCATAAAAAGAGGACTATCACATGGTGTCAGAAGTTTACGAACTATAAACACGCGCACACAAAAATAAAAAAAAATAAAAAAAAAAATCCTGTGAAAATCAGTGACAATCGAAGTTAACAAAAAGTTAAAAGTTCAACGCTATCATCACACACGGATATATCGCACACATCATACAAAATTTTCACGAAAATTTGCATAATCTTAACGGACATATTGAACGACTTTCACCAACATCATTGGCATTTCCACGGACATTCCCAACTTCTCACGGACATATTCACCAAGTTTCACCGACATTACACGAATATTCACACGGAAATCGAGTTAAATCAAGGAATGAAGGAAGGAAGCGAAAAAAAAAGATAAAAAACAAATCTACGAAATTACACGATTGATACTCTTGGCATCGTAAGTACCTCAAATTTTCAAAAAAAAAAAAAAAAAAAAAAAAAAAAAAAAAAAAAAAAAAAACATCTGAACTGGCTAGAATAACGCGGGAACCGAGCGCCGACGGGCTGCATGGCGCTTCTGCGCGTAGCGTGTGTCTAAGCGTACGACCGCCATGGTGCATGGCAGAGGGAGACAGGGAATCCCCCCTACACAAACACACACAACAATAAACCACGCGTATTACTATTGTTGTTATTACCAACAATTGCACCAATAGGAATTTTTCGTTGAAAAGTTTACTTTTGCCCTAATCTCCAAAATACCTCACAAAACACAGGGAAATAAATTAACGATTTGTACAACTAATACTAATTCAACTAAAAATAGAGAATTAAATTTATTCTTTAGGAACCTTTTGTCAGATTTAGAACAATTCTTAGAAATTATAAATTCATAAAGTATATTACCTACAATTGTTGTATTTCTCTTCTTTTGTTTACTACTTTAAACAAAGAGAAGATAATCTACTGCCCATTCCAGCACAAGCCTATTTTACGGTTTAGTCGTTAAACCGTCAAAATTGGGCCCCAGTGCGACCGTTTCCAAAACACAAATGGCAAATAGTCTTACGAAATAGTAACACCTTTTAAAATTGCTAGCGTCATAATTATTAACAATGCTAACACCCAAAACAAAATATTCAGCAAAAAACGAACAAACAAATGACAAATCGATAAACTTAAGATTTAAGAAGAAAAAGCAATTTGGAACAACCATTTAGGAAAAAGCTTACAGGAAATATAAAAAAAAAAAAAAAAAAAAAAAACAACAAGAAAACACTCTAAATATATATATATATGTATATAAATATAAAATTCCTCCTATAAATTAAAAAAAAAAAAATAATAATAATAATAATACAGAAGTAACAACAACAGTATTATGTTAGCAATATAAAAACAGGAAATAGTATATAACATAGATAAACATGTCACTATATCACTCTCGCGATAGGAATTATTCAGATTATCGACACCATCGACGCGATTCTCGCGATCGAGATTATAGACGTGACTCTCGTGATCGAGATTATCGACGTGATACACGAAACCGTCGAAATGATTCACGAGACCGGAACTACTGCGACCGAGGTAACTCCGAAAACAGATTAGAACACGATTCCCAACTAGAACAAGAAATTGAACTCGCATTGTTAAAAATCATTCAGGAAAATCCACAAACAATTTTAGGCATTATAACACTGGCAAACATCCAGACTGCAGCACTTGATATGTTATCGGGTTCAATTCCTTCCAAAAAACGAGGGAAGTTCAATCGAGCACTGACAAATGTACTGCGGAAATACCGGGAAATTAAAACAAGCATTTTAAGCACCACGGAAACAATAAAAAAAGAAGAAAAAGAAACGCAGCAACCCCAACAAGAAGCAAATAAATTATTAACAATCAACGAATCAAGAGGGAGTGTACCGGAAAACATTGATTCAACAACTGATAACGAACATTCAAACAACGAAGATGAACTCACACCGAAACCCACTAGGACGACAAGGAAACGTAAAAAGGACACTTCTGAAGACGAAAAGGAAACCCGAGAACCACGCAAGAAATCGAGGACACGAAAGGAAAAAGTAACAGAGAAATACATAGGAAACAGTGAAAAAGAAAAGTGTAAGGAAGAAAAGAGTAAAAAAGAGAAGAATAAAGAGAAAAAATCGACCGTACAAAGCGAGACTAGAGTGAAAAGTGCAGAGCGCAGAGGACAAAGAGCCCCGCCTGACACAGAACAAAAAAGTCCACCAATACGGAAGAAAGAAGATACAAAAACTGGAAAAACCGAACTGGCAATGCAAAAGGAACAAGATTTACAGCAACGAGACGATCAATCGCCGCCGACAAATATCGGAGAACTGGCCAGCGACGATAAAGCCTACGAGCCACCTGTACGACCAACATTCAGATCACCAACAACAGTACAGAATTTCCGAGGTTTTACCCTGCAACTCCAACTGCAGGACGAAGCATCAACCAACGATGAATTCAGCATACCTCAGGATGTACCGCCGAACTTTCGATCGTCTACCTTTGATAAAACATCTGTAACTCAATATCGGACAGAAAAGGTAGTTGACCGAGAACGTGTTCGACCGACCTTTAGATCACCCTCGTCAACCGAAAAATCGAAGAGCCAACTGCGAAACACTGCCAAACATACCATACAGAAAAAGCGGAAAATAGCGGTCCGCTTACTTAAGGACAGTATAACAGTCAGAAACAGGACAATAAGCGACTTAATAAACACGCCCAAATTGTGTAAAAAACTGATCATCCTATTAGATGAATTAAAATTACCATCGACCTACTATCGTCCAAAAACTGCCCAGGCACAAGACAATCGATCACCAGCAACGCAGGGAGCCATTCCACACCCAAGATTGACGAATGAGTTAATGGTCACATTAGGAGTTTTGCGACAAGTGAGCGAGCTCATCGCTCACGTGAAACAACCAGTTGCCATACCAGAAATTCCGAAACAAACCGACTTGGCAACACCATCGGAAATCGAGCCGAATTTCCGATCACCATCGACGATTAAGCAAACCACCGAACTAGACAATTTACCATCGCTTTTCAGCAGGCTCAAAGAGAAAATCAAATGTCGGAAGATCGCACCACTTTCACCTGTGCGACCCAACATCGGACTTCCACTGACACATGCTGAGCGGGAAAAAAGTTTCGACCAATTTATTGCACAAACACCAGTGCAACCAAACTTCAGGCCACCCTCGAATCTCGACCTACACAATAGCATTGCTTCAAGCCCTACCCAACAAATAGTGCCACCGAACTTCCGTTCGCCACCTTTTCGTAAAATAAAGTTAAAAACCACGGCTAACGACAACGTGTCAGAAACACTAACTCGTACATCGCAAAGTTATAAATAACGACACACATCGCATAGAGTGCGTTATCGTAACCGAACAAACGTCTCATCCATCGACATTATAAATTAGCATATTAGTACAACTAGATATTGGGAAAACTAGATATAGCATAGGTAAACATATACACACAAAATCTACCTGAAATATTAACAACAATCCCAGACTGTGGAACTATGCAGGTGTATATTTGCTTACGCTACAAATACAAAACACACTACACGCACGAAACAACACCTTAAAACCCACAGACACCAGCCGCTAATTTTAGACATCTAATACTTAAACAAATATATATGTACTATAAAAGGAAAGGTACAAACGAAAACTAATAACAAGTACCCCCATACACACATAACAGATGAACACACAAGGAAACGCTACGGTAACACAGGAGTGTCTTCTTTGCCCAAGAAGAATCCCGATATCGGAAATGGCCATCCATCTGGAGGATTGCTATAAGGAATTGGGAAATCGGATGGGAAGACGTGGCGACAAACACTCGGGATGCCCGGTGTGTTGTGGCGTCTTTCCGGCGAACCGCCTTCTAGAACACCTGGACAAATGCGCCAAATATCTGCTAAAACTACAATACCAACAGCAGCGACAACAACAACTAGACCTACGCCACAAACTCCGACCCGGACGAAGCTACAACACTACAACAACACTACCCACAACACCTTCTCAACCTACACAATCAACGACTCAGAAACAGTCATTGCAAAAAACAAAAACAGAGGAAACCGACCCTGACCCCGACTCCGACTCAGAAACCGACAACACTTCTCAGGAAACACCAAAACCACAATGTGAAGGAAAACCGCTAACCCCTAGTCCCACACCTACTGCAACCGAAGACACGGTCCTGAACTGGCTTGACGACCAAAACATAGCGACACTAAGACGGATTGCAAATCAAATCAGGACCAGAATATTTTTAATAGAAAACGCAAACGCAAAAAAAAGACGACACGGAAACGCAGGCACTCTCCCATTTAAAATCGGGCGAAAACTTACGGACGCAACGCAAAAAAAAAAAAAAAAAAAAAAAAAAAAAACCAATCCAGAACGACAAACGTACCGCAACTCACGTATCAAACACACAACATACAATACCACACTTTACACCTATTATTACTTCACACTTAATAAAAGAACAATTAACCCCCAGGCATTTCCAAACATGCATATATAATATAAATAATATATAGATATAAAAAAAGAGAAAAACAAGAGCGCAGCGACACACGCTGCGTAGCAGACTTGTTTTGTAACACCGACTGGAAATCGACATTATTTTTTTTTTTTTTTTCTACGGCAAGAAGCCGTACCACCAGTGGACTATTTGTTTCGTTTTTTTTCTTTTCTTCTCTTTCGAAACCGGTCAATATACTACTCATCTTAAATAAAAAAAAAATATATATGTCTTATATTGAATTTTTTTTTCTTCTCCCCTAAAAAGGAAACGTCCCAGAACCAATTTCACCTATCCTAAACCAAGGAACCACCTCCATTATAACATATCTTACCCACTAACGCCAACACTAATAAGACTTTTAGAAAATGTTTCAGGAAATGAAATGAAGCAATTGTTTTTTCTTCACAAACTACCAGGATACATTAAACATAAAAGGATACAGGATACAAAAAAAATAACTCAGATAAAGGACTAAACAATAAATACAAAAGGCACAGCCAACATCAATTTATCGAATCTCACAAAATCTGGAGAATCAACGTGAAACTTCTCCTATTATAAAAAAAAAATAATAAAATTATATATATATATATATATATATTTATATATTATCATAAACCCGACCAATCCTCTATAATCAAACCACCTCCACTAACACGAACTCTAACATATTATTAGTCAGTTACAGGCATGCGACATCCATAATCATATATACATATAACAAGGAAATGTGAATACAACGCATTTGCGCAACCTCCGACAACCGAAACGATACAGACGGAACAAAATTAAGGACAATCAATTCAACACCATAGCCTGGCTGACATCAACGCAAATAAAAATACATACACATACACACACACATAAAAACAACAATTACGAACGAACAGGAACCATTTTTGCAACTCAAATAAAGGAACGGGATGACACAGAAGTGGGATCCAAGGAAAATTGCTATTTTGACGATACACACACACGCAGCAAAAATGTATAAAAATCAGTACCACAAGCAAACGAAAATCATCTCATTGTATAGACTCACACATTCGAAATTTTGTAAACAATTATATCCGATGCGGAGCATCGCTCTTTTTGCAAGAGGGGGAGTGTGACGGTCCCATATTTTGAGTGAGTGTTCTTAGCGCAGGAAACTCAAGTTAATATTTTATCTAAATTCACGCTAATCTATTGCACCGTCAGCACCTTCCGTGCGAACGTTCACGCTCTCACGGTAACGGTCCAGCCGCTGCACCCGCCACGTGCGAGCAGCGGCCGTCTTATCAGCGCGTAAGAATACCTTGTCGCGCGCAGCAATAGGCGAGGGCCCTGCTTCCGTCAGGCCCTTTAGTCAGTTCATCCAAGTCGTTCGTTGTACGCGGTACACTCTCTCTCTCTCTCGCTAACTCTACGATCATTCAATAAAAGTTAATCCCATTCATTCGGACTTTATCATTCGCACCGGCTCCACCTCGACCATAAAAAGAGGACTATCACACTTTCCGCCCAAATTTTTATTCCTGATTCCTCTCAGGTTATCTACGATCGATTTTTCTTTCCTTTTCCTTTTTTTCCTGTAACCGTAGTCCTATTTATTTTGATGTCGATAGTCGAAGAGTTTTCCTTTTTGATATTTACGTGTCCCAGCACTGGTTAGTTCGCAACGACGATCGATCTCAATTATCTACATTTTTCCCTCTCTATCAAACAGTTGACAATGTTCGTGATTTTACGATTTTCCCCCTATTGCTTCTTTGCTACTCGTTATTATGATTACCTTTCCTCCTACTTTCCACCCCTTCTCTCCGCACGTTTTACTTCTGAGGGCCCCGTGGCACGATTATTCGATCCAATGATTCTGTCAGTGATGGGGATACATCGTGAATTTGGTACTCCTTTTTTTATGTCGTCCCAGGGATCGTAATGACCGACAACCACAAACAACTTTTACCTTTTCCTCGGCTCTATCTTTCGTGTGCCGTTTGCGTTGTTATAAATATATATATATATTGTGACGGGGCTTTTCTGCTCCCGTCACAAAGAGAGCCAAATTTCAGGCTCTCCCACGTATCGGCACGGCACACGGCACTCTTCCTACCGGGAAGAGTCCCTTCCAGGCAAACAGACAGGGTCAATTGCGAGCGAACCGTTCCCATGATTAATTTTGAGCCTTATTTTCGTTTTCCGGTCAATTCTCTCGAGCGTACGGCGGTCATAACCGCCGCACGGACATCGCGACGCCTCCCAGCAACATACAGCAGGCTGGAGCCTTGCTACCGATCTCGCCGCAGCCAGCCACCGTCAGCAGGCTGGAGCCTAGCTACCGACCTCGCCACAGTCACACACGGCCGGCACCTCGACACGTCGCCAGCCGTTCAGCCGCGCCGCTACCGAGGTAGCGCGCGACGTTACCGACAACGGGCTCTCCACCCTCCGAAACAGCCTAGACGCGACGAGCCACCAGCTACCGAGATCTACAGCGTCCGGCTCGTCGCTGAGCCATCACCTCGCTCGTCCTACCGAAGTTCCCGGGTCTACGCGCAACGACGCCCGTGGATTCACCTCCCACCACGAGCGTACTCAACACCTCGCGTTCACGATACCACGAACGCGAGGAAATTCAAAGAACCGCGCGAAATCTCCGTGATTCGGGGAATTCGGACAAATAGAGTAGAGGGCGAAATGAAGACCGGCATAGGGTGGGGAGAAAAAGGACCCGCGATCGCGAGAGCGTTACTTCCCTCGGGGACTCAATCGTAGGCTCCCGAGAAGGAAGGACGTCGTGACCGCTGCCGATCCATGCTTAACGTTCCGCGAGAATACCGACATCTTGTCATACGCGAAGTGGGACTTCTGGCCGAGGACAACTCGAGAAGCTCCCGCAACTGCAACATAATCCGGTGAGATCGTCGTACGTGTTCGGTTTGAGGCTAGAGTAGAATAGAGCAAATTCGACTCGTTATCGTGGGGACGGCACGCCTTCGCGCGCGGAACGCGGAATTTATTCTCGGGGAAAATTTCAGTAATATTCAAGCTTTTCAATTCCATATAGTTTCCGTTAAACAATTTGCCTGGAAGTTTCTCATATATTTTAGTATTTGAACCCATAATCTTTTTACGCCACGTGCGAGTCCACTATCTAATTTCCGTTTTCATCAAATTTCTAACAGTTCATTCATAGTTCAACTTTTCCGATATTTTAGTTTACTGATTTTTTTTTTTGAGATTCCGAGTACTCCCGCTGCGATCGGGCTAGGGTAGTTATTTAAGAATTCCGCGTATTCCCGCTGCGATCGGGCTGAATTGAGAAATCTCTGTTGCGAAAGGTACCGTGGCTGCGATCCACGTTGGTCATTTGTACGCGAGCGCCGAAATTCTGAACATTGTCTGCCGCCGATTCTCTGTTGCCGATGTAACGTTACCGAATATTATTGTGAGTTATCGATATTGTTTTGTTGTCAAGCTTTTGGGTTAACCAGGGAACGAGCGTGCACGCTAGTCGCTTCTCGACCACGCTCCCGATATTCGCTGAAATAAAATATCTTTTGAAGTTCCCATCATTTCGTCTCGATCTCTGCTTCCTCCTCGCGGAGGTGACCGAACCACCCCCTCTACCAATTTCCCAAGGCTGAGCGACGCCGGGTCGCTCTCGTCTCTCGTTCGGCTCTTGAAATTAAAATTTTGTCGCGAGAGCCCTCGCTCTCGCGGCTGGCGCCCTGAAGGCCGAGTGAGACGGGTTTTGTAGCCGTCTCGATTGGGTAGATTCGGGTGTTGGGAAAATACGGTTACAAATTTGGGGCCCAACGTGGGGCTCGACGGCGTTAAATTGATTTAATTAAAAATCCGCGAAAAATTGGCCCAAGGGAAACAGAGAAAATAGCCAGAGCGAAATACGAAAATAACGGTAACGGGCGAACGACTTTGTTCGGATCGAAGCTCTCGCTATTTGTGTGAAAGAATTAGAGTATTTGTGTGATTGGGATATTTGTTTGCATGAGTTTGGTCAGTGTCCGTTTATATACTTTGTTTTGAGCTTTTGTCGTCGAGATCGGCGAGGCGAGTAGCGTTCACGAGCGTAGCCGAAGCCGCACGAGCGCGACTCGGGTCGTCATTAGACGCTCAGTACGCTGCTGTGTAATCGTGAGTGAACACGTGCGGTGTCCCATCGCGACGTGCTACGCTCCCGTGTGAGAAGAACGCTAGGAGGATTTTGGGACTACCATAACATCAGGTAACGATTCCTCCTACCTTATACCAGCCGCTAATATCCTGTAAATCAATTCCAGCCCGAGGAATATCTTCCGTAGGCGCGCAAGGCAAAATAAAATTTCGAAGACGATCGTCCGTTCTCGCGACGATCGCCGGCACACCGTACGCCCGGGTATCGCCGCGCCGCTATCGCTGTCTCTCTCCAAACAAGAGGTCGGCCGTGCCGGCTCGGCGCTCCCGTGTTTACGTCGTGGACACGGTAACAGTGGCCTTGTCGACTTTAAGGCTCTTTCCGAATTGCCTTGTCTGCGAGAAATATTCTTCGAGAGATAAAATTTCAGGGAGCCCGAATTATTCGGGACTGTCGTCATCCGATTTTTCTTTTGTGGGCCGCTGACTTGCGACGGCCCTCGGGACCCCGTGAGCACGTGCTCCCGAGACAGCCAGCAGCCGTCGGGTTCCTACATTACCGACGCCTACCTAGTCGGATAAATATTATTTAATTAATTTGCTTCTTCCTCCCCGGTCCCTTCGGACTCGTTCTTTTTTTGTGTTTCTCTCCGAGTTAATTATTTTCGGTTAATTATCCTATTTTTAGTTATTTATCTTTTTTTTTTTCTCCCCCGTTTTCGCTTCCGTTTCTTTTTCTTTCCTAGTTATACTTTTATTTCTTTTTCTATCTTTCCCTCTCCCCTTTCTTTTCCTCTTCCCTCTCGCCCCCTTATTTTTCGGTTTTCCCATATTTAATTCGGGATATTAATTACCTCAGGATCCACCTTTCGCGGGCATTCTGATGGCGGACGGCCCGACTAACACGGGAACGATGGAGACGGTACAGGAGCTCGACCTCTCAGCTGATCGCCTCCGTCACGAGCTGCAACAGCGAGGGCTCTCGATCGTTGGGGAACCGAACGAGTTGCGGGATCGACTCTTGTCGAGCCTGTTGATTTCTCTCGATCCCGCGGGAGCAGTCGCGAACCTCGGTAATAATACCCACGCTCCTCCGAATAACCAGGAGCAACGGTTACCCGCGTTCGGCCTACCTCCAGTGCATCTTGCCCACGGGAACAACCGGGTTCCTCCATCTTCCGCTGCGAGGGTGTACGAAGGCCTACCCCCGGCCCTGCGACCGGCGGGGAATTACGGAGCTAATTCCGACGCTCTCGCGCGACGGCGGCATGAGGCCGACGTATTTCCTCGCGATCGCAACTTCGACCGAGATTTCCCTCCGCCTCAAGGTCAGTCGTCTCCCGTGCGAACACGCGAAAATACGCAAAATTTTTCGGGACTCAACAACTCGCGTTCGGTCGCCGATTTACTGCGGAAATGGGATCTACGGTTCTCCGGAAATAGGGGGGAGGATGCGATGGGTTTTCTCACCCGTATCGAGGAAGCGCGCGAGGTCGCGCCGATCCCCGACGCCGACTTATTACCGTGCATACCCCTCGTGTTGACAGGGATCGCGCTCACGTAGTACCGTGGGGAGCGAGCGCGCATACGCAGCTATCGGGAGTTCGAAGATGCCTTTTTGGCTCGGTTCGGCGATCCCGATCTACAATTCACGCTCCGCGAGGAATTATTGCGCCGTACACAGGGAGAGGGGGAAGATACGGTGGACTTTTTGACATGTCTCCGAGCGTTACTCGACCGGGTAGTCCCGCCGTTCTCGTTACGCGAACAACTCGATTACGCTCATCGGAATATGTTACCGCGGTTACAGATTGCGATTCGGCGCAACGATTTTCACTCGTTCACCGATCTCGAACGCATCGCGGTACGGGTCGAGCGAAGTTATCAGGCTGATCGGTATTATCAACCGCCTCCACCGCCGGAACGATCGGCCTTCCCTGACCTCGCGTACCGACCGTCGCGATCGTACCAACGCCGAAGCGACGCAAATTACGCGGTTTTCGGGGAAGCACGCGCACCCGGCTCCGAGCGCTCGCGCCGTCCGGACTCTCGCGACACGCGTAGGGGGGAAAGATCGCCCTCCGCCGACCGCCCGGGTTACCGCGGCCGAACTCCGGAGAGGACAACCGATCGGGGAAACGATCGCGCGCGTACACCGGAAAGACGGGACGATAAAAGGGATGAGCGCTCCCGATACCGGTCACCGGGCACCCAAGCTCCGCAATACAACGGCCGGCAGGCATATTCGCGCTCCGACTCCGCGACGCGCCGCGTACATTACACCGACGAAAGAGATCGGGCCAGATCTCCCGCGTCGCGACCGAAAACGCCGCCGGGAGAATATCGTTCAGTGGCTCACCGTTCACCCACGCCGGGACGGACGGGAACTCGCGACACCGCGACGAATAAAGAGTTGACCTGCTGGAATTGCGGGAAAGAGGGACATCGATCGATCGGATGTCTTGCTCCAAAAACGGTTTTTTGTTACCGATGCGGGAAGAAAGACGCGCGAACCACCGACGATCATGAGTGTTCGGGAAACGCGTCCCGGAGCCACCTGTAAACGCGACGGTGGCTCCTGAAAAATCGACACCGATCTCGCCCAATGCGTTCCCGACCATAAACAATTTCCCGGATTTTCCAAAATTACTAACCGAATATTTTTGTAGTCCTCTTCATAGCTCGCGTAGCAAAATGGTATTACTCGTCGTCGTGAAATTAGGGGAACGCCTCGTGCCAGCTATCGTAGACAGACATCTCCTATTTTATTTAACGTGTCGTCTCCGCCTTTCGGCTTACGGCACGGCACCCAAGTGCGAGGGGCCGGGATACGCCACAGCCAGCGCGCCACGTCAAGCGTAGCTCCCAATTCCCCGAAGGGTCCCTTGGTGGGGTAATAGCAGCCACCTCTGCCAGGGGTACAAAACGGAAAAACTCCCGTTCTCCCCCTCGTATTTCCCAACAAAATACAGGGTTCTCAGAACGGGAGAAGAGGAACCGCCCCGAAGGGAGCAACTCACTTAGCCGACTTCTTGTGGCCGCCAGAATAAATTCCGACGCCTAGAAGCCGTTATCAGCGGGGGCCTCGAGAAGGCGGAGTTGCCAGTACTATGTACTCGGCTCATTCTCGCCGATAGTCGTAGGCGACTGGTTGACCAGGAACATTTGCCGAAGCAAAGAACCCAGACCCCCTATCGGGTCCCCTACCAGACCCGTGCTCGGTAACCGCGGGTTCGCAAAGCCCGAGTGGCATGAGCGGCGGCCAAGCACATGGGTGGCGGACCAGCCCACGGCCCGGCACACCCCTCTACCCACCCCTGCGGGGAGCTATCGTAGACAGCGGGTCTACCAGCACGTACATCGGCAGTGAGGGACTCGCGATCGCTACCGAGCTGGGGTGTCTTCCCCAGAGCGTACCTCCAGCCTCAGCGACAATCGCCGACGGAGGCCAAATTACGTGCGACGAAGAAATAGAGTTGCCTATCACCCTCGAGGGACGCGAACGGCCAATCATAGCGCGCGTATTTCCTTCCTTACCGGTACCACTGTTACTCGGCTTAGACGCGCTTAGCATCTTCGAAATAGTCGTCGACCACGCCCGACGCGTATGGAGTTTTAGTGGGGATGGCTCTCGCGAATTTAAGTTCATGGGACGCGACTCGGCCGCGCACGCGAATATTCTCCTCGGTATATCTGACCTCGAGCGAAGCGAGAGCGAACAGCTCTCCGCCTTTCTAAATCGCGAGTTACCGAAACTTCGCGCTGCACCGGGACGAACCGAGTTAATCACGCATCATATCGACGTCGGGGATAGCGCGCCGATCAAACAACGATATTATCCCGTAACCCCGATAATTCGCGACGCGATGAACGCCGAAGTCGACCGGATGCTCGAGGCCGGAGTTATCGAACCCTCGAGTAGCAACTGGTCTACACCGATCGTTATTGTGAAGAAACCGAATCTCACCTACCGGTTTTGCCTCGACTTCCGCAAGGTGAACGGGGTCACGAAAAAGGACGCCTATCCGCTCCCGTACATGAACCAAATTCTCGATCGGTTGCGTTCGGCAAAATATATCTCTACTCTCGACCTGAGTCAGGCTTACCATCAGATCCCGTTAAGTCCGGAGTCGCGAGAGATCACAGCGTTTACCGTACCACAGCGCGGACTTTTCCAATTCACGCGTATGCCATACGGTTTAACGAACGCTCCCGCGACCTTTCAGCGACTTTTAGACCGCTTAATCGGGCCCGACATGGAGCCACACGCGTTCGCGTATCTCGACGATATTATTATCGTAACCGAGACCTTCGAGGAAGATCTGGCGTGGCTTAAACGCGTTTTCGACACGATCACGGGAGCGGGCCTGCTAATTAACCCTGACAAATGCGAGTTTTGCTGTCCGGAAGTGCGATACCTCGGCTTCCGCGTAAATCGCCACGGTCTACAAGTCGACCCTGAAAAGACCGAGCCGATACGAAGTTTTCCGGCACCCACGAGTATAAAGCCATTGAGACGCTTTCTTGGTATGGCCTCGTGGTATCGCCGGTTCGTTCCCCATTTCGCCGAGATCGCGGCACCGCTCACGAAGCTCACGAAGAAGAGCCAGCGGTGGATGTGGGGACCCGAACAGCAAAGGGCGTTCGAAAAATTGCGCGAAGCTCTCGTGAATCCTCCAACCCTCTCGTGCCCCGATTTTAACGCGAAGTTCACGCTTCAGACGGACGCGAGTATGAGCGGTTTAGGCGCCGTACTGACCCAGTCTATCGAGGGCGTCGAACACCCGATCGCGTACGCGAGCCGAGCCCTCTCCGCCGCCGAACGAAATTATTCTACTACCGAACAAGAGTGCTTGGCCATCCTCTGGTCGATCCGAAAATTCCGTGCTGATCTCGAGGGATACCGCTTCACGGTGATAACCGACCATCACAGCCTTCGGTGGCTACAAACGCTCAAAGATCCCGCCGGGAGATTGGCTCGTTGGGCCTTACAGCTCGCCCAATACGACTTCGAGGTGGTGCATAGAAAGGGTGCGCTAAATCACGTACCCGATGCCCTTTCTCGGATGTTTGAAGGACAGCCACCCTCGGCCGAAAACGTTCCCGACACCGTCGATCTCGCGGCACTCGCTCTCGTATCCGGCATTACGGGGGGAGAATTAGTAGAGCGCGAACCGATCGACGCACTCGCCGATCGCTGGTACGCGAGGAAAATTCACGCTGTCGCGACCGCGCCTAACCGATTTCCGAACTGGAAGATAATCGAGAATCGGCTCTACGTTCATCATCGTACGAAACGCCGAGTGTTACCGAAAGGTGACTATTCCGAGTGGAAACTCGTCGTCCCTCAAGCCTCCCGTTCGGAAGTCCTCCGGGAGAATCACGACGCTCCGCAGGCCGGACACCTCGGCGTCGACAAAACGTACGCCCGAATCTTTAATTCGTATTTTTGGCCCGGGATGATTCGCGACGTAATCCGCCACGTACGCCACTGCGGCGTATGTCAACGCACGAAGGCGGAACCTACCGCCCATCGGACTAATGGGTCGTCGAATCGTCGACGAACCCTGGACCGTCGTCGCGGCCGACATAATGGGACCGCTCCCGAAAAGTCACTCGGGATGCGCGTACGTTCTCGTGATCCAAGATCTATTCACGAAATGGGTCGAGTGCTGTCCGCTACGCAAAGCTAACGGAAAGAAAATCGGCGAAGCTCTCGAGGAGCTAATATTCTCTCGGTGGGGAACCCCTCAGGTTTTGTTAACGGACAACGGTACCGAGTTCGCGAATAATCATCTGAACGCGTTAGTTACCGACCGAGGAATTCACATCTCGCGAACGCCACCGTACCATCCACAGGCAAATCCGGTCGAACGAGTTAATCGCGTATTAAAAACAATGATCGTGTCGTTCATCGAGAACGATCACCGTGCGTGGGACGAACACCTGTCCGTATTTCGATTCGCTTTTAATACCGCTTTCCACTCGTCGATAAATAACACGCCCGCGTACCTTAATTTCGGTCGTGAACCAAAACCGCACAACTTCTATCGCCGTCGCGAAGAAGGCGACGTCGAAATTCTCCCGTTACCGCCAGAGGAGTGGTCCGACCGGATGCGGGACCTCGAAAACGTCGGCGTTAAAGTCTCACATGACCTTGAGGAGGCCTACCAGCGTCAGGCCGCACAGTACAACAAACACCATCGCGAGCAAACATTCGAGGTGGGGGATCTCGTGCTACGGCGTCAACGAATTTTGTCCTCGGCTGCCCAAAATCAAGCCGCAAAATTATTCAAACGATTCGAAGGACCCCTTCGGGTCCGAACCGTTCTCTCACCGGGGGTCTACGAACTCGAAGACCCTCAGACGAGAAAAAAATATATCGTGGCGAGCAAAGATTTACGTTCGTATTTTCCCCCACTCCAGGACGACGGTACCGAGGAAATCGACGACGAGGATGCCGAAGACCTTCGTCGCACCCGAGGGGACCGCCAGCGCGCTCCCGTCGACACTCGGCGCCGCTAAAGGCCCGCCGTCGACTGGTACCGCCGACGAATTCTTTTCCGTTCACCTTAACCGACTTTTCTTTCGTTGTTTTCCCCTCTTCCTAATCTCCTCTTTACTTCTTCTCTACCCTCCGCTTTCTCGACAAACCGTCGACCCTTCCCTTGTTTTTATATTTGTCATTTTTTTCATATATCTGTGAGAACTCGGCCCAGAGGCCATGTAACGCGTTATCCGATCGACCTCGCTCTCGAGCGACGAGAAGTAAAGGCCCAGTGCCTCATAAAAGTTACCGAATAACTCACCACCCCTTCCCCATTCCACTCCCGGAATTGACCGCCGAAGGGGATTGAGGTAGAGGGTGGAAAGGAACAGGTAACTGTGATTGTTCTCGTGTAATGTCCATGCATGCTACGTTGGGAAACGCTCGCGGATCACCGATCGCTGATTAACGCATGCTATCTTGCTTCTTTTTATTCACGCCGACTTGACCATGTCTGATCGCCCGTACGAAGGTTTGCCGTCTACCGAAAATTATTTAATTGTTGCCTCCCGAGCTGTACCACGGTCTCATACGGCCGAGGACGGCCTTACCGTAGGGGGGGAGGAGTTGTGACGGGGCTTTTCTGCTCCCGTCACAAAGAGAGCCAAATTTCAGGCTCTCCCACGTATCGGCACGGCACACGGCACTCTTCCTACCGGGAAGAGTCCCTTCCAGGCAAACAGACAGGGTCAATTGCGAGCGAACCGTGCCCATGATTAATTTTGAGCCTTATTTTCGTTTTCCGGTCAATTCTCTCGAGCGTACGGCGGTCATAACCGCCGCAAAGACATCGCGACGCCTCCCAGCAACATACAGCAGGCTGGAGCCTTGCTACCGATCTCGCCGCAGCCAGCCACCGTCAGCAGGCTGGAGCCTAGCTACCGACCTCGCCACAGTCACACACGGCCGGCACCTCGACACGTCGCCAGCCGTTCAGCCGCGCCGCTACCGAGGTAGCGCGCGACGTTACCGACAACGGGCTCTCCACCCTCCGAAACCGCCTAGACGCGACGAGCCACCAGCTACCGAGATCTACAGCGTCCGGCTCGTCGCTGAGCCATCACCTCGCTCGTCCTACCGAAGTTCCCGGGTCTACGCGCAACGACGCCCGTGGATTCACCTCCCACCACGAGCGTACTCAACACCTCGCGTTCACGATACCACGAACGCGAGGAAATTCAAAGAACCGCGCGAAATCTCCGTAATTCGGGGAACTCGGACAAATAGAGTAGAGGGCGAAATGAAGACCGGCATAGGGTGGGGAGAAAAAGGACCCGCGATCGCGAGAGCGTTACTTCCCTCGGGGACTCAATCGTAGGCTCCCGAGAAGGAAGGACGTCGTGACCGCTGCCGATCCGTGCTTAACGTTCCGCGAGAATACCGACATCTTGTCATACGCGAAGTGGGACTTCTGGCCGAGGACAACTCGAGAAGCTCCCGCAACTGCAACATAATCCGGTGAGATCGTCGTACGTGTTCGGTTTGAGGCTAGAGTAGAATAGAGCAAATTCGACTCGTTATCGTGGGGACGGCACGCCTTCGCGCGCGGAACGCGGAATTTATTCTCGGGGAAAATTTCAGTAATATTCAAGCTTTTCAATTCCATATAGTTTCCGTTAAACAATTTGCCTGGAAGTTTCTCATATATTTTAGTATTTGAACCCATAATCTTTTTACGCCACGTGCGAGTCCACTATCTAATTTCCGTTTTCATCAAATTTCTAACAGTTCATTCATAGTTCAACTTTTCCGATATTTTAGTTTACTGATTTTTTTTGTTGAGATTCCGAGTACTCCCGCTGCGATCGGGCTGGGGTAGTTATTTAAGAATTCCGCGTATTCCCGCTGCGATCGGGCTGAATTGAGAAATCTCTGTTGCGAAAGGTACCGTGGCTGCGATCCACGTTGGTCATTTGTACGCGAGCGCCGAAATTCTGAACATTGTCTGCCGCCGATTCTCTGTTGCCGATGTACCGTTACCGAATATTATTGTGAGTTATCGATATTGTTTTGTTGTCAAGCTTTTGGGTTAACCAGGGAACGAGCGTGCACGCTAGTCGCTTCTCGACCACGCTCCCGATATTCGCTGAAATAAAATATCTTTTGAAGTTCCCATCATTTCGTCTCGATCTCTGCTTCCTCCTCGCGGAGGTGACCGAACCACCCCTTCTACCAATTTCCCAAGGCTGAGCGACGCCGGGTCGCTCTCGTCTCTCGTTCGGCTCTTGAAATTAAAATTTTGTCGCGAGAACCCTCGCTCTCGCGGCTGGCGCCCTTAAGGCCGAGTGAGACGGGTTTTGTAGCCGTCCCGATTGGGTAGATTCGGGTGTTGGGAAAATACGGTTACAATATATATTGTAACGCGGTATTTTTGCCGCGTTCCAAAAGTCGGCGAGAGAGAGGCAACACCCGCCCTTACGGTCCACCGTTCGCCTTCCTAGGCAGATTCGCAGGGGCTCAGTAGCGTTAGGGAAATAGATAGTAACTTCTTTTGAATAATTTTACATGTGACCATCACCATCAATGACCATCGAGGACTGTACGAGGCTCAAGGCTGTCTTACCGGTAGACGGGACTCGGGATGGGCCGAAAATCGAGGCTCTCTGGACACATCAGGAGGATGATTCTGCGTCGCTGTCCCCTGAGGGAAAATAATTGGCTCGCCATACTCCTCAACGTTCGATTAGGCCGGGTGTCACCTGCTAGCGCATCGCCTTTATGCGTCGGCCGACGGCCGCGATTTCGACGAGCTGCGCGCGTGCCCTGCGAAAGGGCATAATTGCGAGGTTGCCCTGCGTGGCGCCACTTAGCGCTAGGCTAGGCCGTGAGGACTCGAGCGGGGAAGGGGGGGGGGGGGGATAGAGCGATCGCGTTCGATGAGCGTAACAACGATTCGGGGATTCTTCCGGGGACCGGTGACCGCGACGGTTGGTTTGCATAACTCTCTCTCGCTGCTGTGCCAATTGTCCGAGCGAAGAAAGAAGGTAGGGCGTCTTGCCGAGTTTTGGGGCGACCTCAGAGAAGCGGGAACAGCTGCCCGATTTCCGACAAGTCATATTCGTCGTCGCCTAGTATTTTACCGGTAAGCCTTCGCAACTCGAGCATTCTAACATCGTTTCTTTTGTTTGTGCGCCGGCATTGCCGGTGCCGTCGTACACGGTTGACTCTCGATCCAGGCGTCGATCACCGTTTCGGGTCCGGGAGAAAATCGTTCGCTCGTCGATCGCGTTTTGACAGCTCAGGGGTCGAGTACAGAATAAAACGGTGTTTTTCGTGGTTAGTGTTGCGTGGGGAAAGTGTCGGGGAGAAGGCACCCGCGTTTCGGTTACTGAGTCCGTGAGCGGAATTGGCTCGGGAGCGCCGGGAGAATCCTATCTTTATTTTGTGCCGTTCCGTTCATAACCCGATAGAAGCATCCCGAGTGCGCGACGCGTGGATCTCCGTGCTGTTTTCTGCGACCGGAAGCTTCCGCTCCCTTGGTCAGCCGCGGCAGCGGATTGACAGGTACAACCGCGGAAAAAATAGCGAGAACGGCCGGTGTCCGCATCGCCCCGGCTTCTCCGGGTACCGCACTCGGATTTTGTGCAGATTTGCCTGCTTCGACGTTTTACCGGTAAACGGGCGGAGATTCTCGCGTCGGGTTGTGTTTCGCGGGACCAAGGTCTTTTTACCCTTGCCGCGAGATCGCTGCCGCGATCGGCGGAGGGCTTGTCCGTTTGTAAGCCGGGAGTATTTTGCATATACGATCGTCCGTCGCCCGAGACTATTTTTCTTTTACGTTTGTCCCGTGTTTGTCGGGTTTTTCATTCTCGTTGGAGACGCGTTGTAGTCATTAAGTCGGAATCTAGTAGGGAACTAGGGCTTCTTTGTTTATTGGTTATTGTCATTCATTTATTGCGAAAGATTATTGTTCGGTTCATTGCGCATTAGGCCTTTCTCTCGACGGTGAACTGAGTAGCCGCCGAGAGCATAGTAGGGACAGTTATACCGGGTAGCGCCTAAGTTTTGGATTGCGGACAAGAGAGAGACTCGAATCTATTGTATCTTGGAACTGCTGTTTAACGTTTTCGTTATTTTATTGGGTTCAATAAACCTCCGAATTGTCTCTCCCGAGATCTTGTAGGGTGATTGCCATTTCTGCCTGTTTCCCTGACTCAGCCTGAATTTACCGGACCGCCCCTTTACCATTCCCCAAGGCTGCTTGTCTAGCCGGACGCGACCTTGACCTTCTCCTAACATCTTTCCCGATCGGATCGCACGGCAAGTGCGATTGGCGTCCATTATTGATAAAAATAAACCGATCGAGGGTCTGGGTTTTGTGCGAGATTTTACCGGTAAGGAGGGTTCCGACGAATTTGCCCTCGCCCGGAAAATTTAGTCACAATATATATACAGTGCACGACCGCGTTTCTCCCAACCGCATAATTCCGAACGACCGCGTATTTCCGAAAATGACGACCGCGTTTGTCCGTTTCGGCCCCTTCTCACGGTCCGTTACCTGCGCGGTGGGGAAACGAATGACTCCTTCCCTTTTGCTACCTGTGAATGAAATCGTCGATGCTATAACGACGACAAAGAAGGCACGCGGCGGCAAGCTTGATGTGAGACAAAGATCGATGAACTCTTCCACCTCTACATTTTCTCGTATTCGAGCATCGGACATATTCCGTCATTTTACCATAAAGGAATAGCTATCTCGTCAGACAGCCTCAAGATGCGCCAATATTTATTATTTTCCAAATTTTTGTCAGATCTGTGCATCTACTTCGTTTAACGAAAATATAGGGTCTTAGAAAAAGATGTTTTCCATTAATCTAATATTTGCCGTTTTGTGGTCATGTCTAATGTATTTTTCCCCGCTGATTACAAATTTCGAACTTATTTTACTGCTGGAAGGATATTCGATGCAGAAAGTCTCGTCGGACGTAAAACAAATTCTTTCCGAAAAATTAAAAAATGTAAAAATCTTGTAAACGTTTCGATCCATTTTTGCCAAATTTAATATGAAACATTGTACAGTGTTAGTCCATTCCCGTGTCAAATTTCAGCACGAATCTCCATGTGTACTCGAATTAGACTGTTCTTAGTAACTTTTCAAAAAACAAAAAACTCAAAATCCCATAAAGTCTGACCACTTCGATAGATTTTTACCAAATTTAATACCAAAAGTCTTCGATCAAAATTGTATATTTGTGTGCAGTTTATGGATGACAGCTCAAACTTTATGCAAGTTAGAGCTACCACAGGGAATTTTCAAAAAATTCAAAGTCGCGTAAAATTTCCAATTGAGCCTCAATCTTCACGAAAATCGTACCGAACGAAGCGATGTGATCACTCTATTGGTGTACCAAATTTAAACTCGCCGTCTCAAGCCTGCATGAAACAAATATTGCTGTGGCCATATTTTTAATATAGTTTTTATACGGTTTCATTCTGCTTCTGGTTGTCAAAAGTAATAATCTTCATTGTCAGAACCGAGATATAAAAACATTGTATTCATTAATAAAAGTAATCTTTCTCATCGCTTCCACGAAAACCCACGACGGGTTTTAACGCTGGGTGCAATTAAGTGATTACCGGTCAATGGGTTCAAATAGTGGCAAAGGTTTTGTATTAAACAAAAATATAAAATTTATTATTCATTGAATATAATCGAGGCAACATTTAGATATTTCTTTCAGTTCAGAAGCCGAGTGTTTTAAACGATCTAAATAATCGTAAACGATGCTACACTTAATAGGCAACCGATATATCCACTAGGCAATAAAATATAGCATGCTCCGTAGCTCGCGCGAGCACCGGTGCATCCGATTTATTGCCAATCACTTTATTACAGCTTACATTGGTATCGAGCCATAGGCAAAAAAAATCGAGGATACCGTTTATATTACTTTGGATACCTGACTCGGTGATTCGTGATTGCGGCGTAATATGAGAAAAACCACAAGACTGAAAATTGACATTTTTGATTAGAGTATAACCAAATATTATTTTGTTGTCTGAAAGCGGCAATTGAGTTTCACGCAAATAAATTGCTCACATAAAAAAAGGCATTTGTTTGCTTTAGCAAAGCAAGTAATCAAATAAATATAAAATGCGTAATTTATAAAACGGGATTTTTGCGCGTCTCGCTTAAACCACAGAATGCATTTCATATTCAAATTAAGAATTCAGTTTCGAACTATGGCTTGAGCTGCGAAATACATGGAGTATATTTCTGCACGCTTATATTACGGTCATTTTTGCGGCTATACGTATCTCCACGCGCGACGCGTAACGGCGCTCGGAAAGGGAAAGTTGCGCCTGGAAAGGGACGGTGGGCAGGTACTTGGGCAGGTAGTGGGGTATCGGAAATACGCGGTCGTGCCTAATTGGATTGGCTCCCGAGGAACGGAGAAACGCGGTCGTCTACTGTACATATATTGTGACGTGGCACGTCACAAGCCTTTCCCCAAAATCGGCTCGAGTCCGCCGCTCACCCAACGTTAGACCCGGGTATTTTTACGTTTTTTTTCTTCTACTTATTTTGTGTAAGTTAGCATGTAAGTTCCCTTTTTTCCCTCCCGTTACCCCCTGTGTGAATGTGCGCGACTCGAGGACAATATCGACATCCCCCCCCTCGACGGCCCACGATCAGCAAGGACCAGCAAAGAAACGAGAGTCGACGTGCTGACGCCGAGGAAGGTAGGGGGGTCGTGGACGAGAGGAAAAAGCCGCCAACAAGACCGTCCGAAAAAGCCTCGAAAAGCCCGCCGAAAGGCCGCCACTGCCCGCCTGCCGCCCGCTGGGATCGCCGATGCACGGCATCGATTGACGATCCAGCGGGGCCTCTGTCGCCACCTCTCGCCGCCCGTCCATGACTCCGATTACCGACCGAAGCTGACGCACAGGTGCTCTCGTCCTCCACCACAATCAGCGCCCACGCCGACGAAGAAAAAGACCCCGCCATGTCCCTTACTCCGAGCCGAGCCGCGTGACGTGTGGACGTGTGAGAGAGCGAGTGTGAAAGGTTATTTTGAAATTATATTACGACGACTCGGCTGTACCCCTCTGGACCCAGACTCCGTTACGGAGAGTAAATCCCCTTTACGACGAATCAGCGATAGCCCAGGAACACGATTTGGACCGATACACGGATTATATAAAGACTGAGGCTGTCCGCTGATTCGAGGAGAAATTGACGACCGGAAATCGGAGAAATTTTGTAACCGAGATCCACGTGTGTGGAATTTGAGTGAGTGAGCCCCGATTTTCTCGTAAGTTTTTGACCAAATTTTTCCCAACCCCTTCAATCCGTTTTCCTCCCCCGAGCACCCCTTATTTTTATAGAAATTATAAGTGAGAGATTTTGCCTCGTGGTCGACACGTGGTCGGCATTTTTGCACACGAGCAAAGAGGAGTCGCGCGCGTGGTGAGCGGCGTTATATTAGCAATTAGTGATAGTGATATTAGTGAAACAATTTCCCCATCGCCCCCCATGAGATTTTGAGACATTTTTCGTGTAAATGATTAAGACCGAGGTAATATTGTAAGAAGCCGTCAGATTCGTGTACCCTCCCCCTGAGCCCTCTCCGCTCTCCCGAGCTAGTCCGCCTGTCCGTTGCGACAGTGAGATTTTTTTCAAGTTTTGAGTTTTCTGTTTTAAGTAAAGTTTTTTTGAGAATAGATCCGTGCCGTTTGCAGGATCTGTTACGGTGCTACACCGTGAAAGTAGCTGGCGCCCATCCGAGTTCATATTTAGTGTATTATTTGATTTTCGTGCAACATTTGTCTGATCAGCTCTCCCGTTAAGCCCCCTTCAAATCCCCATAACTCCGCCAAATTTATTCCGAATATTTTTCCCTTTTGCGTCCCCCTTTAGTAGTGTTTCTTGAATAATTTGAACCAATCGCATTTTTGTTTTTCTCCGAGATTATTGTTCAGAATTAAGTATTTGTGATCCGGCCCCCTATTATGCGATTATATTCAGTTTATCCCTTACCGTTTTTGTTCTACTATTATTTAACCCCCGAGTTGTTATTATTATTATTATCTAACCTTCCCGCGACCTTGTTATTATTTCTTCGCCCTCCAAGTCATTATTATCGCTAGTCCCACTTTATTCTTTAGTTTTTGTTCTTTTTTTTGAGTTCCGGATATTATCACCGAATCCCATTTTGTTATTTTATTTTGTTACGGATTATTTTTGTATTATCGATTATTATTAGTGCCATATTTTTCTTCCTCAGTAAACTAGTGTTATCATCGTTCCCGCCTAGTACTCTTATTTTTTTCGAATTTCCCCTCCCCATCCCGTTCCACGATTTTAGTCCCATTTTTAGTGTGAAATTTATTAGCGATTTTTTTTTCCCTCCCCACGGGGGAAATAATATCACAATATATATATTGTTACGTCGTAGGGTTTTTGGTGGGTTGACTTTCCTCCCTTTTGACGCAACGGGTTAATATAAAGTCGCTCCTTTTTAAGCTTGAGTCCAAGCTTGGGACAGGAGCAAGGGTCTGCTAATTCGATTGGCGATGGTAATTAATATGTCGCTTCTTACCTTTTTCGGCGATTCGCTTTCACTCCAGGGTGACGATCTCCACTGTCGATGCGTCCGAATCTTCGTCGTCCGAACTCGGGGGCGGCGCTATCGGTTGCGGATGATACGGGCGCGGGGGCACCGCTTCGGGACGTACCGGCGCTGGAACGTAGGGCTCGGGTACGTCGAACGTAAACGTTGGTCGTTGCACCGGAGTCGGCAACACGCGCGCTATCGGTACGAATTTCTTCTCGCGACGCGTAGTGAGTTCGAAATTATCTCGTAACACCGTCTCTGTTGCTGAACCACCAGCAAGGTTACTGCTGGATGGAGCGTTTGGGGCAGAACGATCGCTGGCGCCAACACCAACGGAATTCCCAGCGAGGTTACCGCTGGGGGCTCCGAGAGCGATTGCGATTGCTCGGCGCAATTGGTACTTGACGCCGCTTCGTCGTTTCTTCCCCATCAACGCTTAGGAGAAAAGTGAAATAAAGAGTGGGATTGTTTCGAATGTTTGAAACGGAAATATCTCTCCTGGCGTGCAAATTTAATGCTGCACCGCCAATCGAGAAAAAGGATGTTGATACTGCGTGCAATGCAATCTAGCACAGCAGTATCAGAAAATGTAGGGTCGTACACCTGGCGTAGCCGGCGTAACGACGTTTAGGGTGTTTGTCTCGCGTGCAGAGCAATTTAGCACAGCGAAACAAGCACATAGATTTCGTGAATTACGTGCAAAGCGATCTAGCACAGTAATTCACTAGAGGAAAAGTAGATTTTTTTAGAATATTTCGTTATTAGTCGAGCTCAGGGGAGGTAAGGTGAAGGATAGCGTAGTTCGTTACCACCACTGAATCACAATTCGAGAATATCTTCCTACTGTTTATTAGCGTAGAAATGAACAGTCACTTAATCACTAAATCGTAAGATTATTTCTCGAGGTATAACGAGTTTGTAAGTTGAACGCGTTAACCGAACCAATAGTTCGTTACGCGGCACAAGTTAAAGAAATTTCCTCGATATATTCGAAGGAGCACTCTTGATCGAGACGAGGAACGCGTATCCCGACTTCACCTCGGGTTCTTCGTCGACGGATACGAATTTGAACGATACTCGCGTACACCCCGGGCTTCACTTTTTCGTCCTTCACTCTGAGGGTTTTGAATTTTATAGTCGCGGTTCGGAGTTCTCGACGGTACTGATTGTTCTCCGATCAGAGCTTAGCCATTACGACTCTGTTCCCCACTTTTAATTTATCAAGAAGTGCTGACGATTACAGCGAGGTGTTTAGTCGTCGCACGGTGCTCGCCTCGATTCCTCGAAGGGATGTGCTGACGTGCGAGGGACCGTTTCGGACCCTTCGTCGCACGGTATTCGGATACCTTATACCCTGGCGATAAGGAATCGCTCTCGCAACTCGCTGCTCTCGTCTCCCGAGAGAAGCGAGATTAGCGAGTCTTACTTATACTCCATATGCATACGAGAAATAAAAATAAAAAAAAATAGAAATAAAATGTAAGCGGTTAAAATTCGCTCAACATTGACCGCAGTCGGAACCCCGGACGTAACACCTCCCCGTTTTAGTCGGATGCAGAGGCGCAGCTCTGTATTCGTGAGGCGAACAGCCGTGAGGAAAGTTCGGGGTCGACACCGCTCAATGTTAGAGTCGATTTTGCTGGTGACAACCCAGGATACTGATTCCGGTATGCTGGCGTCGGTGGTGATATTTGTTCAGCCTGGTCCTCTTCGATTTGTTGGCCGGTCTCGACGTCTTCGTTGTTGCTCTTCGCTGTTGTGACGTTTCGTCGATGTGCCAGCGTGAGAAGGAGGCCGGTTAGCGATCCCCATATTGCCCCCAGCAGATGGATGCTCCATCCATAAAGTGCGTGGAGGGCATAACCTTGAACGCATGTATCGATGATAAATTTTATTAATGCCAGCACCACGATGATACCCGCGATGCCTCCAGTAGCGGATCCGAATTTCATAAATCCATTCCAGAATTTGGCAGTGGCATTTTCGGCGATACGGTCGAGTGTTTTCTCGTCCAATAATCCGGCGAGCGACAAACTTCCGGCAGGAACATGATACCCGGCCGTTCCTCGTGCGATGTTGTTGAGTAGAGCCGGTTTCTCCGCAGGAAACATGATCCGCTCCCGAAGATTGTTAATATCGTCTTGTGAATAAATGCCACTGCTAGCGAGATTGCCTGGTGACGCGTATTTCCAGTTGAGCTTGGTTAGTGGTTCCAATGACTGCGGTGTTAGGACTTCTATTGGCCCCGGGGAAAGACGATACCAAGTTCCCTCGATTTGGTACTGTACAGGTACGACCGGATCGCAGTTTATCTGCGTTGCTGATTTAATCAACATTCTCGATGTCGCCGACAGGAAGTACGATTCGTTGTGGTACGTCACGGGAAGCTCCTGGTAGCATTCGTCCGTCCGTCTGAGTTTGCAGTCAATCGGTACACATTTTATGATGTGAGCGACTTCACCTGCGATGACTGCCATGAAGCCCGGTCCTTTCATGACCGTGCGCGCGAATCGCTCCGGTAGCAGTGCGGCGGTTGACAAAGCGCCTTGGAGGATCTGTCTCTCCAAATTGCACCTCTGAACGACCACATCGCGGTACAGATTTTTCATCTGCTTTCTCACGTGTTTTTCAACGTAAATAAACTTTGAATTTATGTACGAGAACATGTCGAGATTATTAACGGAGATCTTCTTTTTCGTTGCGAAGGATTGACCTCGCTGTGTCTCGAGGATAAATAACTTCGGATGTTCGGTTCTTATCAGCCTATAGCCACAGACTGGATATTCCGAGCGTTTGGCTAGTGCGAATGTCGTCTGATCCGTCGTTAGCGTATATACATCTGGGAGGTGTGATCCATCTTCCACGGTTGTGAATTTTGAGGCGAGTCCCTCGTACAATACGTCGTACGTGTCGAAATTGCAAGAGTCCGATGGTGTCGATTTCCAGAACACGGAGTTTCCAGCGACGTCGATGCACGTATCGTCCGCGAGTTGACATTGCGTTCCAGATTGAAGTACGATTTTTCCTGCTTGAAGGTTGACTACCGCCTGGTAATTAAATAGTGAAATCTTCACGGACGCTTGAACGATGACGTCGCTCCATGTACCGAAGGGATCGTTGTATTGTGTCCCCTGGCATTCTCCGTTGGCTGTTGTCGATCCGGCTAGAGTGATGCTTCTCGTCGTGGTGTCGTTTCGGCGTAGTCCGTGGATTTCGGCCGTGAATCCCAGACGAATTATTCCCGTTTCCTGAAGACGGCGGCACGAGCTTTCATCTAACTCGTGCAGGTATTCGTGGAATCCGTTGTGCACCATTGAGCTATGGGAGTGCATACCGCAATGCGTCACAATGCGGGATATCTCGATCTTGCACTGTATCACTGGCGTGTCCGCGAATTCTGACAGCTGGAGGAGTTGTATGTAGGTTGAGACTGGTTCCGGCTCGTTCGCTGGGACGTCGCACTCTTTTACGTCGTTTAGTGACATCGTTGTGACGTTCAGTGTCGATCCTCCACAGTCGAATCCGATGATTCCTTGGCAGATGCTCGCTCCGCTTATTAGAACGAGGATGGCAAGGATACCCATTGTCCCAAACATTTTTCCCCCTTTTCTTTAAACGCCCTGTAACAAACAATTCACAGCCGCGTTAACCTCAGTTTGTTCGCGTGGACAACCTTTGGTTTTCCCTTATATTTTATTTTAATGTTTTCCCCGGGGAGTATTTCCAATACTTCACAAGGTTCGGTATATTGGTCGTAAAATTTCCCGATTTTTGGTTCTTTGAGCATAAGAACCTTGTCACCGATTTTAAAGTTTTGAGGGTTTAATTTTCGATCGTAATATATCTTTGATCTTTCCTTGGCAGTCTGCAGATGATCGGCTGCCATTTCTTGGAGACCTTGGATTTTTGTGAATAGCTCGCGAAGATACTCCGCGTACGTTGGGTCACGCTGTGCTTCTATTCTGATGTCTCCGGCCGGTTGTCTTGCTATCCTTCCGAATACCAGTTCGTGGGGAGTAAAGCCTGTCCCCTCATGTTGGCTTGTGTTATATGAAAACATGGCCATCTCTAGAAACTCGTCCCAATCATTTTGTCGGTCCACATAGGGTTTCAGGTACTCGACGAGGACGTGATGAGAGCGTTCGATGGACCCATTGGATTGCGGGTGGAACGACGTGGTCCTGTATCGTTTGATTCGGAATTTTTTTGCCACCGCGTTCATGAGACTACTACAGAAATTCGTGCCCTGATCGGTGAGCAGCGCCCTGGGGGCGCCGAATCGAGCGATAAACTGCTTGACAAATGCGTCCGCTATATCTATCGCCGTAGTTTTTTGCATGGCGAGTCCTAATGAATATTTCGTCAAAAGGTCCTGGATCGTCAGAATATGTGTAGATCCCTTCTTGGTAATGGGGAAAGGTCCGACGATGTCCATTGCCACCTTGTCGAAAGCGGATCCCGGTGTGTCCGTGATCAACATCGGTTGTTTCGTCTTAACTCGGACTAATTTCTTGAGCTGGCAGTCCTTACAGCGTTGGATGTACTCTTGGACCTCCGTCTTCATATTCGTCCAGAAGTAATTTTCGCGGATTCGTTTGTAGGTCTTTGTAACCCCCTTATGGCCACCGATCAGGGAGTCGTGACAATCTTCTATGATGCCTCGTTTCTCTTCCTCGGTTGGTACACGAACGAGTTGTTTACATATAGTGAGTTCGAGCGGCAGATCCGCAAGATGCTGGCTAATACTTGCTTGTATTTTCGCCCAAGAAATGTTGTCTATCAATTCGGTTTTTGCTATGCTTAACGATCTTATTCTTAATTCGGTTACAACGTCTCGAAGTGATTCCAACGCCTCGTTTAGATCGTCGAAGACGACGTTAGCCCGCAAATCGTTTTTTATCGGTAAACCGATCATCAGACGGCTGCCGATGCGTTCGACGCCCGCCCGTGAGAGGTTCAGGTGTCCGTACACCGGCAGGGTGGCCGTAGATGCTAAATCTTTTGCTCCCGCCCCCACTGCTTGATTTTTTGTCGTTATAAAAAATGCCCAATTGTCCTTACGCATCGAAAGTCTATCGCGAGTCTCTACGATTTGCAGTCTATCGGCCGGTACAGGGGAGACTGATCTACTCGAATTGACAGGTGAATCGGCAGAACTGACTGATCCTCTCGAACTGACAGGTGAATCGGCAGAACTGACTGACATTTCGTCGGCAGACTCGAGATTCTCGTCTCCGAAATCAGTAGTTATTGTCGATTCCCTATCACGTGCTTCCGGCACCGGACGTTCAGCGGAAGTTTCTGGTTGTTCGCTTCCTTCCCCAGGATCTGCCGACGCCGTGTTTTGTGTTTTACGTTTTTTTAACCTGGTAAACCTCATAACGCTCTCGTCATCCGTCACAGTTTCGTGAGACCTTGAACGGACCGGCGCTACGACGAGAACAGATTTGTTATTCTCAGGGGGGTTTCGCGATAATGCGTCAGCGTTACTATTCGCCCTCCCTGGCTTATATATAATCTTATACTGATAGTTTTCGAGTTTGAAACGCCACGCGACCAACCGGTTGGCGGGGTCCTTCACTGAGTGCAGCCAAACCAGTGGTTTATGGTCCGTCACCAGTGAGAACTCCCTACCGTAAACATAAGGCCTAAAATAGTTTACACAATATACTATCGCTAAACATTCTTTCTCGATTACAGGATATCTCTCTTCTGCTTTGTTCAAAGTTCGCGATGCGTAAGCTATCGGTCGACCGCTGCCTATTGTGCCTTGGCTGATTACACCGCCGATCGCCGTCGCGGACGCATCCGTCGTAATTATGAACGGTTTTGTAAAATCCGGATGTTGGAGTACAGGTTCTTTACACAGCAAGTCTCGTAGCTCCGTAAATGCCTTCTCTTGGGCATCGGTCCACTTGAAGAGTGACTCCTTTTTCAATAGCTGAGTGAGTGGTCTCGCAACACCAGAAAAATTATTAATAAATCGTCGGTAGTAACCAGCCAAGCCGAGAAATTGCTTAATCTTAGTTGGACTGGTTGGTCGCGGATAGTTTCTGATTGCCTCAAGCTTTTTAGGATCTGGTCGGACCCCGTCTTCACTAATAACGTGGCCCAGATACCCTACCTCTTTCCGTAAAAATTCACACTTGTCCGGTTGAAGTTTCAGGCAAGCTTGACGCAATCTTTCCGCCAAGCGTTTGAATTTAATCTCATGTTCCCGTAGTGAACTCGCGTACAATACAACGTCGTCGAGATAGACAAAGAGTTCGGTACCTTGTAAGCCGCACAGCACGCGATCCATCAATCGCTGGAACGTGGCTGGCGCGTTTTTTAGTCCGAAGGGCATTCTTGAAAATTGGTAATGCCCAAACGGCGTTGTAAATGCTGTTTTATGGGCATCTTGCGGGTGTACTTGAATCTGATGAAACCCGCTTGCCAAATCAAAAACGGAAAAATACTTTGCACTACCCAATTGATCGAGGATTTCCGTAATATTAGGGAGCGGATAAGCGTCCCCTATAGTTTTCTCATTTAATTTCCGGTAATCTATAACCATTCGCCACCTAGGTCTCCCGTGCGAATCGTTCTTTTTCGGTACGATCCAAAGGGGCGAACTATATGGCGAATCTGAAGGCTCTATGATCTTTCCCTCAATTAATTCCCCGATTTGTTTTGTTATCTCGTCCTTATGTGCGGGCGGAAAACGATACTGTCGCGTAAAGACTGGTTGGTCGTCCGTCGTCGTGATTTTGTGCTCGATCGCATTTGTTGAACGCAAAAAATTCCCGGGAATGTGAAAAAGATCATAGTCATTTTTCAACGTTTCCTCTATACTTGCCCGCTCCTCTTCGTTGAGATGGTCGAGTCTAAGTAGGGATTTTATTTTTGATATTATTTCATCCGCGTCTGGCATACCTGTTTTTACCGTGTGGACCTTTTGGTCGCGCGTAAATCGTTCGACACTTGATCGATCCCATGAATTTACATCCGATTCTCGCGAATTATTTTCGTTACCCTGTGTTCCATGTGGACCTTGATCTTCCGGATCAGGATGGCAAAGTTCGAATGCCTCTAAGGTGACCGTCGGAACGGTGAGCTCTACATCCTGCCCCGTTGTATTAAACGCTCTCAAGTACGCTACGCCATTTGTGTTCGTCACAGCGGCTCCGCCGATATAGACCCCTTCGCGGATATTTAAACGCGGAATATAGCCCTCTATAATGTCGGTATTCCTTACGCGCATGTGATAAACTCGACTGGATCGACTCGGTATTACGACAGTTTCTCGATTTTTAAACGGCACTATACGATCTTCCCATGTCACGTTTTCCGCGTTCCAATCTATTGCCGCTCTATTTAGCCCATGAAATTCTGCCCCCAAAATGGCGTCCTGCGGTATCGACAAAGAATTTTCCACTACGTGAAATTCGGAATTTGTCCCTAATATATCTATGTTCACCGTTCCGGTAGTGTATACGGGTTTATCCGATATTCCCTGTAACTTGAGGATCTCGCTTCTGTCGATTTCCGCAATCGCCTTTAGAGCCTGTATTTTCACTAGATTCGGCTCCGATCCCGAATCCACGAGAAAATCGACCTTCCCTTTTAATTGTGGGCTTTCAATTTCTATGATCGGCGTAAACGAGTGATTGTTTAAGCGGACGTTGACGCTTCTGACCCGTCGGACGCTTGTACTATGTTGACAGGGCGCTCTGTCGCGTTGTCCTTGCGGCTCGCACCCTGGGTTGCCGAAGGTTGTTTCGCGTTTTCCGAATTTTTCGCGTCTCGGAGTCGTTTGTAACAAACTTCCGCGGTATGATTCGGACGGCTGCAATATGAGCAAGTTTTATTTTGTTCGTTCGAATTCGCGGGTTTGCTCGGCTGAGTCGTTGAATCGCGATTTTCTGATTTGTTTATTTTCTGTGGGCGTTTGCTTGGATCTTTAACCCAACATTTATCCTCGGCGTGACCGGATTTTTTGCAATGCTCGCAGGATGATTTCGACCCCCCATCCGTTTGTGTTGAAGGCGTTGATGGTTTTTTGGGAGCTTTCTCCGATTCTTGAAAACGCGTTTTGTCCCGTTCCATTTCTTTTTCGACCTTTATCGCGGTTTGGTAGGCTTCGTTTAAATTAGCGTACCCTTCGAATTTTAAACGTAGACGAAAATCTGGTGGGAGTCCCGCGATAAAACACTCCATCGTTTCGTCTTCCAGGGCGGCTTTGTGCTGTCGCGTTAGGCGCCCCACAGCTTGCACCTCGCCATCCACAATAGCCGAATGGATGTCCTTGACGCGGCTTATATAGTCGAGTACATGCTCCGTTTTTCCCTTAGCTACGTTACCCAGTTCGCCCTTATATTGATTTACTGACCGCGATGCCCCAAATATCTCCTTAAGACGATCGGTGAAACCGGAAACGGTACGAAACGTATCGTCTTCGATAGCCGTGTATGCGCGGTCTTTCAATTTGTTGCGGAGAAGGCGCGTGAACGTGGGCTCGAGCGCCGGTGCAAGCATGTCCTTGGCTCTTTTACACGCGCGCGTAAATTTAAGAATCGGTATGTTACTTCCGTTAAAAGTCGGTACCGATTCGAGAACGTCTTTAAATGAAAGCTGCGTATTTACAGCCACACTGCTTTGCGCTACGGGTTGAGCTGCTTCAAGTGCCTCGCTTTGATTTCTAACTCGTAGTTGTCTTAACTCGTTTCTGAGTTCGCGTAATTCGTGTCGTGTGATTGGAGTAGATTCTTCAGCTTCGGTTTCGTCCAGTGTTTCATTGTGGCTTTCCGTTGCTGCGGCTCCCGATTCCCTGATTTTCGCTTCCCTCTCAGTCAGAGCGATTTCTCTCTCCTGGACATCTATGAGACGTTCATCACACTCTACCTCGCGTTCTCTAGTTTTTTTCTCGAGTGCTGACAACTCGCGTTGTTTTCGGAGTAGTTGGTCTTGAAGCGTCATCAGTTCTTTCTCAGTAAGGACAGGGGTAAGCGGCCCTTCCATTTTTGCTGGGTCTGACATTTTGTCGGCCCGTGTTTACGTTTTATTGTTTTACTTTGATATGAAAATGTTCGCTTTTTCCGATTAACAGACCTAATCCCGACCGCTGTCACCAAAATTTTCACCTGTTACGTCGTAGGGTTTTTGGTGGGTTGACTTTCCTCCCTTTTGACGCAACGGGTTAATATAAAGTCGCTCCTTTTTAAGCTTGAGTCCAAGCTTGGGACAGGAGCAAGGGTCTGCTAATTCGATTGGCGATGGTAATTAATATGTCGCTTCTTACCTTTTTCGGCGATTCGCTTTCACTCCAGGGTGACGATCTCCACTGTCGATGCGTCCGAATCTTCGTCGTCCGAACTCGGGGGCGGCGCTATCGGTTACGGATGATACGGGCGCGGGGGCACCGCTTCGGGACGTACCGGCGCTGGAACGTAGGGCTCGGGTACGTCGAACGTAAACGTTGGTCGTTGCACCGGAGTCGGCAACACGCGCGCTATCGGTACGAATTTCTTCTCGCCACGCGTAGTGAGTTCGAAATTATCTCGTAACACCGTCTCTGTTGCTGAACCACCAGCAAGGTTACTGCTGGATGGAGCGTTTGGGGCAGAACGATCGCTGGCGCCAACACCAACGGAATTCCCAGCGAGGTTACCGCTGGGGGCTCCGAGAGCGATTGCGATTGCTCGGCGCAATTGGAACTTGACGCCGCTTCGTCGTTTCTTCCCCATCAACGCTTAGGAGAAAAGTAAAATAAAGAGTGGGATTGTTTCGAATGTTTGAAACGGAAATATCTCTCCTGGCGTGCAAATTTAATGCTGCACCGCCAATCGAGAAAAAGGATGTTGATACTGCGTGCAATGCAATCTAGCACAGCAGTATCAGAAAATGTAGGGTCGTACACCTGGCGTAGCCGGCGTAACGACGTTTAGGGTGTTTGTCTCGCGTGCAGAGCAATTTAGCACAGCGAAACAAGCACATAGATTTCGTGAATTACGTGCAAAGCGATCTAGCACAGTAATTCACTAGAGGAAAAGTAGATTTTTTTAGAATATTTCGTTATTAGTCGAGCTCAGGGGAGGTAAGGTGAAGGATAGCGTAGTTCGTTACCACCACTGAATCACAATTCGCGAATATCTTCCTACTGTTTATTAGCGTAGAAATGAACAGTCACTTAATCACTAAATCGTAAGATTATTTCTCGAGGTATAACGAGTTTGTAAGTTGAACGCGTTAACCGAACCAATAGTTCGTTACGCGGCACAAGTTAAAGAAATTTCCTCGATATATTCGAGGGAGCACTCTTGATCGAGACGAGGAACGCGTATCCCGACTTCACCTCGGGTTCTTCGTCGACGGATACGAATTTGAACGATACTCGCGTACACCCCGGGCTTCACTTTTTCGTCCTTCGCTCTGAGGGTTTTGAATTTTATAGTCGCGGTTCGGAGTTCTCGACGGTACTGATTGTTCTCCGATCAGAGCTTAGCCATTACGACTCTGTTCCCCACTTTTAATTTATCAAGAAGTGCTGACGATTACAGCGAGGTGTTTAGTCGTCGCACGGTGCTCGCCTCGATTCCTCGAAGGGATGTGCTGACGTGCGAGGGACCGTTTCGGACCCTTCGTCGCACGGTATTCGGATACCTTATACCCTGGCGATAAGGAATCGCTCTCGCAACTCGCTGCTCTCATCTCCCGAGAGAAGCGAGATTAGCGAGTCTTACTTATACTCCATATGCATACGAGAAATAAAAAAATAAAAAAATAGAAATAAAATGTAAGCGGTTAAAATTCGCTCAACATTGACCGCAGTCGGAACCCCGGACGTAACAATATATATATATATATTGTAACGACCGAGCAAATGAATAACGCGCGTATTTAGTTTGGGGGCGGATATTATTAGTACAATCGCTTCTAAATATCCCGAGCACGAGCTGTCACACGTCTGTTCGTTCAGACGTGTCAGTCCAGACTGTTTTACATGACGATCGATCTTGTATCGATCGTCCGTTCGTCTGTCTATTGTCAATCCTAACTAATATCGTGTGTCTCAACGAATAGTCAGCTACATATTCGTTACAATATATATATGGGGGATTCCATCCGACTTCGACCATCCTCCGGCCGGACCCCTTCCAATTCGAGCGAAACTTTTTTCCTGTCTTTATATACGTTCAAAATGAATCATAATTTTTTTCAGATTTTTTGGAGCATCTGTGACAGAGCAATCGATAATTGAAAATTGGTAATAATTAAAACTAAAAAATGTTCGACCTGAGATATCTCGGCATTGGATGTGGGGTGCGGGAAATATTAGGTGTGCGATGGATACGTCTTGAATGATACTTTAACAAAAAAAATAGTCCCTAATTTTTCGAAAACATTTCGCATGTTAAAAATCGGTTTGAAATAGAAAGTATGATTTTTCGATCCGTTGGACATTTTAAATTTTCTTGTAAATTTTTTTGAAAAATCTTTGAAAAATGCCAGCAATTAAGAGACCACAGCGATTATGGTATCTCTTATGGTTTAAAAGATATAATTTTTTGAAAATTTTATGACCTTTCATAATTTTACGAGCTGTAGATAACCTCCATATTGCTTGCAACTTTTATTTGAATGCCTTGACGTTTTCACGAGCCGAATTTATATCAAGAATTTTTCTTACTCATCCTTGAAAATGTTCACCAAGTCTTAAGACAATCGTTGAGCGGACAACTTTCTTCGGGCAAACAAAAATGAACTTACAAACCGATCGACTTTGAAAGGTCCGTATTTTGTTTTGTTTTTGTTGGGACCGACTTCCAGGTCAAATTTTGCTCGATAATTTTCCTAACACGTCCTCCGAAATGTCGTAACCGTATTTTGCCCGTTTCCCTAAAATCCCAATCGAGATGGCTACAAAACCCGTCTCACTCGGCCTTAAGGGCGCCAGCCGCGAGAGCGAGAGCTCTCGCGACAAAATTTTAATTTTAAGCCGAACGAGAGACGAGAGCGACCCGGCGTCGCTCAGCCTTGGGAAATTGGTAGAGGGGGTGGTTCGGTCACCTCCGCGAGGAGGAAACAGAGATCGAGACGAAACTACGGGAACTCCAAAAGATATTTTATTTTAACGTATATCGGGAGCGTGGTCGAGAAGCGACTAGCATGCACGCTCGTTCCCTCAATAACCCAAAATCTTCACAACAAAATAATAACAATAATTCGTAGTTTGATTCGATAACATAAATGTGGTAACGGATAATCGGCGACAGACAATGTTCAGAATCTCGACGCTCGCGTACAAACAAACAACGTGGATCGCAGCCACGGTACCTTCCGCAACAGATATTTCGTAAATTAGCCCGATCGCAGCGGGAGTACGCGGAATCTTACAAAATCGGTAAAAAGAAAAAAATCTATAATGAGAAATCGGGAAAGTTGAATTATTAATTAATAAGAAGAAAATTTATATAACCGGAGATTAAACTATGGACTCGCACGAGGCGCAAACTATGGAATGAAATTAGCAAATAAATGAGAACCTTCCAGGCAAATGGTTTAACGGAAATGACGTGAAATGAAAAATATGAACTTTACTGGATTTCTCCCCGAGAACAAATTCCGCGTTCCGCGCGCGAAGACGTACCGTCCCCACGATAACGAGTCGAGCTTGCTCTATTCTATCTCTAGCCTCAAACCGAACACGTACGACGATCTCACCGGTTTCGTTGCAGTCGCGGGAACCTCTCGAGTTGTCCTTGGCCAGAAGTCCCACTTCGCATATGGCAAGATGTCGGAATTCTCGCGAGACGTTAAGCACGGATCGGCAGCGGTCACGACGTCCTTCCTTCTCGGGAGCCTACGACTGAGTCCCCGAGAGAAGTAACGCTCTCGCGATCATGGGTCCTTTTTCCCCCCACCCTATGCCTGTCTTCATTTCGCCCTCTACTCTATTTGTCCGAGTTCCCCGAATTACGGAGATCTCGCGCGGTTCTTTGAATTTCCTCGCGTTCGTGGTATCGTGAACGCGAGGTGTTGAGTACGCTCGTGGAGGGAGGTGAATCCATGGGCGTCGTTGCGCGTAGACACGAACTTCGATAAGATGAGAGAGGTGATGGCTCGGCGACGAGCCGGACGCTGTAGATCTCGGTAGCTGGTGGCTCGTCGCGTCTAGGCGGTTTCGGAGGGTGGAGAGCCCGTTGTCGGTAACGTCGCGCGCTACCTCGGTAGCGGCGCGGCTGAACGGCTGGCGACGTGTTGAGGTGCTGGCCGTGTGTGACCGTGGCGAGGTCGGTAGCTAGGCTCCAGCCTGCTGACGGTGGCTGGCTGCGGCGAGATCGGTAGCAAGGCTCCAGCCCGCTGTATGCTGCTGGGAGGCGTCGAGATGTCCTTGCGGTTATGACCGCCGTACGCTCGAGAGAATTAGTCGAAAAAGAAAAATAAGACCGAAATTAATCATGGGAACGGTTCGCTCGCGATTGACCCTGTCTGTTTGCCTGGAAGGGACTCTTCCCGGTAGGAAGAATGCCGTGTGCCGTGCCGATACGGGTGAGAGCCTGAAATTTGACTCTCTTTGTGACGGGAGCAGAAAAAGCCCCGTCACAACTCCTCCCCCCCTACGGTAAGGCCGTCCTCGGGCGTATGAGACCGTGGTACAGCTCGGCAGGCACCAATTAAATAATTTTCGGGAGACGGCAAACCTTCGTACGGGCGATCAGACATGGTCAAGTCGGCGTGAACGAAAAAAGAAGCAAGATAGCATGCGTTAATCAGCGATCGGTGGTTCGCGAGCGTTTCCCAACGTAGCATGCATGGACATTACACGATAACAATCACAGTTACCTGTTCCTTTCCACCCTCTACCTCAATTCCCTTCGGCGGTCGATTCCGGGAGTGGAATGGGGAAGGGGTGGTGAGTTATTCGGTAGCGTTTATGGTACGTTAAACTTTGCTTTTATTTCGCTCCCGCGAGGTCGGTCGTACATCTCGATACATGGCCTCTAGGCCGAGCTCCGTTGACAATAATAAGAAAAAAATTAAGGGAGAAGAAATAGCGAAGAAAAGAAAAGTTAAGGTCGGGCGGTAGCGGTGGTCGGCGATCCTGGGCCGCTCCCGACGTCGGTGGGGAGGTGCTGGTGGTCCTCTAGAACTCGGCGGAGGCCCTCGGCGGCGCGTTGACCTTGGACCGTGAGGCAGCCTAGACTCCTCCAATGGGCCGAGCACCGGGGTACTTGTTGACGTGGACCCCGATTTTCCCGCAGACATAACATACGTCGACGTCGGTGCGTTTAGGGAGGCCGCACTGACTCCTCTCGTGCCCCTCCTCTCCGCAGTTCCAGCAGTTCCTGCTGGGGCGCTCCGGAGCCGGACGCGGTAGCACGGGCGGAGGCGGTCTCGCCGACGGAGCCGGTGTCCACTTCCTGGGTTTTGGAGTTCTTTTCGCCGTGTTGGCGGTCGTCCCGGTAGCAGGGGTTGGCCTGTACTCCACTCGGGGAGGGGCTCCTCCCCCCGGGTATATCGTGACCACGCTTCGCGATCGGTCGACTAGAGGTGCGGGCGGAGCGGCTGGCTCTTCGGCGGCTGGCTCCAAATCGGCTTCCGTGGCCGTCGGAGTGGGTGGGGGAGTGGGGGCGATTCCGGGGCCGCTCACCGGAGCTGTTTTAGGGATGATAAGCTCCCCGATCTCCTTCCCGGCCGCCCGCTCGTTGGCGTGCTCGGCGGCGAGGCCGCGGATCTCCTCGGGCGGTATCGGTGACGTCGGACGCTCGGGTGTCGTCGGCCGAGCTCCCAGACCGATCCAGCGACGGCCTCTCCACGCTCCTCGTCCTCCGTGCGGCATCATCGTCGTCGATCTCCTCGGTAGCGTCGTCCTGGAGTGGGGGAAAATACGAACGTAAATCTTTGGTTGCCACGATATATTTTTTTCTCGTCTGAGGGTCTTCGAGCTCGTAGACCCCCGGTGAGAGAACGATTCGGACCCGAAAGGGTCCCTCGAAACGTTTGAATAATTTTGCCGCTTGATTGTGTGCAGCCGAGGACAAGATTCGTTGTCGCCGTAGCACGAGATCCCCCACCTCGAATGTTTGTTCGCGATGGTGTTTATTGTACTGCGCGGCCTGGCACTGGTAGGCCTCCTCCAGGTCATGCGATACTTTAACGCGGACGTTTTCGAGATCCCGCATCCGGTCGGACCATTCCTCCGGCGGTAACGGGAGGATTTCGACGTCGCCTTCTTCGCGACGGCGATAGAAGTTGTGCGGTTTTGGTTCACGATCGAAATTAAGGTACGCGGGCGTATTATTTATTGACGAGTGGAAGGCGATATTAAAGGCGAATCGAAACTCGGGCAGGTGTTCGTCCCACGCGCGGTGATCGTTCTCGATGAACGATACGATCATCGTTTTTAGTACGCGATTGACTCGTTCGACCGGATTCGCTTGAGGGTGATACGGTGGCGTTCGCGAGATGTGAATTCCCCTGTCGGTAACTAACGCGTTCAGATGGTTATTCGCGAACTCGGTACCGTTGTCCGTTAACAAAACCTGAGGGGTTCCCCACCGAGAGAATAATAGCTCCTCGAGAGCTTCGCCGATTTGCTTTCCGTTAGCTTTGCGTAGCGGACAGCACTCGACCCATTTCGTGAACAGATCTTGGATCACGAGAACGTACGCGCATCCCGAGTGACTCTTCGGGAGCGGTCCCATTATATCGGCCGCGACGACCGTCCAGGGTTCGTCGACGATTCGACGACCCATTAATCCGATGGGCGGTAGCTGTTCCGCCTTCGTGCGTTGACACACGCTGCAGTGTCGTACGTGGCGAATTACGTCGCGAATCATTCCCGGCCAAAAGTACGAGTTAAAAATTCGGGCGTACGTTTTATCGACGCCGAGGTGTCCGGCCTGCGGAGCGTCGTGATTTTCCCGGAGGACTTTTGAACGGGAGGCTTGGGGGACGACGAGTTTCCACTCGGAATAGTCACCTTTCGGTAACACTCGACGTTTCGTACGACGGTGAACGTAGAGCCGATTTTCGATAATTTTCCAGTTTGGAAATCGGCTAGGCGCGGTCCCGACAGCGTGCATTTTCCTCGCGTACCAGCGATCGGCGAGTGCGTCGATCGGCTCGCGTTCTACTAACTCTCCCCCCGTAATGCCTGATACGAGAGCGAGTAACGCGAGATCGACGGTGTCGGGAACACTTTCGGCCGACGGAGGTTGTCCCTCAAACATTCGAGAGAGAGCGTCGGGTACGTGGTTTAGCGCACCCTTTCGATGTACCACCTCGAAATCATATTGGGCGAGTTGTAAGGCCCAACGCGCTAATCTTCCGGCGGGATCCCTTAGTGTTTGTAACCACCGAAGACTGTGATGGTCGGTGATCACCGTGAAGCGGTATCCCTCGAGGTAGGCGCGGAATTTTCGAATCGACCAAAGAATGGCTAAACATTCCTGTTCGGTCGTCGAATAATTTCGTTCGGCCGCTGAAAGGGCTCGGCTCGCGTACGCGATCGGGTGTTCAACGCCCTCGATAGACTGGGTTAGTACGGCGCCTTAACCGCTCATACTTGCGTCCGTCTGGAGCGTGAACTTCGCCTTAAAATCGGGACACGAGAGGGTTGGAGGATTCACGAGAGCTTCGCGCAATTTTTCGAACGCCCTTTGCTGTTCGAGTCCCCACATCCACCTTCGTGAGCTTCGTGAGCGGTGCCGCGATCTCGGCGAAATGGGGAACGAACCGGCGATACCACGAGGCCATACTGAGAAATCGTCTCAATGGCTTTATACTCGTGGGTGCCGGAAAAGTTCGTATCGGCTCGGTCTTTTCAGGGTCGACTTGTAGACCGTGGCGGTTTACGCGGAAGCCGAGGTATCGCACTTCTGGACAGCAAAACTCGCATTTGTCAGGGTTAATTAGCAGGCCCGCTCCCGTGATCGTATCGAAAACGCGTTTAAGCCACGCGAGATGTTCCTCGAAGGTCTCGGTTACGATAATAATATCGTCGAGGTACGCGAACGCGTGTGGCTCCATGTCCGGCCCGATCAAGCGGTCTAAAAGTCGCTGAAAGGTCGCGGGAGCGTTCGTTAAACCGTATAGCATACGCGTGAATTGGAAAAGTCCGCGCTGTCGTACGGTAAACGCTGTGATCTCTCGCGACTCCGGACTTAACGGGATCTGATGGTAAGCCTGGCTCAGGTCGAGAGTGGAAATATATTTTGCCGAACGCAACCGATCGAGAATTTGGTTCATATACGGGAGCGGGTAGGCGTCTTTTTTCGTGACCCCGTTCACCTTGCGGAAGTCGAGGCAAAACCGGTAGGTGAGGTTCGGTTTCTTCACCATAACGATCGGTGTGGACCAATTACTGTTCGATGGTTCGATTACCCCTGCTTCGAGCATCCGGTCTACTTCGGTGTTCATCGCGTCGCGAATTATCGGGGTGACCGGATAATATCGTTGTTTGATCGGCGCGCTATCCCCGACGTCGATATGATGCGTAATTAAATCGGTCCGTCCCGGTGCAGTGCGAAGTTTCGGTAACTCGCGATTTAGGAAGGCAGAGAGCCGTTCGCTCTCGCTTCGCTCGAGGTCGGAGATACCGAGGAGAATATTCGCGTGCGCGGCCGAGTCGCGTCCCATAAATTTAAATTCGCGAGAGCCATCCCCACTAAAACTCCATACGCGTCGGGCGTGGTCGACGACTATTTCGAAAATGCTAAGCGCGTCTAAGCCGAGTAATAATGGTACCGGTAAGGAAGGAAATACGCGCGCTATGATTGGCCGTTCGCGTCCCTCGAGAGTGATGGGCAAATCTATTTCTTCGTCGCACGTAATTTGGCCTCCGTCGGCGATAGTCGCGGAGGCGGGCGGTACGCTCCGGGCGAGGTATCCCAGCTCGGTAGCGATCGCGAGTCCTCCCCGGCCGATGTAGGTACTCGTAGACCCGCTGTCTACGATAGCTGGCACCAGTTGTTCACCTAACTTTACGACAACGAGTAGTACCATTTAGGAAAATCCGGGAAATCGTTTCTGGTCGGGAACGCGTTGGGCGAGATCGGTATCGATTTTTCGGGAGCCACCGTCGCGTTTACGGGTGGCTCCGGGACGCGTTTCCCGAGCACTCATGATCGTCGGTGGTTCGCGCGTCTTTCTTCCCGCATCGGTAACAAAAAACCGTTTTCGGAGCGAGGCATCCGATCGATCGATGTCCGTCTTTCCCGCAATTCCAGCAAGTCAATTCTTTATTCGCGCCGGCGTCGCGTGTCCCGGTTCGTCCTGGCGTGGGTGAACGGTGAGCCACTGAACGATATTCTCCCGGCGGCGTTTTCGGTCGCGTCGCGGGAGATCTGGCCCGATCTCTTTCGTCGGTATAATGTACGCGGCGCGTCGCGGAGTCGGAGCGCGAGTATGTCTGCCGCCCGTTGTATTGCGGGGCTTGGGTGCCTCGTGACCGGTATCGGGAGCGCTCATCCCTTATGTCGTCCCGTCTTTCCGGTGTACGCGCACGATCGTTCCCCCGATCGGTTGTTCTCTCCGGAGTTCGGCCACGGTAACCTGGGCGGTCGGCGGAGGGCGATCTTTCCCCCCTACGCGCGTCGCGAGAGTCCGGACGTCGCGAGCGCTCGGAGCCGGGTGCGCGTGCTTCCCCGAAAACCGCGTAATTTGCGTCGCTTCGTCGTTGGTACGATCGCGACGGTCGGTACGCGAGGTCAGGGAAGGCCGATCGTTCCGGCGGTGGAGGCGGTTGATAGTACCGATCAGCCTGGTAACTGCGCTCGACTCGTACCGCGATGCGTTCGAGATCGGTGAACGAGTGAAAATCGTTGCGCCGAATCGCGATCTGTAACCGCGGTAACATATTCCGATGCGCGTAATCAAGTTGTTCGCGTAACGAGGACGGCGGGACTACCCGGTCGAGTAACGCTCGGAGACATGTCAAAAAGTCGACCGTATCTTCACCCTCTCCCTGTGTTCGACGCAATAATTCCTCGCGGAGGGTGAATTGCAGATCAGGATCGCCAAACCGAGCTAAAAAGACGTCGATTCCCGATAACTCCGGATACGCGCTCGTTCTCCCCGGTACCACGTGAGCGCGATCCCCGTCAACACGAGGGGTATGCACCGTAATTAGTCGGCGTCGGGGATTGGCGCGACCTCGCGCGCTTCCTCGATACGAGTGAGAAAACCCATCGCATCCTCCCCCCTTTTTCCGGAGAACCGTAGGTCCCACTTCCGCAATAAATCGGCGACCGAACGCGAGTTGTTGAGTCCCGAAAATTTTTGCGTATTTTCGCGTGTTCTTACGGGAGACGAATGACCTTGTGGCGGAGGGAAATCTCGGTCGAAGTTGCGATCGCGAGGAAATACGTCGGCGTCACGATGTCGTCACGCGAGAGCGTCGGGATTAGCTCCGTGACTCCCCGCCGGTCGCAGGGCCGGGGGTAGGCCTTCGTACACCCCCGCAGCGGAAGATGGAGGAGCCCGGTTGTTCCCGTGGGCCGGATGCACTGGAGGGAGGTCGAACGGGGGTAACCGATGCTCGTTATTATTCGGAGGAGCGCGAGTATTATTACCGTGGTTCGCGACCGCTCCCGCGGGATCGAGAGAAATCAACACGCTCGACAAGAGTCGATCTCGCAACTCGTTTGCTTCCCCCACGATCGAGAGCCCTCGCTGTTGCAGCTCGTGACGGAGGCGATCAGCTGAGAGGTCGAGCTCCTTAACGGTTTCCATCGTTCCCGTGTTATTCGAGCCGGTCGCCATCGGAAGGCCCGCGAAAGATTGTCCCCGGATTACTTAATTACTTCCCCGAAAGGCGAGACGAGGAGGAAAAAGGGAGGAAAAGAGAAAAAAAATATATAAAAGATAAATAAAATTGGTTAACGGAATTAATTAACAGAAAAAAAGAAAACGAGGGTCAATGAATTAATTCCAGGGGGACAGGATGCAAGCACAAAAAAAAATATGTGCCAAAAAAAAGAAAATTATATACGACGGTCGAGAGGAAAAGTAAACGAGCGAAAGGGAAGAGGAAAAGAAAAGAAAAGGAAAAGGAAAGAAACACAATTATAACAAGGCAAAGAGAAAGAGGGAAAAGGGGAAAAAAAATTAAAAAAAAAATAACTCAGAATAAAAATAAGCAAAAAAAGAAAAATAGGATAATTAAGTGAAATTGGCTAAGTAGGAAGACAACAAAAAAACTCTAGGGAGAGCAGAAAGGGTCCGAAGTCGCGCGCTACCTCGCTGGCGACGTGTCGAGGTGCTGGCCGTGTGTGACTGTGGCGAGGTCGGTAGCTAGGCTCCAGCCTGCTGACGGTGGCTGGCTGCGGCGAGATCGGTAGCAAGGCTCTAGCCCGCTGTATGCTGCTGGGAGGCGTCGAGATGTCCTTGCGGCGCTTATGACCGCCGTACGCTCGAGAGAATTGGTCGAAAAAGAAAAATAAGACCGAAATTTGAAACCCACTTCCGAGCCAATTTTATATTGATAATTTTTCTTACTCATCCTTGAAAATGTTCACCAAATTTTAGGAGAATCGGTTGTGCGGACAACTTTCTACGGCCAAACAAGTATGAAGTCAGAAATCGATTGGTCTTGTAAGGTCCATAATTTTTTTGAGGACCTTCTTCTGAGCCACATTTTCCTCGGAATTTTCTCCATAATTTCGAGGAACAGGAAGGTCCATAATTTTCCTTACTGTTCCTCGAAAATGTTCACCAAGTTTGAAGCAAATCTGTCATGCAGAGAACTTTCTACAGGCAAACACCGATTAGCTCACAAGTTGGTCGGCCTTGGAAGGCCGGTCATTTTTTAATTTTTTTGCGACCAACTACCGAGCCAAATTTGTCTCGATAATTTTCCTTACGTTTCCTTCAAAATGTTCACTGAATTTTAAAAGCATATTGCGTGCAGACGACTTTCTATGGGTAAACCAGGATGAACTCAAAAAATTGGTTGACATTGAAAGGGCCGTAATGTGTCTTCATCACTTTCCTTACGTTTCATAAAAAATGTTCACGAAGTTGTAGGAACATCTGTCGTGCGGACAACGTTCTACAGGCAAACAACGATGAGCTCACAAGTCGTTTAAGCTTGAACGGCATGCAAGATCCTTTTTCGATACATCTACGAGCCTAATTCGACTCAATACTTGAATAACAATAACACTATGTATTATTATTATTATTGTATATTTTTAATATTATATAATAATACTAATAATTCGAATTAAATAATTTTTTGTAACACGTGCACGAAACGTCCCGCTTTTCGTACCTGTAAAGTGTGGCGAAAATTACGCTTTCTAGCGGAGGATATGCGAAAAATGCTGTAGATACTAATGTTACACGCTAATTCGTTTTCCGCACACTTTTTTCACACTCTAGCTACTTTTGCGCACACTTTTTCAACACTCTAGTTACTTTTCGCGCACACTTATTTGGCACTGTAGTTATTTTTCCGAACGCACTTTACAGGGACGAAAAACGGGAATTTTCGTGCACTTGTCAGCAAAGGAAGTATGCGAAACTTGTACGAAAAACGGTCTCTTGACGGCGGTTGGGAAGTAGGCAGCACTCGCCTCCTCTCGAGCAGCCAACTTCACAACTTTCGTCGAAGACCGCTTTTCCGTACTACTATCGCAAAGTACTATTCCTTAATCGTACTCGAAGCTCTTCACCACGTTTTATGTGTATCTGGTGTGTGAGCAACTTCATATACGTGAGTAACGATGAGACTCAGTTGGCCGTGAAAAAGTTCTAGAATTTTATCTCGAGCTCTGCATTTGTTTGCGATACGAAGTCATTCCTGTCTTACGTGCTGGTGCTGAACGTCACCGAAAAGTCTGTGTCGATAGTGCCGTCGAAATGGCATCGAAAAAAGGGAAGAAAGGCAAAAAGAAAAAGGGGGTGAATATTGATAACCTTGGCAAAAGTATCGCGAGGTTCGTCTGGAGTACTAGAGACGTAAGCTTCAATCATTACGCTGAAGGATCCCTCTGCCACAAGGTAAGTGATTAGATGAGCCAGAAATAATGAAGTTATTTGTGGTGTCACGCAATGTTTCGGATGGCCTGATTAATACATACCGTGTGAAGCTATGTGTGTATGAGAGTATCGCGGTACGAAATCATCAGCGTGTTGCAAAAAAAAACTAGTAGCCACCGTAACATTTCGATTTTTTTTCTAATAATTTATAGTGTCAAGAATGTTCTCTTAAATTTTTATGTCGAAATTCAACAAATTATGGAAGTTAGAGACTGTTATGTGGAAAGTGGCTAAGCGCTCAAGCAGCTGCGCGGAGCGCTCGAGGAGCGACGTGGCCGAACTTTTTTTCAAATTGCCGCTATTTCGTCAAGGATTTTTTTTTTTTTTTTTTTTCCCCTCGTCAAGGACCGCGATAGATATAATTTGTTAACAGATAATTCATTTTTTCTGATACAATGACAAGTTGAAATCAGTGATACCGCAGAGGAACTTTTAAAAAATTGTTTCCGTCGACGGATAAAAAAATCCATAATAACAATAAAATTGAATGTACTTTAATATATTCTCCTTCCACTAAAAAAAAAAAAAAAAATCGATAAAGGGTATACTTATCGAGAAAAAAAACCACAAAATATGCATGCGATTTACCTATTTACTATGGCGTAAGCCCTTAAATTATGCGCCTATAGACACCACAGCTGAGCAATATTTGGTACTGCTTAGATCAGTTCCAATACAAGAACGAGGCACTTGTTTGGGACTTCAAGTAAATTTTTTATAATTTCAAATACCAAGTACAAGTACTTTTTGAGTAGACATCATTTCTGATTTGAGAATCCCATTTTCACCGGAAGTCACGTCATCTAGGGGAAATGTTCCAGTTTGAAAATCTGATTTTTCGACTCGAAAGTAATGTCATCTAGGGGAAATGGCCCTTCCGATTTGAAAACGGTAAATTTTATTTCCGATAAATAATGCGGTAAATTTTGACCGTATTAATTTTATGAGATGTAGACATTTTATTATGTTACGAAAAATTGTGCAAAATAATTCGCACATAACTCCCTCATTTATTAGAATTTTGCGCATGGCTTTCTCTATGTGAAAATCGCACCCGTTCAATGAAGTTGTAATAAATGCGGAAGCCATGTGCAAATTACCTTGCACTGTTTTTTTAATAGCTTAACGATATGAACCTAATTGCGAAAAGTACTTGAAAAATACTTCAAGTACTTGTGATACTTCGTAGTATGTACTTGAAATATTTTCCGGTATTTTCCCTATTTCTCCATACGTATAAATATAAAGTGATTAATTTGAAATTAATTGCGTGTAGATATGTTCTGAACACAAGCGCGAGGGTAGTCAAAAAAGTCATGGCGAACTTCCGGTACATTTGGAATAATAATTGCGGAGGAATAAGTTTTATCGTCGAAAAAAATATTCAGCAGAATACAAATCCCGAAGAAACAGGAATCACAGCGATGAATGAACAGACCCAGAAAAACTCCGATTCCGGGATCGATGGAGTTAGTAACTGATCTGATTACTGTCGCATTTTAGTTTTATTTTGAATTTGTTTCATCTATTTTTCTTCTTCTTCGTTCTTTCTTTGGTTATGGAAGACAGTTTATTTTTACTTGTCATTACCAATCTCCATTCATCCTAATTATGTAAGTGTGTATTCGTGCAAAACAAGGAACCGCCATAGTTGGATGCAATGCTGTAAATCTGAGATGGTAGAATGCGAAATTCTGTTAAACTGCGAGGACCCTATTTGCCCCTGTGAATTTTGTTAGGGGATTTTGGTATTCTTTGAACTGCTTGAAGGTTGCATACATGAAGGGTTAATTATTATCGCTGTGTCCGTCCTCTCCTAAGGTATAAGAAATTTCATTCGAGGCATTATTAGCATCTTCAATTAACATAGAATTCTGACTCGATGATACTCACGTAATTAACGTTATTTTTTGTGTCTACGTATGCATAATATCATCCTGAATTTGAGGAATTGTACATGACTCAGTTGACTCACTAAAATATGATAATCATTGTTGTAAGAAATAAAAAATAGGACTCGGAAAATTAATTTCTCTACTATTTTTCTGTTCAACTTTTTTCAGTACTAGTTACAATTGTGTTCCTTAAAATCTATCTCTTTTATGTGCGGTACCTGCGCGTTGTTTCTCTCTTATTAATCCATGTGGTGAAGCGTGAGACATTTACGATATCAAAATGAATGAGAGATTAGCAAATGAACCAGTTAAAATAAAAATTTGCGAATCCAAAGTGTCCATTTATGGAAATTCCATTCGTAAAAGTCGCGTCAAGGTTTACATTTATATTGGCAAATCCAGTCGGCAATATAAGATCTTCCCGTATTTCTACACTGCAGCCTCCGTGTTCCGTACCGAAGTCTCCTCTGAGGGGTGATTCTGGCGATGTAAGCGAGGACGAAATATCGTTTGAAGCAGCACAGTACCCACATGTCCCTTCCGTTCATGATCCAAGAGGTTGCGGATTGAGTGTCGAGCTTGACACCAAAGGTACAAATATCGATATATTCGCAATCGCTCAGGGAAGCTCGCCATCAGATAAGAAAAGTTGTGTGAATTATTCTGAAGAGGCTGGAAACGCCGAGACTTTATCACTTCTATTAGAAGACGTAGCTGAATTGGACACAGAAAGTACTCTTACGGCGGTGCAAAGACGCGAAAAGACCGCTGATACTTCACCACTTCTATCACAAGAAATAGCTGAAGTGCATCTACAAAGCGCTCCAATGGCAACCCCGCCGCTCAAAACGACACGAGGAGAAGTTTTAAATGATTGCGTGTCCGCTGACAATACCTTGGTATGTAAAACTCGGTTCGAAGCCGATAAACTGACTATGATCGAAACGCGCAGTGATGTACAGTCATCGACACACTCTCCCAGCGATAGTGCGAGGAATGTTACTGAGAAAAAAATATCGCATGAGCCTGCTCAGTTCCCACATGTCGGCACGATTCACGATCTAACAGACTGCGAATTGAGTGACCAGTTTGGCATCGAAGATAAACATATCGGTATATTCATCGTCGATGGTGAAGGCAATTTGATATCCGATGAGGAAAGCTGCATGAATTACGTTGAGCAAGCTGGTAACGCTGATACTTCATTACCTCTATCAGCAGCCATAGATGAACGGGGAATACAAAGTACCCTTAAGACAGCTCTATCACTCGAAAAAAGTGATATACCAGAAGAACTTCCGATCGATTGCGTGTCTGATTGCGATACGTTATCATGTACAACTGAACAGATAGGTAATTCAAATTCGGTGCCATTCAGCACCGAAAAGCTCAGCGAAGTAGAGTCTTCGACACGCTGCCGAGTGGGTGGCAAAATGAGCTCCAGCGTATTCGTCGAGCCCGATGTTGAATCGGAAAGTGATCACACATCGAGTGACGAATATGTTCCCGAAAAGACGCGGATAGATGTGTCCTTAATAAAGTTCGATAGCGACGGTCACTTCCTTACGGAAAAATTGGATATTCCAGCACGTCTACCACCGCCCAAGAAAGAAAAAGATCAGTTTCATTTTGTCAGCAAACAATTTTTGATCGAATCAGCAATGTTCTACCGTACAACTGGCGGGAAAATAGTTTATGATCAAGCAAAAAAGAAGTTTGTTGCGTGTTATACGGTGTGACGCCGTATTTTGGGCACGTCTCAAAAGTTTATGAGGTTGCCAGAGGAGAGAGTCGGCGCGCTCCCTCGCCGAGCGCAGATCACATTTCTCGGGCAGATCCGAGGGGCTCAGTAGCGTTAATTCGATAGGTAATTAAATAAGTTAAACGGTTTCCATGTACCATCCGCATTTGGCGAGCGTCGAGCGATCGAGGGAGGACGGCGTACCGGTAGCAGAGAGGGACAGCGTCACGAGTATCGAGAGGGAACTGCCTCGACCGATTCTGGACCCGGCGGAGACGATTGCCGTTGCCCGTGCCCTGCCATGACGAACCGTGGGCCGGACGTTCCTCCGTGAGATCTCACCGATACGGAGATGATTGCCTGCGTACACAAGCACCGCTACCTGCCGCAGAGATTCTTCGCCGTGGTCGTGGTGACCTTGCGTCAGCCATTATTTGAATATTCGCGCGCGCGAGCGCTACGCGCGCGTCTAATTGCGAGGCTGCCCTGCGAGGCGCCGTTTAGCGGTAGGCCCACCCGTGGGAACTAGAGTAGGCACGGGGGGTACGCGGGTAAGCGGGGGACGCGGACGGTGGCGATCGGCGAAAGTAGCGAGAGAAAGGGGATTCTTCCGGTGACCGGCGACTGCGACGGAGCGCTGTCAGAATTCTCCCCTGGCTATCCCAGCGACGGTTGCAATTAATCCGAAGGAAGGAAGCGAGTCGAACCGCTTAGGAAATTGACGGGGAAAATCCAGGCCACTTCGCTTGTATCGACTGTTTTTCGACGACGTTACCGGTAAGCTTTTCGCAACTCGACCAGAATTAATTTATTAGTCTCTGTCAGCGCACCGGCGTCGACGGTAAATTGTACACCGGGTACTCTCGGCCGAGACGTCGACCGCCGTTCCGGCCGTGTTAAAGAATATCCGGCTCGCCGCCGACTAGAAGCCGGAAGCAGAATATAGGAGGTGCGGATAGATTTGCATTGTAGCGTTGCGTTCTGAGTGTCAGAAAGGGACACGCGCGTTACCGGTACTGAGCTCGCGCGCGGATCTGGCCGGGAGCTGTGGAAGAATTTGTGTTGTCCTTGCGTGGGTTGTCTCTGCAAGATTTGTCTGCGAGTGCGCGTCGTGCGGGTCTCCGTGTCGTTTTTCGCGAGTAGCTATTTCGCGGCCTTTGTCAACGGCGTCAGCTGCTTGACGGGCAAACCGGCGAAAAGAAAGCGAAAACGGCTCGTGTCCGTATCGCCCCGGCTTCTCCGGGCAGCGCCTCCGATTTGTGCGCGTTTGCCTGCGCAATTTAGTGGGAACTTTACCGGTAAGCCGCGGAGGATTGTATCCTCCCTCGTGCACGGAGATTTGCGCGTCGCCAAGCGTTTCTCGGCGGGTCCTTCTGACCTTGCCACGTGACCGCTGCCGCGTGAGTCGAGCGGTAGTGCTCGCTGGCCTACCGGGCGTATTTTGCTTCGCGTCGAATAAGCCGAACGATAGCAGGGATTCAGGGCTGTGCGATTGGAGAAGTATTTGGAAGTCGTTATTTGAAAACTGTTTCTTTTTATTACGAACGCTGTTAACTTCCCGATTTATGATTGTATTGGGCAATAGGCCATTCCTTCCGACGGTGAACTGAGTAGCCGCCGGGAGTTTAGTAGGGATTCTATGTACCGGGTAGCTGTAAGTCTGGAGGACTGAGAGAGAGCGAGAGCTTTTGATTTATTTCGAGTCTTAGAATTCGAGTTTGGTTTGATTCTGTGCAAGAGCTAAATTATTCGAGCCCTGACTTTATTTCCTAATAAATTGTCCATTCGTCTCTCGTAATCTTGTGTGGAGAATTTTTCTTTTATCGTCGTTCAACCCGAGCTGAGATTTTCCCGAACCGCCCCTCTGCCATTCCCCCAAGGCTGCAGCTAGTCGGAGCGCGACCTTGGCCTCCTACGTACCATCGATACCGATCGTGTCGCACGTTGAGTGTGACTGGCGCCCAATATAAAAATTCTAGACGATCGAGGGTCTGGGGTTTTGTGTACGGATACCGGTAAGGGGTTTTGAAGTTTTCACCTCCACCCGGGAATTCGCCTCACAAATTTGGCGCCCAACGTGGGGCCCACATTAACATCTTAGTGGGCTATAAATTCTTTCGGGTTGTTCCCCCTTGCGATTGGGAATTTGAATATAGTAAAGTATTAAAGTAAAGAAAAGATAGGAAGAAAACAAGGCAATAGTATCGGCCTTCGATTTTTACTATTCTGGAGGCACTCGCTCAGTTTGTCCGGATCGCTACCGGTACGAGATAATATTAATGCTCTATTGGATAATTTCTCCATTTATGTACGTCGGCTTGAAGTGTAGCGCGTTTCGGATTTTCGAGCGAAGGTAGAACGATTGTCGGAGAGTACCGTTAGCGTGTCTTGTGCCGTCCGGTGTGTTTACGTCCGCTCGGGAGAGCCCGGTGTTGTTTTGGTTTTGCTCTGCCGCTGCTCCTCGGCGGATAGCGTATCCAGCGGTGCGAACTGATTTAGGCTCGCTATGGAGACGGAATAATATCGGTGAACATTTGCGAAAATTTTGACGAGGGGAATATTCGTCGGGTCGAGCGCGCTGAGCCGTCGATGAGATAGCGGGTGTCGCAATTGGACACGACCGGACGAGTACTTGCCCTTGCCTCTTGTCGATTTCTTTTTCCTCCTTTACTGATTTATTTATCGATTTTATTTATCGACCTTTTCGTTAGTTTGGATTGGGTTTTCTTTTATTAATTGACGTTTCGAATTTATTTGTTTCATCCTGGTGCAGTATTAACTGTTTGATATTTTATCGGTATTTTAAGTAATTTACGGTTTTAGTTCATTGACGTTTTAACTTATTAGTAAGTCGATTTAAGGATCTCTTATTAGTTTAGAGTGATCTTTTGCTTGTTGACTTTTCGTGTTTATTTTACTTATTGATTTACTCGTATTTACCTGTCTCTTAATTTCTTGATTCTTTTACTTTTACTGACATCCTAAGCTAGGCTAATTTGTTGACATTTCTATTTATGGATCCTCACGTTTAGTGATAGTTTATCTTGTTGACTTTTTGATCTCTTTTGACATTTTTCTTGGTTTACCGGTTGGTTTATCGACCTACCGGATTAACGATATTTTGCTTCATTGGCGTTTGATTAACTGTTTATTCTTCGATTTATTTAATTAATTATCTCTTCTTTCCGTCCGGGTTTTTCCTCCGGCGATTTATTGTTAATCGTTTCGGCCGCGTTGCAGCGGCGCAGCAATTACCTGTGTGTTTATTTTTAAGTTTGTGTTTTTGAAGTCTGTCCGATTGTCCGCTGTTTTTGTTTGTTTTATTTTGTATTCGGCGACCCTCGGGACTTTCTTTCCATTCGGTTGCCGTTTTCGTCGCCCTGTTTTACCGGTATTTCGTGGCGCTTTAACCAGCTGCTTGAGCCGGAAATTTCGGATTATTTACCCCCTTGTTTTTCCATTGTGCTATTATTCCGTGTATTAAAATATTTATCTTTCAGGAAATTTAAACTTGATTTGGGAATGGCGGAAGGGATGAGCGAGTCGGACGGACGTTTTGCGGTCGCCGTGGCGAACGGCGAGTTATCCGACGACTTCTTACGGGGCGAGCTCGCGAGTCAGGGATTACCGATCGTCGGGCCTAGGGCAGCGCTGATCGAGCGCGTGCTTTTTGCGATGCGGTCTCATTGGGATCGGATGGATATTAACCAGACGATGTTCGGGGATCCGCCGCCGCGTTCTCCGCCACAAATATCTTCCGGAATCGGTACCGGCGCGACGGATGACAGCGTGCGCATCGACATACGTCGGGAGTCGGAGGCGGCGCAGCCTCGCGGCTTGGAATTAGTCGGCCATAAACCGATCCGCCCCGGAAGCTGGGAGGTCAGGATCGGCGGCCGGTGCGATTCCGCGTTTCTCTGGAAACTCGGCCGGTGGCATGAGTCGGGATCGGGACTCGGCGAGGCCTCGCACGCACCTGGTCGTTCTTCTCGATTTTATGGGGAAGGTTGTTCCGGCGGTCGTGGATAGCGGAGCGACCAGCACATTTTTCGGGCCTGAGGGATTGCTGCTAGCAGCACGATTGGGATTCACGCGAAGGCGGACGCCGGATCGTCCTTGTACTGTGGCGAATGGTGCGACCATGATTTGTAACGAGGAAGTGGAATCCCCGGTGAAGCTGGAGGGACGTGAGCGCACCCTGGTGGCTCGTGTTTGTCCAGAGTTACCGGTACCGCTGGTGCTGGGACTCGACTCTCTTGGCCGACTGCAAATGGTCGTTGACCACGAGCGACGAGTGTGGCATTTTAGCGGTGAGCCGACACGGGAATATTACTTCGAACCCGTCGAGGGTCCGGATCGCGTGGACGTGTGTGCCGCGATCTCTGATTTGACTACGGATGAGTCTCGGAGACTCGAGGTCTTCTTGGCGGAACAAATTCCGCGATTGAGGAAGGCTCCGGGGCTTACGGATTTAATTCAACACGCGATTAATGTTGGGACTAATTTACCGGTAAAGCAGCGTTATTACCCGGTTACCCCGATAATTCTGCAGGAAATTTATAAGCAGGTCGACGCGTTGCTAAAAGCTGATATTATCGAGCCGTCGAGCAGTGACTGGAGTAGCCCGATAGTGATGATTAAGAAGCCGAATGGGACGTATCGCATGTGTATCGACTTTAGGAAGGTTAACGATTTATCCAAGAAGGACGCTTACCCCTTGCCGTATATGGATCAAATTTTGGTCCGGTTGAGGCGGGCGCATTATATCTCGACGCTCGATCTAAGTCAAGCGTTTCACCAGATTCCCATGGAAAGGGATTCTAGAGAAATAACGGCTTTCACGGTACCGGGAAGGGGGCTTTACCAATATAAGCGTATGCCGTTCGGGCTGACGTCGGCCCCGGCCACGTTTCAGCGGCTATTGGATAAATTGACAGGGCCGGACATGAATCCGCATGCTTTCGCGTATTTAGACGACATCATAATTGTTACCGAGACTTTCGACGAGCATCTTATGTGGCTCAGACTCGTGTTCGATAGGGTTCTTTCGGCCGGTTTGCTTATCAATCCGGATAAGTGTGATTTCTGTTGTCGGTAGGTACGGTATTTGGGATTTCTGGTTAATCGTGAGGGGTTGCAAGCGGATCCGGCAAAGACAGCGCCGATACACGAATACCCCGCGCCGCGTAACGTTACGCAGGTACGCCGATTTTTGGGCATGACGTCGTGGTATCGCCGTTTTATTTCCGGATATGCGATGATAGCGGAGCCGCTCACGAGACTGACCAAGAAGTCCCAGGTCTGGGTATGGGGGGATGCGCAGAGAGCCGCGTTCGAGACCCTTAAGCGGGCTATGACCCCGCCGCCGACCCTTGTACGACCGGACTTTTCAAAAACCTTTACCCTCCAGACGGACGCGTGTCAGACGGGATTGGGCGCGGTGCTTACGCAGGAGCATGATGGAGTCGAACACCCGATACACTTCGCGAGTCGTACGCTGTCCGATGCGGAGCGGAATTATACCGTTTCCGAGCAAGAGTGCTTAGCAATACTCTGGGCTGTGGATAAGTTTCGCCCGTATTTGGACGGTTACCGGTTCCGAGTAATAACCGATCATGCCAGTCTGCAGTGGCTGCGCAATTTAAAAGACCCTACCGGTAGACGTTCGAGGTGGGCTCTGCGTATGATGCAGTACGACTTCGAAATCGTGCATCGTAAGGGGGCATTAAATCATGTCCCAGACGCGTTGTCCCGGATGTTTGAGCCGGACCCGCCGGGGGAACCGGCTGACGGGAATAAATCCGACGAGAATAAATTCGAGAATAAATCTAACGTTAATAAATCCGGAGATAACTCAGAGGGTGGACTTGACCTTGAGTCGGTCCCGAGCGCGTTACCGGAGGTCGTCGCGGCGACGGTGGACGATACCGGTATGGTCGCGGTGGCGGATGCGTGGTATGAGGCCAGGCGCCGCGAAGTCCAGGCGAACCCGAAGCGGTTTCCTGATTGGCGGGTCGAGCAGGGGAGATTATATCTGCGTAGGCGAATTGTTCGTAAACCGTCGATCGAATCGGACGATGATGAGTGGAAGCTTGTCGTGCCGCGCGGGGATCGGCTGCAGGTGCTGCGCGAGAGTCATGATACGCCGCAGGGAGGGCATCTAGGTGTCGAAAAGACTTTCCGTCGCGTCGCGTATTCTTATTACTGGCCGAAGATGTTTAACGAGATTTCGAGGTATGTGAAGCAGTGCGATATTTGTCAGTGTCATGACTAAGGTCGTGCAGGCCCCGCCGAGTGGATTGATGCGACCACCGTCCGTGGACGGTGGTCGCAGCTGATATCATGGGGCCGTTTCCCCCGAGTAGGGCGGGTTACCGGTACGTGCTCGTGATGCAGGATTTATTTAGTAAATGGATCGAGTGCTGTGCGCTGAAGAAAGCTACCGGTATGAAAATTAAAGAGGCTCTCGAAGAGCTGGTTCTGTCGAGATGGGACACTCCGGAGGTTCTGTTGACGGACAATGGAACGGAATTTGTCAATCGGAGTCTGCGGGAGTGTGCTGAGCAGTATGGCATTTACCACGCCACTCCGTACCATCCCCAGGCTAACCCGGTTGAACGGGGGAACCGAGTTCTTAAGACCATGATAATTTCGTTTCTGCAGGCCGATCATCGGGCTTGGGACAGCCATCTTGCGGAGTTTAGATTCGCGTACAATACCGCGCACCACACCTCTATCGACTGTAGTCCGGCATATTTGAACTTGGGGAGAACCCCTCGTCCTCATCAATTTTACCGCCGTGAAAGGGGAGATCGTGAGCTTGTTCCGCTGTCGCGCGAGGAGTGGTCGGCGCATGTAAATCGGTTGCAATTCCTTTGCGAAAAAGTTCAGTACGACCTCGAAGAAGCGTATCGCAGGCAGGCGGTGCAGTACAACAAGCACCGGCGCGTGGTACAATTTCGGGTGGGTGACAAAGTGTTGAAGCGACAGAGAATCTTGTCGTCGGCGACGCAGTTTGTTGCTGCGAAGCTGGCCACTCGATATCACGGTCCGTATACAATTAGTAAAATTTTATCTCCTGTGGTGTACGAACTAGAGAACGAGAATGGCAACCGAATATTCAAAATATCGATCGAAGACCTTAAACCCTACCATCCTCCGCTTAACCCTTTCTGACAGGCGACATGGATGCGAACGAGGCTCGGAAGACGCTCGAGGTGCTCGGACCGTTGCTGCAGGAGACGCTGCATAGTCGTCAGCCGGCGTCGGTACCGGTAACGCAGCAGTTCGCCCGGAAAGCGCTGGAGGCCTATACGAGGGCGGTGGATGCGGCCGACGTGACCCAACCGATGCGTGGGGTGGAAAACCCGGAGCGGTTGGTGCGCTCGGTCTTGAGCCGGTGGAGGGAGGTGGTGCAGCGCGAGGCCAAGGATGGACTGTCGGCCTCTATCGAGGACTACCGTTCCGACTCGTCCTCGGAGTCGGAGCTGGCGGACGAGGAGGATGTAGGAGTCCGGAGGGAGCCGAGCGACTTCTCCACGGCGCTGGTACCGGCAGCGTGCAACCCGTCGACTGCAGGCATCGGGCATGGTCGTGGGCGAGGACGCGCGGCAGTCGCTGACCGGGAGGTAAAACAGCCCGGCGACTGCTACGCCGGCATTCCGCCGCAGATCCTTCCGCAGGGAGCCGGCCGGGCCAGGGGATTGCTGGCCAAGATTCGGGGGGAGGTCCTGCGTTTCGGGATGCCGACCGGGGACGTTCCCAGGCCGAGATCAGGCGACACTTCTGGCTGCTGCTGGAATTGCGGAGAGTACGGCCATCTTCGTAGGGAGTGCACGCAGCCGAAGAGCGACAAGGATCGATGTTACGGGTGCGGCAGGTTCTGGTACCGCCTGAGCAACTGCCCGAAATGCGCTACGTGGTGGTGAAGCTCCGGCGGTTCCTTCTCCAGCAACATAAGGGATCCGAAGCTGACTCAGGCGTACGGACCCCTGGACAAGACGGTGGCCAGAGTCCCTCGGGACTGAGCGGGAGTTCTGCGTTCGGACCGCTCGCGACCCGTTCCGCTAAGGACCGCCCGCGACCCGTTTCCGTTAATTTTGTTCGTTACCGGTAGAGTTTTTTTTGTGGTTGCTATGGTGGTGTAAAGGGTTTTTTTTTGTTTATTCGTTCTACTCGTGTGTGGTCGTCGAGATCGTGGACGACTTCCGGTTTTGCCGTTACTGGCAAATGTATTCGCCGGACGGAACTGAGTTTCCTATGTTTTTTGTTGCATATCATTTTCTTCTTTTTATTTTGTTTTGGCTGCCGGAGTCGCCGCAGCATTTCGGTTCTACCTTACCGGTAGATGTAATCGCCGAATTATCTTTCTCCGAAGTATGTGCACCCGAAGGGGGGTTAACCCCGAATAAAACGGTACCGAATAAAACGGTTTTTGTTGCATGAGTCCGTTGCCCGGTATTTTATAGGGTGACCACGGAGGTGCCGGCCGATGCTGCGAAGGGGTTGGGATCTCGCGGCTTTGTCATCTGCAGGGCGGTAAGGATCTCAACTCGCGTGTGCCCAGTACTTGTTTTTGCTAATAGTTTGCCATCATTATTTTTGCCCTTGCTTATTGGTACTGAGCTTCTCTGAACCCCGGAAATGTGATCGACGTCCAGACCGTAAATTCCCGCCTCGCGGTTCTTTTTGGAGAGTTGCGAGAGGCTTGACGGCCGGGGTCGGCCTTCCGGGAGGGGGGGGGGGGGGGGGTAGTTTGTGACGCCGTATTTTGGGCACGTCTCAAAAGTTTATGAGGTTGCCAGAGGAGAGAGTCGGCGCGCTCCCTCGCCGAGCGCAGATCACATTTCTCGGGCAGATCCGAGGGGCTCAGTAGCGTTAATTCGATAGGTAATTAAATAAGTTAAACGGTTTCCATGTACCATCCGCATTTGGCGAGCGTCGAGCGATCGAGGGAGGACGGCGTACCGGTAGCAGAGACGGACAGCGTCACGAGTATCGAGAGGGAACTGCCTCGACCGATTCTGGACCCGGCGGAGACGATTGCCGTTGCCCGTGCCCTGCCATGACGAACCGTGGGCCGGACGTTCCTCCGTGAGATCTCACCGATACGGAGATGATTGCCTGCGTTCACAAGCACCGCTGCCTGCCGCAGAGATTCTTCGCCGTGGTCGCGGTGACCTTGCGTCAGCCATTATTTGAATATTCGCGCGCGCGAGCGCTACGCGCGCGTCTAATTGCGAGGCTGCCCTGCGAGGCGCCTCGCAATTAGACGCGCGCGTAGCGAGAGAAAGGGGATTCTTCCGGCGACCGGCGACTGCGACGGAGCGCTGTCAGAATTCTCCCCTGGCTATCCCAGCGACGGTTGCAATTAATCCGAAGGAAGGAAGCGAGTCGAACCGCTTAGGAAATTGACGGGGAAAATCCAGGCCACTTCGCTTGTATCGACTGTTTTTCGACGACGTTACCGGTAAGCTTTTCGCAACTCGACCAGAATTAATTTATTAGTCTCTGTCAGCGCACCGGCGTCGACGGTAAATTGTACACCGGGTACTCTCGGCCGAGACGTCGACCGCCATTCCGGCCGTGTTAAAGAATATCCGGCTCGCCGCCGACTAGAAGCCGGAATCAGAATATAGGAAGTGCGGATAGATTTGCATTGTAGCGTTGCGTTCTGAGTGTCAGAAAAGGACACGCGCGTTACCGGTACTGAGCTCGCGCGCGGATCTGGCCGGGAGCTGTGGAAGAATTTGTGTTGTCCTTGCGTGGGTTGTCTCTGCAAGATTTGTCTGCGAGTGCGCGTCGTGCGGGTCTCCGTGTCGTTTTTCGCGAGTAGCTATTTCGCGGCCTTTGTCAACGGTGTCAGCTGCTTGACGGGCAAACCGGCGAAAAGAAAGCGAAAACGGCTCGTGTCCGTATCGCCCCGGCTTCTCCGGGCAGCGCCTCCGATTTGTGCGCGTTTGCCTGCGCAATTTAGTTGGAACTTTACCGGTAAGCCGCGGAGGATTGTATCCTCCCTCGTGCACGGAGATTTGCGCGTCGCCGAGCGTTTCTCGGCGGGTCCTTCTGACCTTGCCACGTGACCGCTGCCGCGTGAGTCGAGCGGTAGTGCTCGCTGGCCTACCGGGCGTATTTTGCTTCGCGTCGAATAAGCCGAACGATAGCAGGGATTCAGGGCTGTGCGATTGGAGAAGTATTTGGAAGTCGTTATTTGAAAACTGTTTCTTTTTATTACGAACGCTGTTAACTTCCCGATTTATGATTGTATTGGGCAATAGGTCATTCCTTCCGACAGTGAACTGAGTAGCCGCCGGGAGTTTATCAGGGATTCTATGTACCGGGTAGCTGTAAGCCTGGAGGACTGAGAGAGAGCGAGAGCTTTTGATTTATTTCGAGTCTTTGAATTCGAGTTTGGTTTGATTCTGAGCAAGAGCTAAATTATTCGAGCCCTGACTTTATTTCCTAATAAATTGTCCATTCGTCTCTCGTAATCTTGTGTGGAGAGTTTTTCTTTTATCGTCGTTCAACCCGAGCTGAGATTTTCCCGAACCGCCCCTCTGCCATTCCCCCAAGGCTGCAGCTAGTCGGAGCGCGACCTTGGCCTCCTACGTACCATCGATACCGATCGTGTAGCACGTTGAGTCTGGCTGGCGCCCAATATAAAAATTCTAGACGATCGAGGGTCTGGGGTTTTGTGTACGGATACCGGTAAGGGGTTTTGAAGTTTTCACCTCCACCCGGGAATTCGCCTCACAACGGATATGACACAAGAAGACTGCTTAAACCACGACCCCATCCGAACTTTTATGAAGACATTAACAAAAAATGGATTGAATCTCCGAGGCTGTGTCTTATCATATTATGGGAAAATCCGCGAAAATAGTTTGTCCGTTGTGATCTACGCGAGATGTAAATATTCAAGTCACGACCAACGTTTCAAATTTGAGATGAATAACATTCATGAGACTCTGACAACGGTCTCTGTGTACGCAGCAGAACACCAAGGAGACATTATCCACGATGGACTTCCAATTATGGAGCAGTTACGAGGTGAAGAGCGCGACGATATCAAACGCGTCGTCGAGTATATAAGTCTAACTGAGTATTGCGATGAAGTTACTAAGAGTACGGATATAAACCTAATCCGCGAAGGAGACTACGGAAAAATGAGAAATCTTCCAGTTTATCGTCAGCTCAATTCAGAAAGGAAGAATGATAAAAAAAGCTACATCATGTCAATGGATGTTTCCTATATGATGCAACGATGTAAACAGGACCAGATGGTAGCTGACCCGTATATTCGCCGGGTGGGTGAACCGTTTCACGTTCATCTGTTTTCCCGAGAACAACTGAACACCGTAACGAAAATCGACAAGGTAGTCTATTTCGACTCGACTGGATCTGTCGTCCGAAGGCCAGACGATAACTTGAATACGAAAAAATGCGAACCGAGTTTATACAAACGCATTTTTGCTTCCTCATAGAGGAAGCTTTGTTTTCGTGAAAAAATTAGTTTTCGAGATTTTGATGTGAACGTGTTCAGAATGTTCTGAAACATCCAAAAAACACATTTAGAAAAAATGTCTGGATGTGTGTGTGTGTGTGTGTGCGTGCGTGCGTGCGTGCGTGCGTGCGTGCGTGCGTGCGTGCGTGCGTGCGTGCGTGCGTGCGTGCGTGCGTGCGTGCGTGCGTGCGTGCGTGCGTGCGTGCGTGCGTGCGTGCGTGCGTGCGTGCGTGCGTGCGTGCGTGCGTGCGTGCGTGCGTGCGTGCGTGCGTGCGTGCGTGCGTGCGTGCGTGCGTGCGTGCGTGCGTGCGTGCGTGCGTGCGTGCGTGCGTGCGTGCGTGTGTGTGTGTATGTATGTGTGTGCAAATCAATTAATGTTCATAATTTGAAAACGGCTTGAGATATCGAGGTGAAATTTATCACACATATTGAGGGGTCGATCCTCATTATTTGTTCCAATTTTTTGCCAAATCTATGCAGTCGTTCAGATTTTACGCGGTTTTGAATTTTTTCGAAAATGTCTGTGCGCGCTCTAGCGGCCTCAATTTTTGACATATCGGGCTGAAAACTTGGACATAAATGGACTGTTATCGACCAACGATCGGTATTGAATTCGATTGAACCGTTTAAATTCTTTGTCATTTTGAATTTTTTGAATTTCATGCAATTTGTTTTCTCGCCTCATTTTTTCGTATTAAATATTGATCTATGAATTTCAAAAAAGTGTCAGATTCGTGATCAGCGTGATAAAATACATGGAACTACAGTCCCGGAGCGACAACTAACGAAAAAGTTTCCCAGGCATTTTTATAACCAAAATTGCAAAAATGAGTGATTTTAGTTATTTGTAAACAACGATTTCTTTGCTTTCCGATGGCATCGCGGAAAAACCCAGGTGCCTATCGTGATCTACAGCAAGACATACACAAGACGATGGATATGACGGGATTAAAAAGCTAGATAAAGAGGTATCACTAGGAATTCTGGAATAAAAATCGAAAGGGCAAAAAAAAAATTAGGAAGCGCATATTTCCATGTATTTTTTCGCGCCAAACGCAGATTCGACAAAGTGAAACGTGACGATGGAATATTTTTTTACGCGCTGAACCTGAATCGGTCAACCGTTTTGCATAAAACTCTAAGACGTTGACGTTGAAAAAAGTTGAAAATTGAAATTATCATATCGCTTCCTCATAAAGTTGAAAATTCACATTTTCATACCACTTTCTCATAAGGTTTCTTTGTTCGCGAAGCTTCCTCTATGAGGAAGCCAAAAATACAGACAATGCTTCCTCATAGAAGAAGCTTCGCGAATAAAGGAACCTTATGAGAAAGCGGTATGAAAATTTGAATTTTCAACTTTATGAGGAAGCGATATGAAAATTTCAATTTTCAACTTTTTTATTACGCTATGGTCATCCTCAAAAAGCACATGGAAGCGAGGAGCCAAAGCATGGACATTGAGAATGACTCCAACAACGTGCCATTGAAGGTCAAGCCAGAGCCGGGTATACAAATACCTTTGGTCGAGATGGTCACTTGCGAACAGGACATTGCATCCATCAGTCTGCTATTAGCAAAATACAAGATCTACGTTCACTCGGAAAAACTAAAATGGCCATTATTTCGAGTGGTCGTCGTGGACTGGAGCTGGGCTTTGATAAGCGCTGTTCTCAAAGAGTGAACGGGAATGGCAATTGGCATGTATCTGAGAATGGCGTACAATGTTGTTAGTGGTAATGGCAGTCTACCGTCAGATTTAGTAGCTATTCACAATTGCTGTGCCCACTTCCAAAACCGCGTTTCAAAGACGATAACCCGAAAGTTCAACAAATACGAAAAAATCAAGACGTTCATCTTAGAAGCTACGGGTATTCTGCTTCAGTGCCAAACACTGGGCGATCTCGATGTTGCATATGAAAACTTCATGATCTTGTTGGTATCAAAATCACGGGCCCAAGTCCAAAATGCTATGATGCGGTTGAACAGTATGAGGGCAAACGATCCGGACGAAGAAAAAGATTATGCTGATACCGACGATGATACCGACGAAGATGAAGAAGACGAATTGGAATTGATCGAGGATGGTGACGAGCTTGGAGCAATTTTCGCTGAATCACCATTCTACCGTCGTTATTTCGCGAAACTCATCACAATTGAAGAATCCGTCTGAGAAGAAGAATGTGACGACAGTAGAAACGAATATTATGCTCCGGAAATAGCACAGTACGTAACGAAAACGTACATGCCCTACGCGCCTATATGGTCAGGCCTACTATTATCTAAAGTGCTACCAGGTATTCGGAAACTGAGTAATGCTCCTATCGAAGGGTACTTCAGAATACTTAAACACGATGTGTTGAAGTGCGAAAAAAGGCTCGGTATTGGCGAATTCGTGGAAATAACACGAAGTTAGAAAAGTAGAACATGCGCTAGGTCGGAAGTTCAAAAGATTTTACAACGAGAACGACCGATTCAAAAACAAAAAATGCAGCTATTGCGAGGTCCAGGGAATCTGCTAGCCAAGGAAGAATGGATGGACAAGAAGGAAAGAAAAAGACGCGGTCCGAATCACTTGGACGCCCGAACCATTAGACGATGCAGTAAGAAACAGAGACTTTCCCTGAATCCTGAGTCTGGTGTGTCTGAGGCGAAGAAACATGGTTATTCAGAGACACGAAGTGGAATATCGAAAACCACGATGAAGCGCGCTCATGATCAACGGCAAACGTCGAATGACACACAGCCTGCGAAGAAAAGTAAAGTGTCTACGGAGTGTTCAAGAACATCCGAATCAGTTTCTCGTCCTGAAGGTGTAAACGGTGATTCGGCAGAATTTCCGACAGATTTTCTGATGATTGACAAACCAAACATATCACAGTCTACTATATCGAGCATCAATTCGATTAACGAAAACGCACTGAAGAATTCTCTCTTTCCCGATCCCGAATACTATATGCAAGAAATAGTTGTTGCTGGCGAAGCGATGCAACATAATAACAATAAGGACGACCAAAGAGTCACGAAAAAGAAAGGAAGTAAACACGAGAAAAGTAAAAAAAAGTTGCCAGGGAAAAAAAGGATGAAACGGCAGAAAATCTCTTCTATTACATCGCTCAATATTGGTGTAATGATACAACGCTTGTAATCGGAGATGCGTGCATGAATCTATGCTCTGAAGATTACCTGTCCTTGAAAGGCTCTCGTTACATAAACGGTTCCGTTATTGATAGTTATGCGATTGGAAAACTCAGTAGGGGAGAGTGGACAAACATCACATATGTACCCACCACAATGACGATGTATTTGTTGGGTGATGATTCGAAAGGCAATAAGCTCAGAAGAGGTCCTAAGTGGACTATGTATCACATAAAAACCCAAGTCAAAGGCATCGTACTCTTGCCATACACGTGGAAACTACATTGGCGACTTCTAATTCTTGATGTAGATAACAGTACGATGCATGTGCTCGATCCACTAGACATGAAAGCTAAAGACGCAAAAAGAGCTGCATGTGAGATAGTAAAATATCTTGCCGAGTGCAAAGATCGCACAGATTTCGAGACTAATAACTTATGTCATATACAATGGAGGGTAATTCAAAAGAAAAGCGACCGCTGCAGAGGGACGGGTACAATTGTGGAGTGTACATGATGTATTATCTGGATTGCATTGCATCTGGACGATCAATGGAGAACCGCGACTTCGATCCTGCAGCCTTCCGCGAACAAGTTTCTCGGGAATTACTGGAAATGTCGCACTCCATGCGGCATGTGTGCTATTTATGCGCCGGTGATTCAGGCTCGTGGTCCGTTCAATGTGATACCTGTAAACGTTGGATACATCTAAAGTGCACGCGTCAATGTGAACGAGATGCAACTGATTATTTGGTCGACAAAACGGCAGTTTATATATGCATATTATGCAAAAACGTCGATCGGCTAGGTATGTATAATTGACGTGGTTCACTATATTGAATCCTCAGACGAACAAGATTCATTGAAAACACAAGAGACAAGATTCTAGTCTCGGAAGTAATTATTTTCAGCCGTAGCGGAAATTCAAACATATTGATTATGTAAAATCATATTCAATATGTCAACTTCTTGAACGTTGTTTCTTCTTTTTACGTTAGTCAAAACAGTTGATGCTGGGCCTAAGTTATATTTTTGTGCACAAGATATGTTGCTATAAGAAGATTAGGGCGTTCCTTACATATGACTTCATAATCACCGTCAAAAATATTTTCATGCCATGCATAGTTACGGTTCACTTGTGATTTCGGATGGATAGACGAACTTTTCCCAATGCTCACAGTAGAAGTGCTCCGACAGATGGTTTATTATCTGCATTGGTGATTGGAAACATCTACTGCAATTTTCGCTTCAATTTTTTTTATCATTCTACTATATGCTCGACAGAAAAATAGTCATTGTATAACGTTCATTGCAAAAAATTACAATCTCTGTCGTAGAAGAAAGGGCTCACTCAACAGAGCACAAAGTACAGAAAGGAAGTCACCCTACAAATACGTTATTTCGTAGATAGCTCGGGTACAAGTTATTATTGGCAGCAGCATCTCCGAAATAACTAAATACCGTGATGCACTGCGAATATTATGAAATTCAATGCATAAGTAAAGCATAAGTCGATGAAATATGGGTGTTGTATTTATTGACAACCGTCGACTGATGGAGAATGGTCCGATTAGTGGGAAAAATACAACCGTGGGGGCATATCACATGCAGAAAGAAAACAAAACATGATGATCCAGATTATGAATATGAGAAAGATGCTATTTATGTCTGCAAATTATGTTCAGCCCATAAACGACCGTGGACGGAAAATAATGTAAAGTCTGAAACATGCAGATATGTAATGATTTCCCCATTCAATTGAAATATTAATAATTTGGAATGGCGCTCCAAAAAAACATCAAAAGAAAAAGCCGTCCATAACTCCAATAAATGGAGCATTTTTAGCGACCACCCATTAACTGTTTTTGTGACGTAAAATACATATTTTCAGCCACACAATTTGGTCCCACCTATTTATCATAAAATATATCAGCCTTCAGGGTTATTTAATATAGCGGTACACAGCGACACAGTAACGTGTAAATAAGAAAGATCAGAGTCAAACATATAAAATATGAAATTCAACATGGATTTTTGTCACAAGAATCGTTCATGGGGCACCGGAAACATGTCGAGGAAACATGAATGATGGCGGTCTGCCTATTCGCGATGCAAGCAATGCTAGTTTTTAAGAACTTGACGTATTATATGCAACGGGGTCTTACAAGTAATTTTCGATTTATATATCTATATTACCACCATGGAAATAACAAGCTACGTCGTCACGGGATTTGAAAAGCAACTTATTATGCTTTACCCTAAACTAGTTCAGTAATGCTTTGCATTGTGAATTGCGACCACCGGTTTGCATAGTATGAATGCAGGTCAGCCATAACAACCATTTGTTGGTTAATTGCGATCACAGGTCAGCCTATTCGGTGTGTATGATCTACTCAGAGCTATTGAGTGAGAGTACATATGCAGACGTGCATATGCGTGTACGTGCATTTTAGCACAGTGACTGAGGCTCAAACGGTATGAGCGGTTCTTTGCACATGCACACAATATATCCTAACTCACTGCACTTATGTAGAGTGTACACATAACGAATTGCGACCATCTGTCCGACTGACGATAAAATTCGTTAGCAAGGAAGGTATATCCTTCCTATCTCAATTTAAAAAGAATATTCAGGTATACCGGAGAACAGGGTAGTGCCGGCCAGTTTCTAGCACACTGCCCGCCATTGTTGCTTGATTTTTTAATAGTTTGCTCAATGTTTTAACGAGATTAAAGATTTCTGACCGACATCCGATCTTGTAGGACGTCTCGATACATGCATTGCTGGATACCTTCGATCTCGTTAAGATATCGAGCAAGATATATCGTCAATTTTGCTGTATACACTAAAATAGAAAACCAATCATCAATGATGGGCACTGTACCGGTCTGGTAAACTTTTTTTTTGTGCTATTTCAATATATTTTTTCTTAATTAATATTTTCAAGATAAGTTTTGATTTATCTTGTTACGTACGGATATAAAAAAAAAATTAACTCTAATCACATCATGTTAAAGTAAACGTACCAATGACCGGACACGTCCCAGTGGCCGGACAAGGCATGCGTGCAACAGAGATGGAAATACGATTGTTCATGCATGTCCAGGGACTGGGACTGCTCCCGTATGTGTCCAGCCATTGTTACCGTAGGTGTTTCAAAAACATTTTTGCATAGTTTTTATTTTGATGTGGTGTCCGTATTAAATTTACTGCACTTTATACGGGAATCGCTTTGTTAACAGTAATTTGATCCCTGGAGGAAATGTTAATATTGAAAAATATAATTTTTATTTCATTTACTTTTTGAAAACCAGAGCGTTTATGAAACAAAGATAGCATATCAGCATAACATAAAAAATGACAGTGTCACGATTATAACATGACTGTACCTTTTTAATGTATTTCATCTCCTCACCCCTAGTATAACACGAAAATATTGACCTATCATTGTTTAAGCCTCGCGGAGCGTTACGCGCTGTTGGAACGTTACATGCAATTTCGATGTTCAATATTCACAGTTTCACAATGATTAAAATAGAAAATTAACAGTTCGTTCCTGAATTACTACATCTGTGCTTTCAGTATATTTTTTAAAAACATTGCCATGTGAAATGACATTAATCTGAGTATTGTTGAAAGATCTAACGGACTTTTATAAGTAGTACATCGTTCCAAGAGTGCTTCAGCGGGTATCGAAAGCTCTACTTATTTTTATTCTGTTGACATTTGTTACGCTTTCAATACTAGAATTAAGATAAAGAAATGTCAGGAGTTTCGTAAGTTTGTATCCCATATTCCATATTAATATACATGAAGAAATGTGGAACACCAACTGGCGGATAAAACCCTTATCCGCGTTATCATAATATATTTCAAACTGGATTCTTGGGACAATATTTGGGGTCATGAACGTATCAACCACTACCATTGAAGACTCACAAAAGATTTTGCTCTGTACACGTCTGTATCAGTCTGTATGAGTGGAAATAATAGAAAAATCGCAAGTGGATGACCCGCCCTTATGACCAAGTCAGATGGGTTTACTAGGAATAGACAGTTGACACCCCCCCCCCTTCAGAGCTGAACCTGAAGATATCTGCATGACATCAAATTTCATCTTTGGCAAGTCTCTATCAGTGCACGGCTTTAGGAAGAATAACCAATTGTTCACTTACAGAATTTTAATCTCCAAGTGAACTTCCTCGAGCAAAGTTTGTACAATGCAAAATACAACCATTATAACTTGATGAAATTTGGGCACATGCAGATATCTTCAGTGTCATCTTCAGACAAGTTTGGATGGGTTTGCCCGGAAAATGATTCCCGATCGGAAGTCTACGCCAAGTACTATTGTTATATCCGCAGAAGCTCAGTTAGCTACTCTGAGTACTGCGGGAGCTGTTAGCTCTAAGGTTTCGGGATTTATCCAGTAAAGGGTTAAAACCCAAGTGAATTATAAAAGCACGATTTATTATATCAATATTAATTACAATAGTTTATTCAAGATTATTTACCAATAGTTGTGTAGTACACTCTGTACGCTTATCTTCCTTCCGAAGAGAGTATGTTTTACGGTATAACTAACTGACCGTAACGTTGTTCAGATTAAAATCAGACTGTCGAGTGCCTGCTCGTGGTCCTTTATATAGGGGTGCGAGCAGGCATGTCAGCTTAATTTTGACAGTGTCAGCTGTTTCGTAATTGTATAAACAATTACTGTTTCCGGATTGCCTGTCCGGTTCCCTGTTTCCCAATAGCTGACTCGACTAAATAATTAGTCAGCTAACTTCTTAAATGTTGTTTCGTCGATACTTCCGTATTTCGCAACGATGCGTCGCGCGCTCGTTGCATACCGCGATTATTGAGCAAGCGCATTCCTCAAATAATCGGGTGTTGACCCGGGGTACAACATCCCTCCCCCCTGAGGGGAAAAGAAATTTATGATTTCTTTTGCTCGTCTCCGGTGAGATTTTTTTTTTTTTTTTTTTTTTTTTGTGTACCCCTTGTCCCTTTTTAGTCCTTAAGCTATTGGTTAAGTAGTAGAATAAGATTCAGAAAAAAATTTCGGTCGGCTGTTTCCGCGGCCGGTGCAGCGGGCTGTGCCGCCGAAGTTGCTGACGGTCGTGGGGTGATGTCCGGTGAAGTGCTTAGCACGAGTTTTCGTGCCTATATTAGCCGGGCGCTGCGCGATTTTTAAAATCATTTGACGTTTGACCAGCCGCACCTCGACTTCACCGATTATCTGCCATGAGTCCGCCAGTCAAGGTAGGGCCACGTATTGTCTGTTTCTTTCTTTTTTTTTGTATAATTGCTTTGGCCTTTGGTTTAATTGCCGTGTTTTTTTATTTGTTATTTTTTCAGAGGAGGCGCGTGGCATTATGCTGCTGGGATTATGCTACCGTGTGGAAGATTTGCGTTGGATTCGCGCCGTTGGTTCTCGTCTCGTTTATTTCGGTGCTGATGCCGCGTATCTGCGTGCCGAGGGCGTTAAGCTCTCGTGCTCGAGAGTCACCTTCATACTCTCGGTTATCGTCCGCGGTATTACGTCCTCCTCGTCGGGGAGTAAAGTGAGGTTATAGGTAGGCACGTAGCACGTGCCGTTCGCGCTATGTTTCCAACGTCTCAGCGTTTCGAGCTTGAAGTCCGCAGCCGTGACTGTACACCGTTCGCTGAGGGTCACCAGACCCGCTCCGTGTAGGATTTCCGGTTGCGTCGGCGTTCCTTGGCAGCCGATGCTCACCGTTTCATCGCGCGGGGATATGTAGAGCCATTGCCCCGGCTGGTGCATGCTCATCACGAGTGTATGTGTGAGTCGAATTATTTTCTTTGGGCACTGTTGTCCGTGGCCTACCGTACCCTCGATGTATAGCCGTATGCCGCATGGCGTATCTTCGTTGACCGTCATGACGGGATGTCGGGGCTTGCAATAATATCTGTTGTCGGCATTTTTGCATGCTTCGAGGTCGTGTACTGTTATTCGGAGGTATTGCCGATTTTTCAGGTCTACCACCACGAGTTCCTCGGCCGTGTCGACGTAGAGGTAGGTATCGTTCCTTCCCCTCCTCGGGAGGGGGTAGGCGTAGTTTACACTGTATTCGGATGGTCCGACGAGTGGGATTTCAAGGACGAGAGTTACTATTTCCTCCTTCCTGTAGGCTCGTGCTGTCGCAAGGCGTAATATAGCCGCTGCGTTATTTTGGGTAACGGGCCGCGGGAAGCTGTGTCCCGTAGGCAGGTGTGGTAGGGCATCTGTAAGGTACTTCACGAGGGTGGCGGGCGTCACCGTGGACGCGCTTACTGTGCCAGATGCCACTTCGGTGAATAATTCTATCATTTTATCCACCTCCCGAAGGTATGTTTCGACGGAGGCTTCGATCAACGTCAGGCTTTCGTCGAAGTGCTGTCTCTTGCGTAGCGCGTCGGTTTGATTTTGGAAGTAGCCGTTCACGGTGTGCACCATCGTGTACAATTTCTCTACGTTCCTCTGGGACGCATGGGAGGTCTGATTGAACATTTCCAACGTTGACTCTACCACTTGCAGCTGTTTTTTCATGTTTTTTTTCAGCACGTCCTGCGTACCCTGGAGGGCTGCGATTTCTGCGTCCAGCCGTTCTCCATCGGCTGCATCCATGTTACCCGTAATGGCTTTTATCACAGTACCAAGTCCGTTGATTAACCCTCGTCGTTTTCGGTTTGACTCGGCCCCGATGAGATCTTGCACGATTCCCACATTTTCGTCTATTTTTTCTGAAAGTCGCACGAGGTGCTCGAGCATCTCGGTGCAGTGTCCGTCTGGACTTCCGAATTTCTCGCACTTCGACCGAACTTCGTCGAGCTGGGCTTTTATTCGTAGCTCCATAAAGGCCATATTTCTCAGGTTCATGCGTATGGCCAGGTTCCAGACGTCGGTGTAGGTGTATAAGGTGCCGGCCTTTTCGAAGTATAGCCCTGGGGCGTGTTCGAATTGTTGAATTGTGTATGGCCGGTCCGCGGGATAGGCCGTGGCCGGCGCGCCTACCATCAGCAACCTGGAATTTTATTTATTTATTTTTCTATCTTTTTGCATTTCCTATTGCGAAGCCTTGTCGGAAACCGGTGGCCGTCTTGTGGAGTTTTTTTTTTGTTTCCTATTCGTCCACGTAATTTCTTAGACGGTCTACGTGCACTTTTACCGTCCGCCGTCCTTGGCGGAGGGTGTAATTGCACGGCGGGTGTATCTCCTCGATGGGATAGGGTCCGATCCACTTCGGCGTTAACTTTGCTGAGCGTCCCCGACGCACCGTTTCGTCGTGTAATAATACGCGGTCTCCGACCTTGAACTCGATTTCTTTCGCCTTTCGGTCGTACTGTTCTTTGGCTTTTTCCTTTGCTGCTTTTAGGTTATCGTGCGCGGTAGACCAGGCCGCGCGTAGCCGTTCTCGTAATTCTTGTACGTAATCGTCGTATGCGTACGTGGGCCTGGGTTCCCTTTTCAAGGACGTTGGTAGCTCTGCGTTGTCGCCGTAGATCAGGCAGTGTGGCGTAAATCCAGTCGCCGTGTGGGGCGTCGTGTTATAGGTGAACATGGCGTAGGGTAGCCATTCGTCCCAATTCCCCTGATCTTCATCTATATACCCCTTAAGGTATTCGGCGAGCGTCCGGTGCGAGCGTTCGAGCGCCCCATTCGACTCGGGGTGGTATGCTGTTGTTTGAATTTTTTCTATGCGCAGTAATTTGCATACCCCCTTAAAGATCGCGCCCAGAAAATTCGTGCCTTGGTCGGTAAGGATGGTTTCTGGTGTCCCGTACCGGCAGATTATTTCTTTTGCGAACGCTTTCGCAACCTCGTTTGCTTGCTGATTTTCCAGCGGTATGGCTACGCTGTATTTCGTCAGCAAGTCCTGGAACGTGAGAATATATTTATTTCTCGCTTCTGTTTCCGGTAGTGGGCCTACGATGTCCATGGCGCATTTTTGGAAGGCTCGAGTCGGTGTGTCGGTGATGACTAACGGCGCCTTTGTTGCCGGACGAATTTTATTGCGCTGGCACTTGTCACAGCGGCCCACATACGCTTCTATATCTTTTCGCATTCCAGGCCAGGAGTACCTTAATTTTATTCTTGCAAGCATTCGCGTGACTCCTTGATGCCCCCCGAGAGGCGCATCGTGATGCTCGTGGAGTATCTTGATTTTTTCCCCCTCGCTGGGACAGTCGCTGTCTGACCCGTTTTCTTCGTACTCCTTTTCGCGCGGCGCGTCGGGCTGACCGTCCGCGGACTCGTACTCCTGACTGACCGTTGCTTCGTGCGGGCGAGTCTCGCCGTCGCTGTCCGTGTTGCTGCATACTTGCTCGGTCTCCTTGTGTGCGTGGGACCGGGTTACCACACATATGCGGCTGAGTGCATCCGCGTTGGTATTTTGCTTACCCGCCTTATACTGCACGTCGAACTCATGCTCCGATAATTTTATTTTCCAGCGCATGAGTCTCGACCCAGGGTCTTTGACACTGAATAGCCACGTTAGTGGTTTATGATCGGTTACTACGGTGAACCGAGTGCCGTATACGTATGGGCGAAACTGTGCAATTCCCCATACGATTGCCAAAAGTTCTTTTTCCGTAGTCGTGTAATTTTGCTCGGCTTTATTTAGCGTTCGGCTGGCGTAGCAGATTGGTAGATCCTCGCCTATTGGCCCTTGCGATAAGATGGCCCCGATGGCCTTGTCCGAGGCGTCGGTGGCAACCACGAAGGGCTTCTCGAAGTCCGGATACTGGAGCACGGGGGCGGTCGTAAGGGCGCGTTTCAGGTCCTCCATGGCCTGTTCGTGCTTCGCCATCCATTCGAATTTACCATCTTTTTTCGTTAGCTCCGTTAAGGGCTTGGCGACCTTCGAGAAGTCTTGGATACATTTACGGTAGTATCCTGCCAGTCCTAGGAAGGACTGCACGCCCTTGGCATCTCGGGAAGTCGGAAAATTCCGTACGGAGGTCACTAGAGCTGGATCCGGGCGTACTCCTTCGCTCGAAATTATGTGCCCGAGATAGCGAGTTTCTAACCGTAGAAATCGGCACTTTGCCGGTTGAAGGGCCAATTTCGCTTCCCTTAAGCGTCCAAATACCTCGCGGAGCCGTTCGTTGTGCTCCACCAGGCTGGTTCCGAATATTACTATGTCGTCGAGATATACATAGCACTTGGGCTCTTCGAGCCCCGCGAGTACGGTGCTCATTAACCGTTGAAAGGTCGGTGGAGCATTTTTTAAGCCGAAGGGCATACGCGTGTATTCGAAATGCCCTTGAGGTGTGGAGAATGCCGTTTTCTCCCTGTCCTCTTCCGCCATCGGAATTTGGTGGAATCCTGAGGCAAGGTCGAGCGTCGTAAAATAATGTGCTCGACCCAGCTGGTCTAATATTTCCGCGATATGCGGTAGCGGGTACGAGTCGCCGACGGTGACTTCGTTCAGTTTGCGGAAGTCCACGACCACGCGCATTTTTATTTTTTCTGCTGCGTCAGGTTTTTTGGCGACGACTAATAACGGCGCATTCCACTGGCTTCGACTTGGTTGAATAATGCCGTCCTTTAACATCCCTTTCATTTGTTCCTGTACTTCCCTTTTGTGCGCTTCCGGTAAGCGATAAGGGTGTACCTTTACGGGCCGTGCCCCGGGCTCGAGGGGGATGCTGTGCTCCACCATGTTGGTTCAGGGCAGCTGGTCTCCCTCGAGATGGAATATATCCGCGAACTCGTCGCATATTTCCGTTAACGAGCCCGCTTCCTCCTGGTTAAGGTGTGAGGTATCTATTTCTCTTCGTAGTTTCTCGAGCCGCGTGCCGCTCGCCCCCGTGCTGACAGTGCAGATTCCGCGAGTCGTGGCGGCGAGCGCACTGGGTAATTCCTCTGCTGAGGCCAGCGGCTCGAGTGTCACGGCGGGTCGTTCGACGCGGACGTATTCCGCCGTTGTGTTTACAAGGCTTACTACACAGCTGTGGCCTTGAGGCGAGGTCACACATGCTCCGAGTATAATGCCCTCGGAAACATTACGTCGCTCGACGATTCCTTCGTCGGTGCTTAGCGTGGATACATACGCAATACTCTCACTCCGTGGCGGCAAAGTTATGCTCAAACTACCGTCCACGAGAGGCATGCAGTGCCCTTTGATCCTTATAGTTTCTCCTCTGAGTATGTCGACCTGTTTTTCTCTGATAAAGTCCATACCGAGGAGACCGTGCGTATGTATCTGGAAATTTCGAGGTATTACGTGAAACCAATGTTTCACGGATCCGTTCGGTGTTTCGAGCTCGACAAGGGCGGCGTAGTAAGCATTTAGTGAGCCACCTCCGAGCCCTGTCAGTGCGACCACCGTTTTTTCGGCGGGCGTATCGTTTTGTAACACGTCTTCATGTATTAGGCTCACTTGAGCCCCGGTGTCGGCCTTCAGGGTCAGTATACCCTCGATACTAGACGGAGATTTAATATGGAAATCGCTGGCCGACGCATGTGGTCCCGGCGACCCTGCCGCATAGACGCTGACCTCCTTAAGGGGTTCGTTTGGTGCCCGAAGATTTTTCCCTCGGAACGATGCCACTGTCAGCAACTCTGTAATCGTGGTCCGTCCCGGCGAGGATGATTGCGCCTCGATTGTGTAGATATTGGCCCCCCTTAAGGGCCGGTTCGTGGCGGTGACCGTGTCGACCCGGAATGCCCCTACGGTTCCTTCCTGCGGCGGCTGTCCGTTGTTTTGTTCCTTTTTCGGCTCGGCGGATTTTTTGCTGTTATTATTTTTATTTTTCTTATTTTCCGCTTGCTTACGTGACCGGCAATCTTTCCACAAGTGACCGGTTTTTTTACAATAATTACACGTAATGCTCGCGACGTTCACCTCCTTCTGTGTAGGCGCTGGGAGGCTTTGCCTACCGGATCGGCAATTTTTCGCCAGATGCCCTGTTTTCCCGCAGGTGTAGCAGGCGCCCTTTTTCTCCCCTGCCGCGCCGTGCGACTGTCGAGAGTTGCCACCGCCGTTACCGCTCCCATTAGGACGTGCCCCTCCTGGCCGCCCCAAGGTAATTTTTTCGACCTCAATGGCCCCCATGACGGAGTCGTGTAGCCCTTGGTAATTACGGGAACAAACGATGGTCTGAATTTCCTTTTTTAGCCCGTTTTCGAAATTCATCTGTGCGCTTTTTCGGATTGCTTCGCCGATGGCACGGGCGCCACGTTGATCGGCTCCTTCGCACAGTTTTTCGATGACCTCTACTGTGAGAGTCTCCACCCGTGTAGCATACGCCGAGACGTTTTCCTTTGCGTCTTGACGTAGCGTGCAAAATTGGTATTGTAGGGAGGCGAATGCTTCCAGCTCGGTGCGTAGATCGTCTAACGTTATGATCGTCTTGTGGCGCATTTCCCGCGTCGCTCGATCTTCTAATTTGCTGCTCCGTATCAGCGAGAGAAGAGTAGACCGTTGTCTGGGTCTTACCATGCCCCATACGGCTTCGCAGGACAATATGAAACCGTCAAGTTTTGTTGGATCGTTCCCATCGAACGTTTTAATGTTTCGAAGGGCGGAACCGAGGTCCAAGTATTCCGGTCCATCCTCATCCGCCATCGTCACTCTGCTTCGGTGACGAGACGGCGAATGTTTTGGGGGGGGGAAGCATCCCCTCGCCCCCCCCTTTCGGCCCTCCCGGACGAAGTCCCTTATGTTTTGATCCATTGCCATGAGCCGCTCGGCCGTGGTGTTTTCGTGCGCGTGTCCCCGTTGCCGGCCACCCCGGCCCTCCAGAACGAAATTCCTCATCGTTTCTTCCATGGCCGTGAGTCGCTCGGTCGCGGAATCTTCATGCGCGTGTTCCGTTGGCTGGAGCGTTGCCACCGATCGCTTTTTGGCCATCTGCGTGCACATTTCCTGCATCAGCTGCTCCAGCTGAGCGACCCGCTGCCTAAGCGCATCCCCGGCGTCGGCCCGGTCGTGCCCTTGCGAGGGATTGTCGGACTCTTCCCCCTCGTCCACGGGCTGGAGCGTGGGGAAGAGGGTCCGACGGGCCTTTTGGGAGGCCGGTTGGGCGAAGTTCGGTATCCCTTGGCTTACCTCCTCCGCAGTCCCCAGCACTCCATTCTCAATATCCCAGTTGGGGGCTGCCTGCCCGCGCTGCGCGCTCCGCATACGGTTAATTTCGTCGGTGACCATGGCCGGGGTAACTTCCCCCTGCCTCGGGGCGAACATGCGTATGTCGACGTCCTCCCATCCGGTTCTATTCCCGAAAGAGGACCCTCGCTGGGTGTTCACCCGGGCCAACGGGTTCGGGGTACCCTCCCGTTCCCGTAGCAAGTCCCTGAGAGGGCTGTCACTCGGTCCCTGTCGGGATTGGTCCGAAATTTCCCCTAAAACCCGTTCGAGGCTTCCCGCGGCTCGCAACGCGTCGGCCCCCGGATCTTGCTCGTGCCCCGGGTGGCCCTGTGGTGTGCTGTGCGTACTCATTTTTATCGAGACGCGTGCTAAACGGTTTTATTTAATTCTTCTGAGTACTTGGTAGCGGGTGCTACTGGTTCCGACAAGGCTGCGCGGTTTTTGTTCGCTACGTAAGATAATGGAGGTCACTTACAGTGCGTTAACCCTCCACATTACGGGATGCCCTTTTGTTGTTGACGTCTAACCCTCGGGGTTCTGGGCTCCCTTTTGTACGTCCCTGTGTCTGGCGACGTTCTCCGTGGATCCTGCAGCGATCCGCGAAGACTCTCTTCCGTTATCTCGCCTGAATAACGGGATGCCCACATTGGCCCTGGTTGCCTTCGTGGTCCGCCCGAACTCTTGTCGACGATGCTCGACCTTGGTTCGCGGAACTCTCTCTCTCGTGGAGAGTCTTAATTTACCGCACTACGCGGAGATTTCACAACTTGGTATTAGCGATTTTTAATCGTGGGTTTATTTCGGTAGATTTATTTTAATAATTCACTCTGGACATCCCACCGCTGCCACCAATGTTTTATCCGCAGAAGCTCAGTTAGCTACTCTGAGTACTGCGGGAGCTGTTAGCTCTAAGGTTTCGGGATTTATCCAGTAAAGGGTTAAAACCCAAGTGAATTATAAAAGCACGATTTATTATATCAATATTAATTACAATAGTTTATTCAAGATTATTTACCAATAGTTGTGTAGTACACTCTGTACGCTTATCTTCCTTCCGAAGACAGTATGTTTTACGGTATAACTAACTGACCGTAACGTTGTTCAGATTAAAATCAGACTGTCGAGTGCCTGCTCGTGGTCCTTTATATAGGGGTGCGAGCAGGCATGTCAGCTTATTTTGACAGTGTCAGCTGTTTCGTAATTGTTTAAACAATTACTGTTTCCGGATTGCCTGTCCGGTTCCCTGTTTCCCAATAGCTGACTCGACTAAATAATTATTCAGCTAACTTCTTAAATGTTGTTTCGTCGATACTTCCGTATTTCGCAACGATGCGTCGCGCGCTCGTTGCATACCGCGATTATTGAGCAAGCGCATTCCTCAAATAATCGGGTGTTGACCCGGGGTACAACACTATTCTGGGCCACTGACCAATGAACTGTGGCTCTTAAACAATTGTTATCTAAGAAAGACCATGATCTTTCGTCCCAATAAATTAACTAGGAGACCCAACATCCATCCACCAGACCACAGATTACGTGAGCACTACTTTCTATGCCCTGTCTAACTAGCATTGCGAAACTCTTTTCTTCACAATTTTAACTTGCGGGATTTGAATATAGTGAACAAACATATGAAAAAGTATTTTAGGTTGCATGCCCTTGAATTATTAAGTTGTGATATTATTCATTGAATAATACACTCATAAAGATTCCGTGACACTTTGAAGCTGCTCCCCTGTTGGCGGAAAGGAGTTTCCTATGCAACAGTTTGCATTTTTCGTTTGAATTTTTACCCTCATAGGAGCTTTATACATGTCCATATATTTGGCTTTAAATTTTTTTTAAATGAGCCGATGATTAAAGTATATTTTTCCCGATGCATTGTATAGCTTGAAGCTCCGGAATGTCTTCGACTTATGAGGCTCAACTTTTTCAACAGGTCATGTGTTTGTAACGGCCCTGCATTGCATATAAGAGGACGATTCGAATGAGAGAAGCATATAGGTGACATTAGCGCAGTGGTTAGCGCTCTTACTCAGTAACCGATTAATCCGGGTTCGAATCCTGGTGATCACCATATATTTTCTCTCTTCGATACTTCGCCCGTCCATCTGCAATACTAATATCTACAGGTTCCCAAACTCTCCGCTCGATCATTACATGGTGTCAGAAGTTATCGGACCAAATCCACACGTCCACACAACGCATCTGAAGCAAATACGGTACAACTCTTAGGTAAAGCGGTATGAGACACAGTCCTAGAAGCCCGCATATACAGGACGGCAACGCAAAGCGATAAGACCGACGACGAGAGCAAGGGCCTGACATTGAAGAGTTGCGACGAGGGATTCAACGGGCGAGGGAAGAGCTCCGACGAGGGACATAGGCACCGGTGCCTTAGCCGTATTAGTTATCACGTAACTCGAGATCCGCAACTCTACACAGTCGTCGAGGACGTCGATTTCAGTGAGAGGGGGTGTGTAACGGCCCTGCATTGCATATAAGAGGACGATTCGAATGAGAGAAGCATATAGGTGACATTAGCGCAGTGGTTAGCGCTCTTACTCAGTAACCGATTAATCCGGGTTCGAATCCTGGTGATCACCATATGTTTTCTCTCTTCGATACTTCGCCCGTCCATCTGCAATAAAACTCTCCGCTCGATCATTACATGTTTACCAGAACGCATATCTATTGGTCTTCCTGCTGGATCAATTATTCTTCCGAGTCGTTGACCAAAACATCTATTCGACAATCAGCTTCGAGAATTCCTGCACGACTCACAGTTCCTCCGCCCAATAAATCCACCCGGGGAACTCAATATTTATCAAGCATGCTACTGGTGGACCATGATGTGAGAAAAATATTTTCGTATTCTCTTTCCAAAATTGTAAAGCTGTTTTCATCACAATTTGAAGGGTTCGTGAAAGTATTGACTATCGCATATTTTACATATAATTTCGAAAATTGTTTGTCTTCATTCTCAAGAATCTAGGTTACCCTCAGGACCCCCTCCAATACCCTGATAACGATCCCCGAAACGATATTATACTATTCTGGTTCTATTTTATGCATCTCGGTAAGGTGTGCACCACAGTGCGGTAAATAACAGAGACGCGCACTGCCGTCGTTTGTGTAAAGAACTTATCTTTCGACCGGAAATACATTACACCCTGTCCAGAATAGTATATTATGCCACAAGGGAGGAAAGTGCGTCTTTTCACCGAGTGTGAAGTTTGATGTCCGAGCGAAACGAGGGCAGAAATTCACACGAGGTGAAAAGGCACTTCCTCCCTTGTGAAATAACCACATTTCTTGCGTCGCAAAATCGTCATATTCGCCAATGACGATTTCTCCCCCGGGAGTAATAGAGCTTCCAGAGGGAGTTATGAGCCCTATTACTCCCTAGGGTGTAATGAAATTTTACTGTGCATGCGCACAGGTTAATAACAATCATCGCTCAATAGCAGGCCACTTTTCGCCCGTATTGCATGCAAGAAATGTGGTTATTTTAGCGAAGTCGGGAAAAATTAGTACATTACTATACGGCGGAAAAGTGGCCATTTCCGCACCGAATGATGAAATAGTGCATTACTCCACGAGGGCGAAAAACGTTTTTCTAACAAGTGTGAGTTTGCAGTACGAGCCGAAGGCGAGTGCTGCTGATTGATTGAAGGGCTTCTTGTTGAAGCTAAAATTTGTTATTTACATTGAATTCGTTTTTATTTTATTTTTTAATAGATTTCTAAAATATAAGAATTGTTCTCCCCGGGCATAATGATCACAGTTTGCATTCGAACAAAGTCTTTGATAGTTGCTAATGTTATTTAACTGATCTATGTAAAAACACCAGAAACGCGGTTTCAATGTATTACCATTCATATATTGTCCGAGACCGCAAAGAGCACTCGCTTGAAACCACAGGTGCACTTTTGGGGTCCCTTTCGCGCTACCCGCCGATTCACTTATCACGTAGTTAAAATTGTATGTATTTGATCGACCGGGATACAATACTTACCAATACATGGTTCACAGTCAGAACAGTAACGAAAATCACGGGTACGAGTATATTTGTAACGGAGACAATTAAATGTATATCTATTATCGGGGATTTTATGAACTTTCGATGAGTTCGTTTTTTTAATGGAATGTATATTTGTTTCGATTTTCAACTTCAAGGTCCTCCACGAGCAAAGAATACATGACTGGAAATATTAATTGGACTATAGAGCTGATCGAGAGATGGATATATTTCAGTGGAGCAACAATAATTTTGATAAACCACGAATATGCATGTGGTTATCAAAGATGGTTATCAAAAATGTGGTTATTGATTAAGAAGTGCATCGATATTGTCCCGTCCCGCACAGCATGAGGCCAGGCAGGGTCAATTCCGCACTCTGCGCAGGACCGCCCAAACAGACCGAAGAAGGCGAACAAAGAATGGCAAGCCAGCGAATTGGCAAAATCTCTATCTAATTGGGGTACCTCATTGGTTCAACGCGATTCCACTTCCATCAGGGGTTCATCAGGGGTTCAGATGACAAAGGACGAAACATTCTTCCGTTTTTGCAACCCGTTGTATCATCACACAACGTCGAAATATTATGTGGCCCCTTTTGCACTCTGCAATCGCGAGTTTAGATGACAACGGGAATGATCCAGTTTATTGGTCTATTTACTCATGGCCCTCTGAATGAATTATTATCGGGCTACCATAGGATGCGTATAAGACGAATTGTGGAATTTAAGTAGATGTTTTTACTCGAATTCTGAAACGAGCTTAACATGTATTTTATTTTACGGTACAATCCACTAACTTCATTTAGTAACTTCTTTAGGCCAGCAATAAAGCTGCTTAATCTTTGTTTGTAAAAAAATGGCTCTTGGTATAAGAACCATTTTTATTAAATAATATGCCTATCAGAAGGAACAAGTGGATATAAGAACCATTCGTTAGAATGAGGAGACAAATAGTGTTATGTGTACATGTCCACTAGGCTTAATATCTGTAGACTTATATTTCGTTAATTTAACTCTGGAACCATACACTACCTTTGACGATACACATGAGTCGTTTGTGTCCGCAATATAAATAGTCTCACACTTCAAACAAAATAAAAAACACGTATCCTCCATAAGGTCTTAATTATATTCAATGTTGAATATAAAGTCAGAATGCTGTTGACGCGAACAACTCATGTGTTTGATTCGTGGTTAATTGGAATCTGATTAATACTGGTTCCGTAACTTCTCATGCCTTTAAAAAATAGCACAATAAATTACATTTTAAAAGTTACTTTACTTTTAATAGTCTCTTAACAAAAACTCATTTTATTGTGATATTTTTAGTGTGCTGCCGGAGTCTTCCTAACGCTCTTATTTTATATTCCGTGTATTCAGAATCGTGGAGTTCCATTCAACTTTTAGACACCTGTTGTGACGATTTTACAATTATTTTATATCTATTTAATATTTTTCTGTATGTTTTTCGCGAACTATCACATTATACATTTGATTGCTATCTAAGAAAACCTTTCGAAGATGTTGAAATAGTCATGTCTAGTATTACACGATATTGCACTAAATTACATTATATCGCAGCAATGATGGTTATTAATTACTAAAAATAATTATGCTCATTTTCATTGATTTATTACAACAGTTTGAAACGTTGCAACGTTAAAACAATTGTTTTTTATTGTAACACACGCACGAAAAGGGCAGACCTTCTTTTCCGCACAATTCTTTTCACCACAGCACCGATCCAACACATTCGTTTCTCCACAAACTCTATAACACATACGGCTTTTCCTTCACATTTTTAATGTTCACATGTGTTTCTCACCACATATCGATTGTACACACTTCGATTATATACATTGCTTTCTACGCAAACCGTTTGAACACGCTTAGTATACCGCGCGAACCGATACGCCACAGTCTCGCATCAATACATTTGTTTCTCCACAAATCGAGATGTTCACACTGGCTGTCCTTCACATTTTTTATATTATTATATGATATATTTTATATTTTATATTTTTTATATGATTATACACATTGCTTGCCGCCCAAGCCGTTTGAACATACGAATTTTACCGCGCAACTCGATACGCGACGGTCTGGAGCCAACACATTTATTTCTCCACAAACCTGATCGTGCACACTGCAATTCCTCGACACTTTTAATATTCACATGCGTTATCCAAAACATTTCGATGTACACATTTCCATTATACACATGGCTTGGCGCACAAACCGTTGTGAACGCTCGAATTTTACCGCGCTTTTTATTTTAACGCAAATCATTTGGACACATTCTTCTCTACACCTACCCGTTACTATACACACTCTTTACAGCACTACTCGCTAACGCACAACAGCGTTATAGCACATTTCGATCCATCACGTTAGATCCACCACAAAAGTTTTCCAACACATTTCGTTACTACACATTACCGCTGTCGGTATCGACGGATACGAATATCTCGCGTAGGTAAGGTGGAGCTCGGAACGATTCGGCTTGGGGGCAGAGGTTCTCACACGAGTCTATCAGTATGCGGCTAGAGCGAAATTAAAACCGAGTAGCCCATACCAATAGACTCGCGTGAGAACCTCTGCCTCCAATACGAACCGCTCCGAGCTCTATCTTACCTACGCGAGATATTCATATCAGTCGATACCGACAGCGGAAATGTGTAGTAACGAAATGTGTAGGAAAACATTGTGGTGGATGGAACGTGACGGATCGAAATGCGCTGTAACGCCGTTGTGCATTATCGAGTAGTGTTGTAAAGAGTGTGTGTAGTAACGGGTCGGTGTAGCGAAGAATGTGTGCAATTGATTTGCGTTGAAATAAAAAGCGCGGTAAAAGTCAAGCGTTCAAACGGTTCAGTCCGCCAAGCCATGTGTATAATGGAAATGTGTACAATCGAAACGTCTTGGATAACGCATGTGAATATTAAAAATGTGGAAGAATTGGAGTGTGTTCGATCAGGTTTGTGGAGAAATAAATGTGTTGGCTCGAGACCGTCGCGTATCGAGTTGCGCGGTAAAATTCGTGTGTTCAAATGGTTTGTGCGGCAAGCAATGTGTATAATCAAAATGTGTACTACCGAAATGTCGTGGAGAAGGCATGTGCACATTAAAAATGTGAAGGAAAGGCAGCGTGTGTATCTCGATTTGTGGGCAAACAAATGTGCTGGTTCGAGGCTGTGGCGTATCGGTTTGCGCGGTATACTGAGCGTGTTCAAACGGAGTGTGTAGAAAGCAATGTGTATAATCGAAGTGTGTACTATCGACATGTCGTGAAAAACACATGTGAACATTAAAAATGTGAAGGAAAAGCTGTGTGTGCTATAGAGTTTGTAGAGAAACGAATGTGATGGATCGGTGCTGTGGTGAAAAGAATTGTGCGAAAAAAAATGTCTGCCACGAAAAGTCCTATTTTTCGTGCTTGCAAAGTATGGCGATAGGGCACTTTTTAATAAGACGTGCGCGAAATATACTGCGCATGCGCATACGCGAACTACGTACTTTTCTGCACAGTGGTTTTCGCACACATTCATCACCCTGTGCAGGTACGAAAACGATGATCAATCCGACGGGAAATTAATTCGGTCGGGAAAGCAATTTGACGACGTTCAGCAGGTAGGGAGAATTTTCTTCAGGGAGGTGATTGTAAAAAATCGAGGCAACGTCCGTTACAGCCTGGTCACTAATGCACTACTCGCCGTCATGCAAAGATTCAAAAGCTAAAACAAGAATGCATTCGTCGTCATCCAATTTTCCAGACAATTCTTCGTTGCCGATTTTTGTCGTCGGTCAATTGTTCTGACGTCCCGAGCGCTTCTACTTTTCTCGGACAGACCGCATATCATAGCAATTCTGATTATGCTCGGATCCGGTCGCTAAGCTGCGCTACCGAATGGTTCATGTACCTCAGGGTGCCGAATACCAGTTGGATCACCACCTCAAACAAAACCGTTTTTTTGATCAACTAATATTTCAAAACTTTGTTGTAAAAGTCCGGCAGATCCGCGTTACCCCTGTAGACCCTGCAGACGTCGGTAAAAAGCTTTTCGCTCGCGAAATGCGATACCAGACAAATGATGAACTCGACGTTCTTGTCGGACAGCAGATTTGACAGGTTCTATAGATTTGACAGAACACGTATTCTGCTCGACCTGTCAACGTTAAAGCTAGGTCTGCAGCTTTACCGCTCTCTCGATCTCGCTCTCCCGATCTCGTTCTCTCGATCTCGCTCTCACTCTCATTCTCACTCATAGAAACATAACATTCTAATGAATGTTATGTTTCGAATGAATATTATGTTGCGATGAATGGTATATTTGTATTTTATATCATCAAGATACAACGGTATCATAGTAGCAATCAAAAACAATATTATTATTGTTATTTAATTATTATTAAATTGTTTTGTTATTGCTTTGTTGTTGCTTTATTGGTTATTATAGATATGAAAGTGCACATCACGTGCAATCATGCGCCTCTCCCGGTTCCTTCACCAGTGTGCTCGCGAGCGCCCAGCATTTTTTCTGCGATCTATATTTTCGTTTCGAAAGACAATGATTAATTAAATCTCATAATTAACAAGTCCACGGTTGTACATAGATGTACCCACAACGTCGGCGTGAATCGTGTGTTCCCTCTGCAATCGCTGTCGCTGGCTGGGTGTCTTGATGTTCGGATAGCATCCGGTGTAACTCCACGTTCCGTGCCTCGGCAAGCGATCGCTTTGCCTCCGCTTCAGATACCTTCTGCCGTAAAATCTGCAGTTTGGCCAACAGCTGCTGAACCTCTGCATCGTATGTCCAATTAAGCCCGACCGAGTCATCAGAAAACTGTTCTTCGTACACTAACATATAAAACGGATATTCTAGTACAGGTTATTATCATACGGAAAAGATTTTCAAAAAAGGTTATTCCTACTTTTAACACTTTCTTGGATATATAGCAGTAATGGGTCGATGTCAAACTCTCGATGGCGACCAACTTCTCACCAATCGAGACTTTGGCCCATGTCAGACTTTGACATAACAACCAATAAAGCCCGTTGTTTTTGCTGGCTACTACGATACCGTTGTATCTTGGTGATATAAAATACAAACATACCATTATCGCAACATAACATTCATTCGAAACATAACATTCATTCGAAACATAACTTTCATTCGGAACATAACTTTCATTCGGAACATAACATTCATTCGAAACATAACATTCATTCGATACATAACATTCATTCGAAACATAACAATCTTTTGAATGTTATGTTTCCATGAATGAGAGTGAGAGCGAGAGCGAGAGATCGAGGGCGCGGGATCGAGGGCGAGGGATCGAGGGCGAGGGATCGAGGGCGAGGGATCGAGGGCGAGGGATCGAGGGCGAGGGATCGAGGGCGAGGGATCGAGGGCGAGGGATCGAGGGCGAGGGATCGAGGGCGAGGGATCGAGGGCGAGGGATCGAGGGCGAGGGATCGAGGGCGAGGGATCGAGGGCGAGGGATCGAGGGCGAGGGATCGAGGGCGAGGGATCGAGGGCGAGGGATCGAGGGCGAGGGATCGAGGGCGAGGGATCGAGGGCGAGGGATCGAGGGCGAGGGATCGAGGGCGAGGGATCGAGGGCGAGGGATCGAGGGCGAGGGATCGAGGGCGAGGGATCGAGGGCGAGGGATCGAGGGCGAGGGATCGAGGGCGAGGGATCGAGGGCGAGGGATCGAGGGCGAGGGATCGAGGGCGAGGGATCGAGGGCGAGGGATCGAGGGCGAGGGATCGAGGGCGAGGGATCGAGGGCGAGGGATCGAGGGCGAGGGATCGAGGGCGAGGGATCGAGGGCGAGGGATCGAGGGCGAGGGATCGAGGGCGAGGGATCGAGGGCGAGGGATCGAGGGCGAGGGATCGAGGGCGAGGGATCGAGGGCGAGGGATCGAGGGCGAGGGATCGAGGGCGAGGGATCGAGGGCGAGGGATCGAGGGCGAGGGATCGAGGGCGAGGGATCGAGGGCGAGGGATCGAGGGCGAGGGATCGAGGGCGAGGGATCGAGGGCGAGGGATCGAGGGCGAGGGATCGAGGGCGAGGGATCGAGGGCGAGGGATCGAGGGCGAGGGATCGAGGGCGAGGGATCGAGGGCGAGGGATCGAGGGCGAGGGATCGAGGGCGAGGGATCGAGGGCGAGGGATCGAGGGCGAGGGATCGAGGGCGAGGGATCGAGGGCGAGGGATCGAGGGCGAGGGATCGAGGGCGAGGGATCGAGGGCGAGGGATCGAGGGCGAGGGATCGAGGGCGAGGGATCGAGGGCGAGGGATCGAGGGCGAGGGATCGAGGGCGAGGGATCGAGGGCGAGGGATCGAGGGCGAGGGATCGAGGGCGAGGGATCGAGGGCGAGGGATCGAGGGCGAGGGATCGAGGGCGAGGGATCGAGGGCGAGGGATCGAGGGCGAGGGATCGAGGGCGAGGGATCGAGGGCGAGGGATCGAGGGCGAGGGATCGAGGGCGAGGGATCGAGGGCGAGGGATCGAGGGCGAGGGATCGAGGGCGAGGGATCGAGGGCGAGGGATCGAGGGCGAGGGATCGAGGGCGAGGGATCGAGGGCGAGGGATCGAGGGCGAGGGATCGAGGGCGAGGGATCGAGGGCGAGGGATCGAGGGCGAGGGATCGAGGGCGAGGGATCGAGGGCGAGGGATCGAGGGCGAGGGATCGAGGGCGAGGGATCGAGGGCGAGGGATCGAGGGCGAGGGATCGAGGGCGAGGGATCGAGGGCGAGGGATCGAGGGCGAGGGATCGAGGGCGAGGGATCGAGGGCGAGGGATCGAGGGCGAGGGATCGAGGGCGAGGGATCGAGGGCGAGGGATCGAGGGCGAGGGATCGAGGGCGAGGGATCGAGGGCGAGGGATCGAGGGCGAGGGATCGAGGGCGAGGGATCGAGGGCGAGGGATCGAGGGCGAGGGATCGAGGGCGAGGGATCGAGGGCGAGGGATCGAGGGCGAGGGATCGAGGGCGAGGGATCGAGGGCGAGGGATCGAGGGCGAGGGATCGAGGGCGAGGGATCGAGGGCGAGGGATCGAGGGCGAGGGATCGAGGGCGAGGGATCGAGGGCGAGGGATCGAGGGCGAGGGATCGAGGGCGAGGGATCGAGGGCGAGGGATCGAGGGCGAGGGATCGAGGGCGAGGGATCGAGGGCGAGGGATCGAGGGCGAGGGATCGAGGGCGAGGGATCGAGGGCGAGGGATCGAGGGCGAGGGATCGAGGGCGAGGGATCGAGGGCGAGGGATCGAGGGCGAGGGATCGAGGGCGAGGGATCGAGGGCGAGGGATCGAGGGCGAGGGATCGAGGGCGAGGGATCGAGGGCGAGGGATCGAGGGCGAGGGATCGAGGGCGAGGGATCGAGGGCGAGGGATCGAGGGCGAGGGATCGAGGGCGAGGGATCGAGGGCGAGGGATCGAGGGCGAGGGATCGAGGGCGAGGGATCGAGGGCGAGGGATCGAGGGCGAGGGATCGAGGGCGAGGGATCGAGGGCGAGGGATCGAGGGCGAGGGATCGAGGGCGAGGGATCGAGGGCGAGGGATCGAGGGCGAGGGATCGAGGGCGAGGGATCGAGGGCGAGGGATCGAGGGCGAGGGATCGAGGGCGAGGGATCGAGGGCGAGGGATCGAGGGCGAGGGATCGAGGGCGAGGGATCGAGGGCGAGGGATCGAGGGCGAGGGATCGAGGGCGAGGGATCGAGGGCGAGGGATCGAGGGCGAGGGATCGAGGGCGAGGGATCGAGGGCGAGGGATCGAGGGCGAGGGATCGAGGGCGAGGGATCGAGGGCGAGGGATCGAGGGCGAGGGATCGAGGGCGAGGGATCGAGGGCGAGGGATCGAGGGCGAGGGATCGAGGGCGAGGGATCGAGGGCGAGGGATCGAGGGCGAGGGATCGAGGGCGAGGGATCGAGGGCGAGGGATCGAGGGCGAGGGATCGAGGGCGAGGGATCGAGGGCGAGGGATCGAGGGCGAGGGATCGAGGGCGAGGGATCGAGGGCGAGGGATCGAGGGCGAGGGATCGAGGGCGAGGGATCGAGGGCGAGGGATCGAGGGCGAGGGATCGAGGGCGAGGGATCGAGGGCGAGGGATCGAGGGCGAGGGATCGAGGGCGAGGGATCGAGGGCGAGGGATCGAGGGCGAGGGATCGAGGGCGAGGGATCGAGGGCGAGGGATCGAGGGCGAGGGATCGAGGGCGAGGGATCGAGGGCGAGGGATCGAGGGCGAGGGATCGAGGGCGAGGGATCGAGGGCGAGGGATCGAGGGCGAGGGATCGAGGGCGAGGGATCGAGGGCGAGGGATCGAGGGCGAGGGATCGAGGGCGAGGGATCGAGGGCGAGGGATCGAGGGCGAGGGATCGAGGGCGAGGGATCGAGGGCGAGGGATCGAGGGCGAGGGATCGAGGGCGAGGGATCGAGGGCGAGGGATCGAGGGCGAGGGATCGAGGGCGAGGGATCGAGGGCGAGGGATCGAGGGCGAGGGATCGAGGGCGAGGGATCGAGGGCGAGGGATCGAGGGCGAGGGATCGAGGGCGAGGGATCGAGGGCGAGGGATCGAGGGCGAGGGATCGAGGGCGAGGGATCGAGGGCGAGGGATCGAGGGCGAGGGATCGAGGGCGAGGGATCGAGGGCGAGGGATCGAGGGCGAGGGATCGAGGGCGAGGGATCGAGGGCGAGGGATCGAGGGCGAGGGATCGAGAGAGCGAGAGAGCGCGGATTCTTTTAATGATAATTAAACGACAATTTTTTTTAAGTGTCTTTATAAATAGTAAGGCACTTTTGAGGCACTTGCCGGGAATATTTATTAAGGGCACTAACGTTTCTTATTATAAAAAAAAAAAATTGAAACCTCCGGAACCCCCCGGTTCGACTGCGAATATCCGCCTCGTCCTCCTCGTTGACGGGATCGGAATATTCCCTCGTTCCTCCAGGAACCTCGTTGACCGCGACGATTCTCGCGGCCACCATTTCTCGATCGATTGTTCCTGCCATCTGTAAATGTGTACACATTTTATATTCTTAATCCCGGCATCGGCGTACCTTGAATAGTCTCAAACTGTAGGTTTGATATGTAATTATCATATATACAGTAAATGTAAATATTACATGTACATGATCCTCTTGAATTTAATGAAGAGTCGGACATCATCTGCAGAGCGATATTTTCCTCCTCCAATTTCTTTCGCGCTCCGTCGATTTCCACTACCTTGCTCGCCAAATTTGTTATCTGTTCTTGGAGCGTCTGAAGCTGATCCGCCCGTGCATCTGCTACCGATGGTGGTGCAGGATGTTGAGAGTGTGCCCATTCTTCTGGCATCGTTGCTGGATTCTGCAGTGCTAAAGAAAATAGTACATTACTCCACAAGGGCGAAAAACGTTTTTCTAACTCGTGTGAGTTTGCAGCACGAGCCGAAGGCGAGTGCTGTAATCACACGAGTTAGAAATAGTACATTACTCCACGAGGGCGAAAAACGTTTTTCTAACGCGTGTGAGTTTGCAGCACGAGCCGAAGGCGAGTGCTGTAATCACACCAGTTAAAAAAAGTTTTTGGCACGAGGGATGTACGAAATTTTTCATCACAAGGTGCGAAAATTGCAGTTTTACGCACGCGGAGCGGGCGGAAAAGTGGCCATTTCCGCACCGAGTGATGAACAAGTTTTTGACAGTATTGCACCGTAGACGCAAAAAGTTTCGAGGCGATTGTGCCAGACATTCCGTAGTTATGGCCTTAAAAATTGTTCACAAACACAACATTCAAAAATGATTAAAATTTTTGAAAAAATTAAGTGGCTTCTAGATAATCAATGAATTTATTTGAAAAGAGAAAAAAACAGCTTTACTAATTATTTGTTGAATAATTTTTTTCGGCAATTTTTTAAAACAAAAAATATCAAAAATCATTTTACAAATCTGAAAAAATTCGTTTGTATTCGAATGAGTTGAATTACCTTTAGCACGCCAGTATTGCACGTGTCGGAAATGCTCCTAATTCAGGGCTTCCGCCGCGGCTTTGTTCTTCTCCGATTAAGCAATTCGCGCCTTCAATTCATCAATTTCTTGTCGCAAGGATGGAACGATTGTGGGGTTGGTCTGATTTTCGAACGCCGCTATCCCCGCCGATTGCTGAGCCCTTTGCGAATTGTCCTCGTTCGTCGAGGTGTCCATTGGGGTTAATGCTGGTGGGTCCACGTTAATGTCCGATCCCGAGGTTTGTCCATCCGCCACTTAAACAAAGAAATAAAAGGTGGAAGCCAACAAAATAACAGCGCTGGGGGAATATATCTATTTATCTGTCTATCCATCTATCTATCTATCTATCTATATATCTATCTATCTACTTACTTTTTTCGGTGAACTCAATACTTCGATCGATGGTCTTTGCTGCACGGTGCGCACGTCACGTTGAAAACAATCGAAGAACTACGTCCGCCAATTACTCGATTTCACTGCGATAACTTCGTACTGAACCCGCTGGTACTGATTGAAGTCAGCTGACATATTTGAAGACTGAAAATCTATAGTGTGATACACAACAAAAATCTACGGAAAACGTGACGATTACAATAATATGAACTAGAGCTCGGCAGTATTTTAAATACTTGATGTGTTTTAAGTACTCAAATACTTTTCTGGTATTTTCAGTACTTTTTGCGCCCTTTAAGATGATGTGAAATACCACCGCTGGTAACAAAAACTTTATTGCATGCCGTTTTCAGACCGCAGTCTGACAACGAAAAAGAAAATTGTCTTTCTCTGGGGAATCGGCAGATGCAGCGAAAGACAATTTTCATTTTTCTTGGGGGTCTGCGGCCTCAAAACGGCATTCATTACAGTTTTAGTTACCAGCTGAGCCCGGAGTAAGTGGGCGGGAGGGTGCTCCTTATCACCTTAAGTATCCATTCATTTATATATCCATCCATTTATCCATCCATCCAACCGTACAGCCGTATTGATTTTTACAAGGTATTTTAAAAAGATCTTAAACAAAATAATTATAAATGTATTTTAAGTACAAAAAGTATTTTATATTTTAAATACATATTGTATTTTGTATTTTGTATTTTCAAGTATTTCCGAGTATTTTGCCCCTGTCTGATATGGACCAGACCCGGGCGCAATATCCGAAAATATAAGATGCAAATTACTATATGATTTACAAATACAAAATACTTTTGTACTTAGAATACATTTGTAAGTATTTTCTATCATGTCTCCGCATGACAGAATCTCTTAAAACTTGGTGAGATTTTTTTATGAAGTGTAGAGAAAATTGTGAAATCAAATTTGACTCGGAAGTCGGTCCCAAAAAAAATAATGGATCTTACAAGACCGTTCAATTTCTGACTTTGTCCTTGTTTGGCCGCGGAAAGTTCTCCGCGCGACAGATTCGCTTAAAACTTGGTGAGAATTTTTTGCCAAGTGTGAAGAAAATTATAAAACCAAATTTGGTTCGGAAGTCGGTGACACAAAAAAAAAAAATTACGGACCTTACAAGACAGATCAATTTCTGACTTCATCCTTGTTTGGCCGTGGAAAGTTCTCCGCGCGATAGACTCGCCTAAAACTTGGTGAACATTTTGGAGGAAGAGTAATGAAAATTATTGCGTCAAATTTGGCTCGAAAGTCGGTCAGAAAAAAAATGTACGGACCTTTTAAAATAGATCGGTAGGTAAGCTCATCCGTGTTGGCCCGTAAAAAGGTCTCCGCACGACAGATTCTCCTAAAACTTGGTGTGCATTTTCGTTAAAGCCTAAGGAAAATTATGAGAACAAATTGGGCTCGGAAGTCTGTCCCAAAAACCAAATTACGGGCCTCTCAAGGTCAAGCTATTTTTCAGCTCGCCGTTGTAAGCCTGTAGAAAGTTGTTGGCACGAACGATTCTCTTAAAACTTGGTGAGAATTTTCGTTGAAGCCTAAGAAAAATTATCATGACAAATTGGGCTCGGAAGTCTATCCCAAAAAAAAAATTACGGGCCTCTCAAGGTCAAGCTATTTTTCAGCTCGCCGTTGTAAGCCTGCAGAAAGTTGTCCGCACGAAAGATTCTCTTGAAACTTGGTGAGAATTTTCGTTAAAGCCTAAGGAAAATTATCAGAACAAATTGGGCTCGGAAGTCTGTCCCAAAAACCAAATTACGGGCCTCTCAAGGTCAAGCTATTTTTCAGCTCGCCGTTGTAAGCCTGTAGAAAGTTGTCCGCACGAAAGATTGTCTTAAAACTTGGTGAGAATTTTCGTTGAAGCCTAAGGAAAATTATCAGAACAAATTGGGCTCGGAAGTCTGTCCCAAAAACCAAATTACGGGCCTCTCAAGGTCAAACTATTTTTCAGTTCATCGTTGTTAGCCTGCAGAAAATTGTCCGCACGACAGATTCTCCTAAATCTTTGTAAACATTTCGAAGGACGTGTTAGGAAAATTATCGAGCAAAATTCGACCTGGAAGTCGGTCCCAAAAAAAAAATAAAAATTACCCACCTTTCAAAGTCGATCGGTTTGTGAGTTCATTTTTGTTTGCCCGAAGAAAGTTGTCCGCTCAACTGATTGTCTTAAGACTTCGTGAACATTTTCAAGGATGAGTAAGAAAAATTCTTGATATAAATTCGGCTCGTGAAAACGTCAAGGCATTCAAATAAAAATTGCAAGCAATATGGAGGTTATCTACAGCTCGTAACATTGACAGTTGAGGTCATTTCGTTGCTGCAACGTTGCGAACTTTAGCGGCATTAAAATCCCTCATTTTTCAATTTCGGCTAAACAAATTCTGAATAAACTTTTTTCGTTAGTTGTCGCTATTGTTGACTGTTTTTGATGTATTTTTCCACACTGATCACGAATCTACCACTCATTTTATTCGTAGATGATTAATAAATACAGAACATTGCGTCTAAAAGAAAATACAAATTTTTCATGATATTCAAAAACTTCAAAATGATATAAAAATTAAACGTTTCGATCGCTTCTCTCGAAATTTCAATGGGATCATCGGGCGATCATACTTCATCTGTATACGCGTTTTTAGCCAGATAGCTAAAAAATTGTAAGAGCTGAAGTGCACACAGGCATTTTTAAAGAAATTAAAAATGGTTTATAAAAAAGAAATAAACATTTTTTAATGTAATGTTGAAGAAACATTGACTATTAACCACATATGCTGTGTGTGAAATTTCAGCATGATCGGTCGAGGCATTCTCGAGTCATAGCGGTTTCAATTTTTCGCGTCTGATTCACACGTACGGACGCACGCACCGCAAACACAGCATGCGTGGTTCATCTACGAATAAAATAAGTGGTAGATTCGTGATCAGTGTCGAAAAATATATTAAAAATAGTCCCGGAGCGACGACTAACAAAAAAAGTTTATCGGGAATTTGCATAGCCAAAAGTGAAAAATAAGTGATTTTGAGTATTTTTAAACAGCGATTTCTTTACTTCCCGATAGCATCCCGGAAATACCCACGTGCCTATCGTGTTCTACGGCAAGAAATACAGTTTTATATATTTTTTACAATACATTTTTTATGTATTTTTCGTCCAAGAATAAAAGAACATTCATAGCCGTGAAATTATTGAAGGTCATAACATTTTCAAAAAATTATATCTTTCAAACCATAAGAGATACCATAATCGCTGTGGTCTCATAATTTCTGGCATTTTTCAAAGATTTTTCAAAAAAATTTACAAAAAAATTAAAAATGTCCAACGGATCGAAAAATCATTCTTTCTACTTCAAATCGATTTTTATCATGCGATATGTTTTCGAAAAATTAGGGAATATTTTTTGTGTTAAAGTATCATTCGAGACGTATCCATCGCACACCTAATATTTTCCGAACCCCACATCCAATGCTGAGATATCTCAGGTCGAACATTTTTAGTTTTAATTATTACCAATTTTCAATTATCGATTGCTCTGTCATAGATGCTCCAAAAAATCTGGAAAAAAATTATATTTCATTTTGAACATATATAAAGACAGGAAAAAAGTTTCGCTAGAATTGGAAGGAGTCCGGCCGGAGGATGGTCGAAGTCGGATGGAATCCCCCATATGTAGGCGCGGGGTTCTCAAATGCGTCGACACGAGCCTGATGCTCGTGCGGCGACGGCGCTCCCGCTGGTAAGCGGGACGAGAGGAAAAGTTGACTATCGTGCTCTGGGCGTCAGGGAAACCACGTCGATCTCAACACGTCAATATTGTTCGTTTAATAAATATTTAGTCTTTTTATAACTAACGTATCAGTGCCGTTATTTCACCCCAATCTGGTCCGCATCCTATATATATTGAGACGGTACCCAAAGTCCGCTCGCCTCCAAAACCTTTTGGAGCGCCGCAAAGAATCGGAGCAGCAACGAGGATCGCGAGAAGCCCGAGCATGTCGGTAAAAAGGAGCGCCCAAGCGAGAGACTGATACCCGGGGAGTCGGCAGCCGGGAGCCGCCAGTCTTACCCTGAGACTCAACGCGCATTTCGGAGTACGCGCCTAGCACGCAGGTGTTGCGTCAGCCGCGCATGATCGCGGGAAACGATGGAAGAGGAAGGCTGCTGACGTCACATTGACGTCATACGAGACGGAAGGGGACTCGAATTCGTGCCGTGTGCACGCCTGTCGCTCCAATATAAAAGGCCGTCTGAAGGCCAGGAACGACACTCTTGGTCCAATAGCGATTCCGATCACTAGCCAGATTCCGAGATTTCGAGCTTTCCCTTCAAATATTATCCCCTGGCCGAGAGAACTTCTCTGATACCAACATTTTAAGGGTACACCAAATGCCTGAAGTGACGTGGAGTGGATGCCAACGGTAATTTCCATTTCTCTCTAATTTTGGGACATTGTAAACATTTTCCTTCCGACCTCACTTCTTTCGAGACTATCCTTCGGGGGTCTGTCAATAAATTTCGGAAGTAAAATCCCGGGCTTTGCTCTGTGATGCACCGCCGTGTGACAACGCACCCGGGTTGCTTGTTTTTTTATTATCGTTTTCGGCTCGGACAGTTCGGATTTTTCCGGCGGAGCCGATGATCGTCCGTTTAAGTGCTTAAGTCTGGTCGCAACAAACCCGCTGATATTGTCGCAAATTTTAATTCGTGATATGAATCGGGGAAGGTCACGGTTGTGATATCCTTTCCTATGACAAAAATTTGTTTCCCCTTTTTTCCGCACTCGAAGGCAGGTGGGCGATATTTCGATGCGACCGATTTCCTCCACCTTTACGTCAGAAGTAATTTTTGCGTCAATTCTTCCCGGTAAATTTCCATTCTAATTTGGGCGCGTCACCGTTCCTACGTTGACTGCTTCGCCCAGTGCCAAGGGACGTGCAATGTCCCGAAGCATTTTTAGTCGTAAAAATTTCTAAATCTCGGGTGAATTGTCTGTTATTCAATTCCGTCATCTCCTCGATAAGGGCCGTTACCCATGCGCCGATTTCCGTGTTCGAGGTGGCTAATTGTTCCCCACATGCGTCCTGAAGTCCGGTATACGGAATACGTGATGCTATATTTTTTCCTCGCGGAAAGACTCGTAATTTTCTCTATATATTTGCCGAACAAATGTTTCCCTTCTTTAATTGCGCCTCTTTTCAGATTTTAAATTTCTCTTTTAAAATTCCGAATCGTTTCCCTGCCGTTCGTACAAAAGCTTTTTTTTCCACCCGCGTCTGGGTATTTTTCCCCATGGGGTTCAACAGCTGGTCCGGCAGGTCTACAATATTCCGTATACACGCAGATGCTACGATTTTCAGCACCAAAATTTTTATATTACTAAGCAAACGATTTTATTTGTCGATCCCGGGTTTATATAATTTACGGTATGTCAACCTGATTAAATTGTATGACATTATTTTGCCCAACGTTTGCAACCTTTGATCCTATCACCGAGCCTCTCGATTGGATGAGGTTATTTTATTTATTTATTTATTTACTCTCTTCTTTTTTTACTTTTTTTTTCCCAATGCGGTATGTTCGCCTAAATTATTGTTTGTTTGCTTACGGGCTCTCTCCCGTACGCTGATTGGTGCTGAAACAACAGTCGCGTTACACTAGCGTTTATCCTAACGCTCCTTGTTGTTGACCTTGGCCTTGACGGTTGCTGAATTCCATTAGCCCATGGCGTCTCCGTGCTACGTGGAAATTCGCGTTGTTTCCTGAGGACTGTTGTCCCTCCTGCGTTATCCAGCGTTGGACTCACCCCGTGAGCTGGCTGGCTGGTACCACCTCGCTGAACAGGATCAGCAAGCGAGGGTCTTCGGTTCACACTTTTTCGAAATGAAACCCCTCGACCGGGTCGGTCAGGCTACTCAGTCCACCCGACCGATATCCGTCGAGCAGATAACACGCGAATACATGTGATGAACCAGCACGGGTAAAAAGGTTTTACTTTGTGTTCCTTTTTTTTCCCAAACTTGTGTTTGACGTGACGATCGTATCGTACCGATCGATTTGCTATAAATCAAGCTATCCGTCGATTTTAGATTTCTATCGATTTCAGCCTCCTTTATACTCACGTGTAGGGTTTCATGTTCTTGATGCTCTCGTTTTCCTTACTATCGGTTTCTCAGCCCCGTTCTGTCGTGGTCGTTGCCCTTCGTGGTCTGATTATTACGGCTGTGACTTACCGCTGCTCTGGATTCCGGAGCCGGAGCCTACACACCTTCCACATATGACCCGGCCGTTTGCAGTAATTGCATATGATACCTGCCAGTTCAATTTTCTTGTTTCGGAGTGCACCCGGTGGGCATTCCCGTGCAAGGTGTCCCGCTCTTCGGCACTCATGACATTTTTTATTGTGTTGTTTATTCGGGTCCGGGAAATGTCCGGTAGCGGTGAACCCTTCAAGCTTCTTCGCTACCATGGATTTGGCCATCCCAGGTGCGTTGTCGCTTTTTTGAGGTCAACGATTCGACCCTTCAAGTCGCATTATTCCTATCATCCGCTCCAGTTTCGCCAGACGCTCATCTAAATTGGAGGCTGGCAGCTCCGGAGTAGTGTGCTTCGAGTGGTATGCTTCGACTTCCTCAGCCCAGACGAAGGCTTCCAAATGTGGCTGTTCGTAGTCCAAATTCTCAGCTACGGGCGGTGCCCATGCTGCGTGCAACGGAGCGTACTGGTCTGCTCGAGTTTTTCTCCCCAAGGTGTACTCGTGAACCTCCGCTGCGGACTCCTCCGTTCCTGTAGAGGTACCACCGTGTGGTGCTCTGACGGTCTCTTGCTGCGTTGAGAGACCGTCTTTACTCACTCCCGCCCCTCGCTGCTCTTCTTGTTTATTTTTCCTGGCCTCGAATCGTTTACGGTGCAGGCAATTTTTCCAGAGATGCCCAGTTTTCTTGCAATAGTTGCACACTTTATTTGAGACGTCGAGGTCCCTTGACTTTGGTGATGGGGAATGCCGGCGCTGGGACGGCCGACATTTTTCCGCCCTTAGTCCGTTCTCAAAATTTATTCGCGCACACTTCCAGGTGGCTTCCGTTATGTAGCCAACGCCCGGTGCGTCGATTCCTTCACATAGATGATTTATCACTCGCAGGGGGATATTTTCGACCCGGGCAGCGTATGCTTCCGTGCTTTCCCGCGCACCCTGCTGCAACGTAGCAATTGGCGCTGTAGGGAGGTAGACGACTCACGATTCCCGAGGCCCGTCTCCATCCCCGACCTTGAGCCCTGGGCCGTGTGGATTACGCCGCGATGCATTTTTTGCATCACTCGGTCTTCCAGCTCGCAACGCCGTACCCTGACGGTGGATCCTTGCCGCGCACTTTCGTCGTACGGCGGTTTCGCGGTATCCCCGTGGCCTGGGTTGCTTCTATAGAGTGGCTCTGTGTCCACTACACCGCGTATCTGAATAGTCGGTCTGGACACGACTTGCCTGGGGCTGTCTGCGACCTGCAGCGCTTCGCCCTCTGTCCCAGTAGTTGTCCAACGTTGTCCTGCTTCGGACGACAACTGTGGCGCATGCTGTATACCCATTTTCTCGTCTTGGCAGTATATATATACACCCCTGTTAATTAGCAGTAGCATCCTGCTTGCTCCAACAGTGCTACACGTGTTTTACGCACTCGTATCAAACTTTAATTAAGTAATGTGGGGTCGCGGTGTACACCCTGCACATTACGGGATGCCTTCTAGTCGTCGACGTATTACCCTTTCGGTTTCAGGCTCCCTTACTGATTCTGTTTTTACGTCCCAGTTCTTGGCGACGCTCTTCGGGATTCTGCAGCGATCCCCGACGACGACGGTTGACTTCCGACGTTATCTTTCCGTTATCTCGCCTGGATAACGTGATGCACGGTGATCCGATGATCACACCCGTGGTCCGCCTGAACACTTGTCGACCCTGGTTCGCGGAACTTTCTTTTTACTCGCTCTCACGTGGAGCCACAGTTTTACCGCAATGTGCGGAGGTTGGCGCGATTGGTAATTCGTTACTTCAATTTTTTATTTCACTCTGAGCATCCCACCGCTGCCACCAATGTTATGCCGCAGAAACTCAGGTAGCTAATCTGAGGTCTGTGCCCGAGCCGCATTTTTCCTATCTTCAACGATTCTCAGCAGACGTATGCGCTCGGCGAAGCGTCGGTCATCTTGGGCTTGCAAGTTTTTCGAACGAGCCTCGCTATGCTTGTCGGGAATCATTTTTTTCCAATAATCGAGGTCACGTTGGCCTAATAGACACAAAATCAAACTTTCTTCACTCACTGTTGTTATGAAAAATAGTACATTACGATACGAGTGCGAAAAAAAATTATCGAGACGTACTCATGGTTGATTCTCTTATTGGGCTTAAAAATTCACAAATGATTTCGACTTCTTAGTTTTACGTCAGCTCGTCTCGAGATTCAGCTTTGGACTACAGTAGAATCGTGAGACTGCGAGCAGTCGATTTATGATAACGTTCACAATCAGTAGAAAGTATTACGTTACAGCTATCCCGACTATAAGCAAAACCCGGGTCTGTTTATTCAATTCAACACTCACGAATGATTGTGAAGTCGATCTTCATTCCAGAGCGTGCAGCTCCGACCCTGCTATTTGAAAATCAAACGAGCTAGTGAAGTTCGAGAGATTTGTTAAGCAAAAATGAATTATCAAAATGACACAGAGCTGGACAAATGCAATCCAAGTACCTGCAACGTTTATGCAAAAACTTACGAAAATCTTTATGGAAAAACTTACGACAAGTTCTTCTTCCGGTAGATTTCTCATGAGGCCTTTGTAGTACGCTGTATTTTCAATGCAGAGATGGCTGCGACATAATTGCAGCAACCTGGGCATTCAAAATGCATCATACTCCAAAATGTTGCGTGTGACTGACTAAATCGCGGCGAAAATCTATGCAGTCCTTCCCCAGTGATACCAAAAATATTGCGCTCGTCCCGCGCGGATATAGATGGCGTGCGACGCGCTGACCGAGCCAGGCGTGCCGCTATGCACGGGTAAGTTAACCAACCAATGAGGGTTTGTCATTTTCAAGCAGCGATCTCTCATTGGTTGCGTTAATCTTCTCTTTCACTACAGAGTCACGTTCGCTTTTATGGCCCTCACTTGAAATATTCTGGAAGTGTACAGTTATGTTTCTACGTAGGGGTAGAGAGAGAGAGGACTGTGGGAAGGTAGAATGTGCATACATGTATGGATTGCTCCGTAGCTCGGAGGGTTGGGGATGTGCTCAGTAAAGGGTTGGAACCCAAGTGAAGTACAAATATAGATTTATTCAATTAACAATATTTACTTCATATATTTATAGTTATTTATTTAATATGTTGTTGAATATTTATTTAATAAGTTACATCGGTGAAACAAGGTATTCAGATATTTAATATGCTTAATAGGACATTTATTTCAAGGGTGGCATTGTTATTTTTACTGTAGAACAATGCTTTTCGGGAACCTTCGATTAAGGTTCCCTTCTTTTGCCCGAACAGGGTCTAATCTACGTTCAACTTGACGTAGATTTATTTCTTGGCTTGAACTCACTCTGAGCTTTCTTATTTTATCCAGTAATGCTTCATGAATTTATCTCTCGATGCTTTATCTTTAATGCTGGGTTATTCCACCGGATAGAAATTGTTCTGTTTATGTGTTGCCCGTTGTTACTTTGGTTTATTTAACCAAGCTTTATTTATGCTTACGTTTGTCCGTTTGAATTACCAACCGCTGGTACACTCTGTACGTTTAATACACTTTCCCGATTAACGACACTCCGGCGTTAATCTTTCCCGATAAGGGTTTACAATTTGCACGACCCAATTATCGATTTTGAGCCTTGCTCGAGGTGTATCCGTATAGTCAACCGTAAGAATCAGGAGTTCCGAAGAGACTGATGAGTGCCTGCTCTCGATCCCTTATATATGGATAAGAGAGCAGGTTCGTCAGCTTAATATTGCCTAGATGTTTATGGTTTACTTTATTTCAGTAAACGATTATCTTTCCAAATCCTCGTTTCTTGGAGAACGGGATTTGGAGCATGTTTTTATTTCGGTATATGTGACTCGGTAATTCCCGAGTCGATGCTCTAATTACCGAGTCGCCCGTGATTGCCGAACTGCTGACTCAGGTTTTGGTGGATTTCGTTGCAGCGACGCGCGCTCGTCGCGTGCCGCTGCATTCCTCGATTGTTATGCAACCGGAGTCGCTCCACTTTTCGGACACCGCCGTCCGAGCTATAATATACACTACTTCTACTATAATATATACTACGATATATTATTACAACTATAATATCATACTATTATATGATGTGATGATACCTTTTCGCATAGTCTCCCAAAAACTGGGTCGATCTGTGGAGTAAGGGGGGTGAAGGGAAGAGGAAAATAACGTTCCGAAGTTTTGTGTAGGAAACTAAAATATTATATTCTTCAACAGTTCAACGTATCAAAAATAACAGGTAATAACAGAAGAAAAGAAAAAAGAAACGAGGTCGGGGTCTTACAACAAAAAAAGGGGGTACGTTAATGATAATCGGGGAGAGAAATAAGAAAAGAGCTTAATAGCGGTAATCGAATGTAATAAACGGAGAAAACAAAAAAAAGGGGGAAACGGAAAGATCAAATAATAATCGCAATAATCAAAAGAACTGAACTTAAAAGAGCTTATACAAAAAAAACGATGTTTATCATAAGTATCGGGACGGCAGGGGGTTGGGGTCGGTCGCACGGAAAAAGGGGGGCTGGCCGGTGAAACACTCTATACAAAAACCTCGATTGGGCTAAATCGAAACTCAGGGAAAAAAATAAGAAAACTCAGAAAAATAGTGAAACTCGAAAAATGACGAAACTCGAAAAATGACGAAACTCGAAAAATAATGAAACTCAAAAAATTGTCAGTGGTTGTTTTTGGGCGCCAGCTACTTTCTCGGTGTAGCACCGTAACTCAAAAAAGGGGGAAAAACAAAAAGAAACTATTAACTTGCGCGGCACACGGCTAGCAGGGAAAAGGGGGAAGGGAAGGGGGATGAGACTTCTCAGGTCGGGGACACTGTTCCAGGGCTTCTTGACAAATTACCTCGGCACACACAAAAACTGGTCAAAATTACAATAATGACGATCGGTAAATACTCGCAAAAATGCGTCTCGGGGAACGGGGAAGAATAATAATAACTTTAAGGAACGCACGCGGAAAAATCCCGTGAATACCACCACTCACGCGCACGTGTTCAGATAACTCGAAAATGTCGGCGCACGTGGCGGCCGGTACGCGACGGTCGAAAAGTTTCACAATAATAAACGCTTACAATTACCAAAAAAGAGGGCACGGGTAAATGTTCAGGGGTCGGGAAGATGGGAAAAATCGAGAAAGGGGCAGGCGGGGGAAAACTTATGCGCTACTCACGCAACCTGGTCACTCTCAATCTATATCGGTTACAAATCTTCCGATATTCCTTCGTTAATATGTCTCGATTTCCGGGTCGTCAATATTCCGTTCTGTTCCAAATCGTACCCTGGGGAATGGCTTATCGTTGATACTCTCCGGGAAGGAGTCTTACTCTCGACGGGGACAGCCGAGTCGTCTTAAAATGTCCTTAATACTGTCGCTCTGATCACACACACACTCGTCTTTCACACGCCTGGGCTCGAAGTGAAGACAGCCTCGCTGCTTCCGGCTTCATCTTCGACCTTAGGGTCGGTCTTGCAAGTGAGCGGTCTGTTGTCGGATTCCCATTGGTGGATTTCGGGACTGGCTGTTGGTGGGCGTCGGGATTGGCCGCGCGGCCGTGCGAATATTTCGTCGCGACGTTCGGCGCGCGCACCCTCGGGATCGATTGGCTCATCGATCGCCGAGCAATTCTCGGTGCCGGGAGGTGGCGATCCCCGCGGCGCGTAGGCGAAGCGTCTCCCGTGACAGATCGCGTGCTGAATTTAGTGTTTACCCGGACGACACACCTCGTCGGTTTACACTCGGCAATCCGAGCCGAGAGGGTGTCGCCGGGTTCTTCAGTGCCTGTGGACGAGTCGGGAAGGATGCTCCGACTCGTCGGAATTTTTCCCGGGGCTGTCGGTGTCGGACTGGCTCCTGGGACGGTCGTCTGGTTTGCAGGTTAGTGCTTGAAAGGTCTGCCGGTGTATACATTTTTGGGCTGTCTAGGTCGGTCGTGGTCGATCAGGGTATGCAGGGGGTCCATTTCCCTCCCGGGGTGGTCTTCGATGGCTGCGATGGGTCTTCGGTGTCTGCGCTGGGTCTTCGGTGGCTGCGCTGGCTCTTCGGTGGGTCTTCGGTGGTTGCGTCGGAGGGCTGACGGGGCCTTCGTTGAGTGAGTATGGGGTCTGACGGGGTGGTATAGGATGAAGGTCAGCCAGGGAAGGGGGTTAACAATGGTAAAATTCGTTGCTTAAATTATCGTCCTAATTCTAGTTTTTCCCTAGGTGAGTGGTGGGACTCCGAGCCAGGCAGCGGAAGGGAATTGTGACGTGCCACGTCACAACTCCCCCCCACTTGCCGAAAGTTCGTCTCTCGACAACTTGAGCAACATTCATACTGGGGGTGTACAGGGGTGGAACTCGGGAAAAGGGGAAAGGGGCTGGCGGGTAATAAATGGTAAAGGCAGTCTTGTTATAGTAGCAATACCGTTTTTTCCCAGTCTTATTCTCTCCTTTGTACAATACTTACAACTTAACCCTCTTTGGTTTGCGAGGGTTTGCAAAAGAAAACAAAAGGTAACTAAAGGAGAACTGAAAATATCGTACAATGGTCATCGTAGACCCAAAATAATAACAAAAAAGAAAAAGGTGGAAATAAAAATAACATCTTTGGCCTCTTGGTGGCAAGTACTGGGGATTGGGGGAGTCAGAAGGAGAAGAACGGAAAAGAGAGTTACATTATAATCTGGGGGAATAAAGAGTGAAAGGGGTGAAAAGCGAATATACAGCATAAGGGACTATCAAAACGAAGGGGCGGGGACGGTTTTTTAGCGGGGCGGTCTGGGGCGGTTTTCGATGCGGGTCGGGCACTTGGTCGACAGGTGGCCGGATTCGCCGCAAGTCCAGCATCTTCGGGGGTGGTTCACGTGGGGCGGTTCGGGTTTTGGGTCGGCGGGGGGGGATCAGTCGGAGGGACATCAGGGCGGGGACCATGGGCTTGGGTTTTACGGACGTCGGAGTTCGGGGGGGGGGGTCGGGGTTGCGGGGTGTAGGGACATCAGGGAGGGGATTTGGCGATGCCCGGAGATAAGGCATGGGGGGGGGGGGGGTCGGGGTTTAGGGGTAGGGGAGGGTCTATCGGGGACTGTTTTTCGGGGCACGGACACGGGTTTTTGGGCTTTCGGGGGGACTGGCGTGGGCTGTTGGGTTTTCGGAGGGCGGGTTATAGTGGGGGCGTGGGACAGGGGGCCTGGGGGAATGGTGAGGGTCAGTTTGGGGATCGCGCCGGTGTGGGCGAGGGGATGGGGACTGGCTTGTTTGGTGTTTGGCTGGGCGGTCTTGGGACTGGCGGGGGCGTAGCTGATAGCTGTGCTCCGGGGGGGCTGGAGGTCGCTGAGTGCTCCCACGAGGTCGACCTCGGGGGCGGCGCGGTTTTGCCGGGGCTTCGGTTCGGTCGGGCTCCGGGGCTGGCGGCTGGGGGTCGGGCACTTCATCGTCGCTGGGGTCGCCTCGATATCCGGGAGATGATATCCAATCTTCTCCCGTCGGGCTTCGGTCGTTCGTAGCCCTCCTCGTCCGGGTCTGCCGGTCCTCCACGGGAGTCGTTCCATTCTGTAATGATGGGGGACAGGGGCGTCAGGGTGCGATCATAAGCGGGGGCGGTTACGGGGGGGGGGGGGGGGGGGCGGCGGGTCGGGGTGGCGTTAGCGGGGGAATGTCGGCGATATTTGGGGGAGGGTAATAGGGCTTCAGATCTTTAATTTGTACTTTTGGGCGAGTGTTCTTCGAGGGGATATTTAGTTCATAGACCACGGGGGACAATTTATTCGTGATCTCATAAGGCCCGCGGTATTTGGCGGCGAGCTTCGCGGCGAAATTCTGCGCGCCGGGCGAAAGAACACGGTTCTTTCTGAGTACTAAATCTCCGATGTTATATTCCCGGTCAGATCGTCCTCGATTATAGTATCGGGCCTGTCGTCGTGCGGCTAGGGATAGGTTTCGGTGGACCCAGTCATGAATTAGGGGCAGACGGGTCATTCAATTTTTCCATACAGCTGGGTCGGTCCGGTCTTCAATGGTCGGGGGGGGGGGGGGGGGGGGGTACTTCGTTGCGGATGCTTTTGGCCGGGCGGGGGTTTCGGCCGAAGTTTAGGAAGGCGGGGGTCATGTGGGTGGAGGCTTGGACAGCGGTATTGAGGGCGAAACACAATTCGGGGAGGTGGGCATCCCATGTCTGGTGGTCGTCACCTATGTACGAAATGATCATGGTCTTAAGGGTGCGGTTAACTCGTTCGACTGGGTTGGCTTGGGCATGGTAGGGAGGGATTGTGGTCTGTCGTATGCCGTATTGGGAGAGTTGGGCTGTCATGTATCGGTTTACAAATTCCGTACCGTTGTCGGTCAGGAGGTAGCGGGGGCAGCCCCAACGGTTTAGGATCAATTTCTCTAGGGCAGTCATGATGGTGGGTCCCGTCGCGGTCTTCAGGGGTTGGGCTTCGATGTATTTCGTGATGTGAACGAAGTCACTCGCAAGGATGTCTACCCCCTACCCAACCTTGACCGGATATTAGACGGACTCCGCCGTGCCCACCATATCTCCAAGTTAGACCTGAGCCAGGCCTATTTCCAAGTCCCGCTAGACCCCAAAAGCCGGCCCATAACCGCCTTTGCCGTCCCTGGACGAGGACTTTTCCAATTTACCCGAATGCCCTTTGGACTGACGAACGCCCCCGCCACCTTCCAACGACTAATGGACCGATTAATAAGACCCGAATGGGAGCCACACGTTTTTGCATATTTGGACGACGTGATCATCGCCACAGAAACGGTCGATGAACACTTCAAATACCTGACCCTTGTATTAACCGCCCTTAGGAACGCCGGACTCGAGATAAACCGAGAGAAGAGCTCTTTCTTGTGCCCCGAAATGAAATATTTGGGGTATGTAATTACTAAAGACGGACTAAAGACAGACCCCGACAAGATAGCCCCGATCCTGAAATACCCTGCCCCTAAAAACCTCAAACAACTACGCCGTTTCCTCGGAATGATCGGTTGGTATGCCCGATTCCTCGGTGATATCTCCACCAACAAGGTTCCCCTCGTGCGACTCCTGGGGAAGGACGCACAGTGGAAGTGGGGAGAGGAACAGTCAACCGCATTCGAAGCCCTCCGGACAGCCCTGACCCAAGCCCCCGTATTAGCTCGTCCCGATTTTACCCAGCCCTTCACCGTCCATACCGATGCCAGCGACCAAGCCATCGGAGCCGTCCTTACCCAGGAGTCCCAGGGCGAAGAACACCCTATTGTATTTTGCAGTCGAGTCCTATCCCAAGCCGAACGAAAATATAGCGTGACCGAAAAGGAGTGTCTTGCCGTTTTGTGGGCCGCAAAGAAGTTGCGGCCGTACCTGGAAGGCACCTCTTTTCGGCTAATGACCGACCACAGCAGCTTGCGCTGGCTGCGGAATATTGGAGACCCTTCAGGGAGACTTGCGAGATGGGCATTAACCATGCAAGATCTCGACATGGATATTGTCCACCGCAAGGGAGCCCTAAACATAGTCCCCGATGCCCTGTCCCGAATGTTCGAGGGAACCCCGGAAGCCCTTGCCACCATCGGCGAAACGATAGACCCTTGGTACCTCGAGCAAATGAAAAATGTCAGCCAATTCCCCTCCAAATACCCCGATTGGAAGCTCGAGGATGGCCGACTATACCACCACCGACCCCACCCCGTGATAGACCCTACCCTGGTAGACCTGGATTCCTGGAAGTTAGTCCTGCCCTGTGATGCCCGACACAAAGCCATACAAGACGCCCACGACAACCCCCAATCCGGCCACTTAGGCATCGACAAAACCTACCACCGCCTGACCCAAGACTTCGCGTGGCTCGGAATTTTCCAAGACGTCGCTCAGTTCGTGCGACGGTGCCCGGTCTGTCAACTCAACAAGGTGCAGCAGACTGCACCTGTTGGGCTGATGCGAGAAAGGACGACCGAAGGCCCCTGGACCGTCGTAGCTGCCGACGTCATGGGACCCTTCCCCCCCAGTAAAAACAGAAACCGATACGTCGTCGTATTTCAGGACTTATTCACGAAATACATCGAAGCCCAACCCCTGAAGACCGCGACGGGACCCACCATCATGACTGCCCTAGAGAAACTGATCCTAAACCGTTGGGGCTGCCCCCGCTACCTCCTGACCGACAACGGTACGGAATTTGTAAACCGATACATGACAGCCCAACTCTCCCAATACGGCATACGACAGACCACAATCCCTCCCTACCATGCCCAAGCCAACCCAGTCGAACGCGTTAACCGCACCCTTAAGACCATGATCATTTCGTACATAGGTGACGACCACCAGACATGGGATGCCCACCTCCCCGAATTGTGTTTCGCCCTCAATACCGCTGTCCAAGCCTCCACCCAGATGACCCCCGCCTTCCTAAACTTCGGCCGAAACCCCCGCCCGGCCAAAAGCATCCGCAACGAAGTACCCCCCCCCCGACCATTGAAGACCGGACCGACCCAGCTGTATGGAAAAATCGAATGACCCGTCTGCCCCTAATTCATGACTGGGTCCACCGAAACCTATCCCTAGCCGCACGACGACAGGCCCGATACTATAATCGAGGACGATCTGACCGGGAATATAACATCGGAGATTTAGTACTCAGAAAGAACCGTGTTCTTTCGTCCGGCGCGCAGAATTTCGCCGCGACGCTCGCCGCTAAATACCGCGGGCCTTATGAGATCACGAATAAATTGTCCCCCGTGGTCTATGAACTAAAATCCCCTCGAAGAACACTCGCCCAAAAGTACACATTAAAGATCTGAAGCCCTATTACTCTCCCCCAAATATCGCCGACATTCCCCCGCTAACGCCACCCCGACCCGCCGCCCCCCCCCCCCCGACCCGCCCCCCCCCCCCCCCGTAACCGCCCCCGCTTATGATCGCACCCTGACGCCCCTGTCCCCATCATTACAGAATGGAACGACTCCCGTGGAGGACCGGCAGACCCGGACGAGGAGGGCTACGAACGACCGAAGCCCGACGGGAGAAGATTGGATATCATCTCCCGGATATCGAGGCGACCCCAGCGACGATGAAGTGCCCGACCCTCAGCCGCCAGCCCCGGAGCCCGACCGAACCGAAGCCCCGGCAAAACCGCGCCGCCCCCGAGGTCGACCTCGTGGGAGCACTCAGCGACCTCCAGCCCCCCCGGAGCGCAGCTATCAGCTACGTCCGCCCTAGTCCCAAGACCGCCCAGCCAAACACCAAACAAGCCAGTCCCCATCCCTTCGCCCACACCTGCGCGATCCCCAAACTGACCCTCACCATTCCCCCAGGCCCCCTGTCCACGCCCCCACTATAACCCGCCCTCCGAAAACCCAACAGCCCACGCCAGTCCCCCCGAAAGCCCAAAAACCCGTGTCCGTGCCCCGAAAAACAATCCCCGATAGACCCTCCCCTACCCCTAAACCCCGACCCCCCCCATGACTTATCTCCGGGCATCGCCAAATCCCCTCCCTGATGTCCCTACACCCCGAAACCCCGACCCCCCCCCCCCCCCCGAACTCCGACGTCCGTAAAACCCAAGCCCATGGTCCCCGCCCTGATGTCCCTCCGACTGACCCCCCCCGCCGACCCAAAACCCGAACCACCCCACGTGAACAACCCCCGAAGATGCTGGACTTGCGGCGAATCCGGCCACCTGTCGACCAAGTGCCCGACCCGCATCGAAAACCGCCCCAGACCGCCCCGCTAAAAAACCGTCCCCCCCCCCCCTTCGTTTTGATAGTCCCTTATGCTGTATATTCGCTTTTCACCCCTTTCACTCTTTATTCCCCCAGATTATAAGGTAACTCTCTTTTCCGTTCTTCTCCTTCTGACTCCCCCAATCCCCAGTACTTGCCACCAAGAGGCCAAAGATGTTATTTTTATTTCCACCTTTTTCTTTTTTGTTATTATTTTAGGTCCACGATGACCATTGCACGATATTTTCAGTTCTCCTTTAGTTACCTTTTGTTTTCTTTTGCAAATCCTCGCAAACCAAAGAGGGTTAAGTTGTAAATATTGTACAAAGGAGAGAATAAGACTGGGAAAAAACGGTATTGCTACTATAACAAGACTGCCTTTACCATTTATTACCCGCCAGCCCCTTTCCCCTTTTCCCGAGTTCCACCCCTGTACACCCCCAGTATGAATGTTGCTCAAGTTGTCGAGAGACGAACTTTCGGCAAGTGGGGGGGAGTTGTGACGTGGCACGTCACAATTCCCTTCCGCTGCCTGGCTCGGAGTCCCACCACTCACCTAGGGAAAAACTAGAATTAGGACGATAATTTAAGCAACGAATTTTACCATTGTTAACCCCCTTCCCTGACTGACCTTCATCCTATACCACCCCGTCAGACCCCATACTCACTCAACGAAGGCCCCGTCAGCCCTCCGACGCAACCACCGAAGACCCACCGAAGAGCCAGCGCAGCCACCGAAGACCCAGCGCAGACACCGAAGACCCATCGCAGCCATCGAAGACCACCCTGGAGGGAAATGGACCCCCTGCAGACCCTGATCGACCACGACCGACCTAGACAGCCCAAAAATGTATACACCGGCAGACCTTTCAAGCACTAACCTGCAAACCAGACGACCGTCCCAGGAGCCAGTCCGACACCGACAGCCCCGGGAAAAATTCCGACGAGTCGGAGCATCCTTCCCGACTCGTCCACAGGCACTGAAGAACCCGGCGACACCCTCTAGGCTCGGATTGCCGAGTGTAAACCGACGAGGTGTGTCGTCCGGGTAAACACTAAATTCAGCACGCGATCTGTCAAGGGAGACGCTTCGCCAACAGGCCGCCTGGAACCGCCACCTCTCGACGCCAAGAACTGCTCGTCGATCGATGGGCAAATCGATGACGAGGATGCGCGCGCCGAACGTCGCGACGAGTCTTCCGTCGCGACGAAATATTCGCACGGCCGCGCGGCCAATCCCGACGCCCACCCGCAGCCAGTCCCGAAATCCACCAATGGGAATCCGACAACAGTACGCTCACTTGTAAGACCGACCCTAAGGTCGGAGAAGAAGCCGGAAGCAGCGAGGCTGTCTTCACTTCGAGCCAAGGCGTGCGATAGAGTAGATTGTTTGAGACGAGAGTGCGAGTTAAGCGAGATATTTTACGAATTATAATGACTTTACGACGACTCGGCTATCCCCGTTATTGAACAGACTCCGTCCCGGAGAGTATACGACCGACAAAGCAAAGCCCAGGATACGATTTTGGACCATTACGGAGAATTATAACGACCAGGCAAATCGAGGAATATTGAGAGGAATACCGAGAGAACGATATCGGAAGGATTGTAACCGATATAAGTGAGAGTGAACCGGTTGAGTGAGTACTGAATAAGTTTCCCCGCCCGCCTACCCCGTTCAATATTTTCCCCATCCCTCAGACATCCCCCGAAAAATCTACCCAAGCCCTTTTTAATAGTATTAAGCCGTTTTTTCTTTGCATTGTAAAATTTTCATTAATCGTCGAGTACCGGCCGCCACGTGCGCCGACATTTTCCCTATTCGAACACGTGCGCGTGAGTGGTGGTAATAGTGAACAGTCCCAGCGTGCGTTACCAATAATTTTCCCCCGGCCCGAGACACATTTAGTGAGACATTTAGCCACAATTATTTCACATTTGCATTATTGTAATTTTTGCTAGTTTTTTTTTTGTATGTGCCGAGGTAATTTGTTAAGAAGCCCTGGAACAGTGTCCACGGCCTGAGAAGTCTCATCCCCCTCCCCCCCCCCCGTTCCTTGCTAGCCGCGTGCCGCGCAAATTTGCCGATTGTCTTTCTTTTTTTTTGTGAGTTACGGTGCTACGCCGAGAAAGTAGCTGGCGCCCAAAAACAACAATTGACAAATTTATTTTGAGTTTAATCATTTTTCGAATTTCATTATTTTTTTGAGTTTTCTTATTTTTCTTCTGAGTTTCGATCTTAGCCCGATCGAGGTTTTTGTGTAGAGTTTTCACCGGCCAGCCCCCCTTTTTCCGTGCGACCGACCCCAACCCCCTGCCGTCCCGATACTTATGGTAAACATCGTTTTTTTTTGTATAAGCTCTTTCAAGTCAGTTATTGCGATTATTATTTGATTTTTCCGTTTCCCCCTTTTTTTTGTTTTCTTCGTTTGTTACATTCGATTAACGCTGTTAAGCTCTTTTCTTATTTCTCTCCCCGAATATCATTGACGTACCCCCTTTTTTTGTTGTAAGACCCCGACCTCGTTTCTTTTTTTTTCTTTTCTTTTGTTATTACCTGTTATTTTTGCAACGTTGAACTATTGAAGAATATAATATTTTAGTTTCCTACACAAAACTTCGGACCGTTATTTCCCCCTTCCGTTCACCCCCCTTACTCCAGAGATCGACCCAGTTTTGGGAGACTACACGAAAAGGTATCATCACAAAACTGGCGCCCAACGTGGGGCCCTGTAATAACAGGAAAAAGTTGAATTTTTAAAAATTTTGTACCCTCGAGGGCGGTGACTTTTTCACCCCTCGAGCGGGGATTTTCCTGAGCTGATAAATAGTGCTCACCTCGGCACAGAACATACCCCCCCCCCCCCCCCCTTGGACCCCCTATATTGAATTATTGTTTTTTTTTGCCGCTGTTTCGCGAATTACCACTACTCGCGAAATAAATTGTTGGCAAGTAAGTACCGTCCCTCCGCCTAACCCCTGACCCATATTTATTCTTGTAAATCTTTTTCTTGTGTTCCCCCCCCCCTCTTCTGCCCTGCTATTACGCCCCAGATTGAATTTTTTTGTTTTTCTTTTCCATTTCTTTTTTTTCTCTTTGCCGTAAACCCCCTCCCCCCCCCCCCCCCCCGTTTATAAATGGACGACGTGACAACCGCCGGAGTGGCCTCGGCCACTACCACTAGTGTCACCACGGCCGGGGCCCAGTCCGCCGGCCAAACCCGAACGTCCACCCCCCCGCCCAACATGATAGCCCCCCCTGTGTCCACCGTCGATCCCGATATACAAAGGGAAGTTCAGAAAATTAAAACGCAGTTACATAACCTCCCCAACGTAATGGATTTCATAAGGCTCTATGATCACGCCGCGCTAAGTACAGCTGGGTCCATAGAGGATTTAATAAACAGGTATTGGCGTTACGAAGTACGCCGCCGATTTCGGGGAGTTTCTGTCGAGTGGGATCCTGCTGAGGACGAACGTGGAATGGGATTCCCCGTCACGTTGGCATCCGCGTTGCGAGCCTCCGAATCGTTCGAGACGCTGCGTTCTTCGCTCGGCCTACAGGACATGGACGCCTCGCAAGCCCTGTCCGTCACCTTACCCCCTGCCGAGACCGACCCTTCCCAACAGCCCCTACCCACGGGTCAAACCATGGGGCCATACCGAGACCCTATTACCCTCGACAACGGGGACGATTTGTTATCCCACCGTGACGACCCTATCCCCCAGACCCCCCCATTACTCCCCACCCAAGCCCCCACAGTGACCTTCGCACCCCGATTCTTAGCTCCCCAAGCACTCCCCCGACCGACACCAACCCGAATCCCCGCACGAGCTCCATTACTGTCCATTCCCGCACCCCAACCCCAAGCCCCACCCCGCGCCCACGGCACCTTTAGTATTCCCCCTCGTACAAACCCCCAACACAGCAGCACCCACCTACGACCGCCCCGCGCCCTTCCCCAACGCCCCCATTCTTTCCAACCCGCAGCCCCCAGCTTCGTGACCCGGGACACCGCAGGCATCGATCATTTCCGTCGTTTCGGGCCTAAATTCGTGGGACGACGCATCGACGATGGAGAGGAGTACCTCCTCCGTTTGTACGAGTACTGCTCCAGTCGCTCGTACACGGAGGAGGAATTACTCCGGATGCTCCCGGAGTCGTTCACCCATGAGGCCCTAATGTGGTATCGCGTAGTGCACGAGGAATGGACAACTTACGAGGAGTTTGTGTTCCATTTCCGAGCGCGATTCGGACACAGCGACCTGCAGGAGAAGCTGCGTCGCGAAGTCGAGCTTCGAACCCAAGGTCCAGGAGAGCCCAGTGGGGAATACCTCACCAAGATGCGGACCTACTTCAGCTTCCTTAGCCCGTCCCTCTCCCTAGAAGCGCAGCTAGACCTGTGCTACGAAAATCTACACCCCGACCTGGCAGTCCACCTAGTTCCACCATTACTACCTTTCTGGATTTCCAGTTAAGGTGCCGCCGCATAGAGTCCATGTTGGAACGAAAGCGGACATACAGACCCCCGCCGACCCCAGCCCAGTCAGTCCTCCCCTCAGCCGCCTTTAACCCCCAAGGCAGGCAGTACCTTGGCAAGGCAGCAGCCATAGAGTCCAACCAAGACCCCAGCCCTCTCCCCGTGACCCCTATCGCCCCTCCCCCAGCCCTACAGAAGCCACAACCCCGCCCGACAGCCCCTAACCCCGCACCCCTCCTACAAACCCACCAAGCCAACCCGCCGCCCCTGATGTCCATCCAGGTCGAGAACCCCGCCCCAAACCCGGCACCCCAACCCAACCAGCCAGCCCCCAGATACCAGTCAGCAACCGTTCGTTGCTACAATTGAAGACAACAGGGACACGTCCACCGTCAATGCCTCCAGCCACGCGGCACATTTTGTCGAATCTGCGGCCTCCCCGGTTACGACACCAATACCTGTACGAGGTGCCGCCAAACCCGCGAGGGAAACCCCTCGGGGGGAGGACAGTAGATGCCTCCCCCAGGATCAAAAACCCCAAGACCCTGGAAATAATAGACCATGTAGACCGTGTTAGACCCCGACCGTCCCTACTATCCACTACCCCCGACCGACCCGACACCCCCAGCCCCGATGACCGCCACTTCCTAGTCCTGAATATTTCTGGAACCCCCGTAGAAGCATTAATTGATTCAGGAGCCACGCGCTCGTTCCTAGGAGTAACCCTTGCTAATTCCCTGGGAGTAACGATCAGACCCGCCACCGGAGGAGTACGCGTTGCCAACAACGCAATCGTTCCCGTGGTGGGAGATATCAAACTATACTTTGAAGTCGACGGAAAAATTTGGCCCCTTGATTTGCGCGTCGCACCCTTGGGATACGATGCGATTCTAGGGAGAGATTTTTGTAAGTTATTAGGCTTACAAATAGATCACCTGAACGACACGTGGCGTACTCCCACAGGTAGTCCCCGAAAATTTGCCAGACCCGGCCATATCCCCATGGTCGTGGCAGCCCACCCCGAATTTGCAGGCTTGGTGGAGGTCACTAAGAAGACGGAGGACCAATTAAAGTCACTGTTAGACCGTCTAGTGAAAACCCCCATCCCTGGAGCCCTAAGCTGCACGACCATTATCCACCATGCCATCGATGTCAATGACCTCCCCCCGATCCGCCAACGCCCACGAACAATATCCCCCTTCCTCCTACGAATCGCCCAAGCCGAGGTCGATAAGATGATCGGCGAACAGGTAATCGAACCCTCAGATAGCGGATGGCTCAGTAACCCCGTGATAGTCCCAAAGCCCAACAGAAAACACCGTTTCTGCATCGATTATCGTGATGTGAACAAAGTCACTCGCAAGGATGCCTACCCCCTACCCAACCTTGACCGGATATTAGACGGACTCCGCCGTGCCCACCATATCTCCAAGTTAGACCTGAGCCAGGCCTATTTCCAAGTCCCGCTAGACCCCAAAAGCCGCCCCATAACCGCCTTTGCCGTCCCTGGACGAGGACTTTTCCAATTTACCCGAATGCCCTTTGGACTGACGAACGCCCCCGCCACCTTCCAACGACTAATGGACCGATTAATAAGACCCGAATGGGAGCCACACGTTTTTGCATATTTGGACGACGTGATCATCGCCACAGAAACGGTCAATGAACATTTCAAATACCTGACCCTTGTATTAACCGCCCTTAAGAACGCCGGACTCGAGATAAACCGAGAGAAGAGCTCTTTCTTCTGCCCCGAAATGAAATATTTGGGGTATGTAATTACTAAAGACGGACTAAAGACAGACCCCGATCCTGAAATACCCTGCCCCTAAAACCCTCAAACAACTACGCCGTTTCCTCGGAATGATCGGTTGGTATGCCCGATTCCTCGGTGATATCTCCACCCACAAGGTTCCCCTCGTGCGACTCCTGGGGAAGGACGCACTGTGGAAGTGGGGAGAGGAACAGTCAACCGCATTCGAAGCCCTCCGGACAGCCCTGACCCAAGCCCCCGTATTAGCTCGTCCCGATTTTACCCAGCCCTTCACCGTCCATACAGATGCCAGCGACCAAGCCATCGGAGCCGTCCTTACCCAGGAGTCCCAGGGCGAAGAACACCCTATTGTATTTTGCAGTCGAGTCCTATCCCAAGCCGAACGAAAATATAGCGTGACCGAAAAGGAGTGTCTTGCCGTTTTGTGGGCCGCAAAGAAGTTGCGGCCGTACCTGGAAGGCACCTCTTTTCGGGTAACAACCGACCACAGCAGCTTGCGCTGGCTGCGGAATATTCGAGCCCCACGTTGGGCGCCACTTTGTGATGATACCTTTTCGCATAGTCTCCCAAAAACTGGGTTGATCTGTGGAGTAAGGGGGGTGAAGGGAAGGGGGAAATAACGTTCCGAAGTTTTGTGTAGGAAACTAAAATATTATATTCTTCAACAGTTCAACGTATCAAAAATAACAGGTAATAACAGAAGAAAAGAAAAAAGAAACGAGGTCGGGGTCTTTCAACAAAAAAAGGGGGGTACGTTAATGATAATCGGGGAGAGAAATAAGAAAAGAGCTTAATAGCGGTAATCGAATGTAATAAACGGAGAAAACAAAAAAAAGGGGAAACGGAAAGATCAAATAATAATCGCAATAATCAAAAAAACTGAACTTAAAAGAGCTTATACAAAAAAAACGATGTTTATCATAAGTATCGGGACGGCAGGGGGTTGGGGTCGGTCGCACGGAAAAAGGGGGGCTGGCCGGTGAAACACTCTACACAAAAACCTCGATTGGGCTAAATCGAAACTCAGGGAAAAAAATAAGAAAACTCAGAAAAATAGTGAAACTCGAAAAATGACGAAACTCGAAAAATAATGAAACTCAAAAAATTGTCAGTGGTTGTTTTTGGGCGCCAGCTACTTTCTCGGTGTAGCACCGTAACTCAAAAAAGGGGGAAAAAGAAAAAGAAACTATTAACTTGCGTGGCACACGGCTAGCAGGGAAAAGGGGGAAGGGAAGGGGGATGAGACTTCTCAGGTCGGGGACACTGTTCCAGGGCTTCTTGACAAATTACCTCGGCACACACAAAAACTGGTCAAAATTACAATAATGACGATCGGTAAATACTCGCAAAAATGCGTCTCGGGGAACGGGGAAGAATAATAATAACTTTAAGGAACGCACGCGGAAAAATCCCGCGAATACCACCATTCACGCGCACGTGTTCGGATAACTCGAAAATGTCGGCCCACGTGGCGGCCGGTACTCGACGGTCGAAAAGTTTCACAATAATAAACGCTTACAATTACCAAAAAAGAGGGCACGGGTAAATGTTCAGGGGTCGGGAAGATGGGAAAAATCGAGAAAGGGGCAGGCGGGGGAAAACTTATGCGCTACTCACGCAACCTGGTCACTCTCAATCTATATCGGTTACAAATCTTCCGATATTCCTTCGTTAATATGTCTCGATTTCCGGGTCGTCAATATTCCGTTCTGTTCCAAATCGTACCCTGGGGAATGGCTTATCGTTGATACTCTCCGGGAAGGAGTCTTACTCTCGACGGGGACAGCCGAGTCGTCTTAAAATGTCCTTAATACTGTCGCTCTGATCACACACACACTCGTCTTTCACACGTCTGGGCTCGAAGTGAAGACAGCCTCGCTGCTTCCGGCTTCTTCTCCGACCTTAGGGTCGGTCTTGCAAGTGAGCGGTCTGTTGTTGGATTCCCATTGGTGGATTTCGGGACTGGCTGTTGGTGGGCGTCGGGATTGGCCGCGCGGCCGTGCGAATATTTCGTCGCGACGGAAGACTCGTCGCGACGTTCGGCGCGCGCACCCTCGGGATCGATTGGCTCATCGATCGCCGAGCAATTCTCGGTGCCGGGAGGTGGCGATCCCCGCGGCGCGTAGGCGAAGCGTCTCCCGTGACAGATCGCGTGCTGAATTTAGTGTTTACCCGGACGACACACCTCGTCGGTTTACACTCGGCAATCCGAGCCGAGAGGATGTCGCCGGGTTCTTCAGTGCCTGTGGACGAGTCGGGAAGGATGCTCCGACTCGTCGGAATTTTTCCCGGGGCTGTCGGTGTCGGACTGGCTCCTGGGACGGTCGTCTGGTTTGCAGGTTAGTGCTTGAAAGGTCTGCCGGTGTATACATTTTTGGGCTGTCTAGGTCGGTCGTGGTCGATCAGGGTCTGCAGGGGGTCCATTTCCCTCCCGGGGTGGTCTTCGATGGCTGCGATGGGTCTTTGGTGCTGCGCTGGGTCTTCGGTGGCTGCGCTGGCTCTTCGGTGGGTCTTCGGTGGTTGCGTCGGAGGGCTGACGGGGCCTTCGTTGAGTGAGTATGGGGTCTGACGGGGTGGTATAGGATGAAGGTCAGTCAGGGAAGGGGGTTAACAATGGTAAAATTCGTTGCTTAAATTATCGTCCTAATTCTAGTTTTTCCCTAGGTGAGTGGTGGGACTCCGAGCCAGGCAGCGGAAGGGAATTGTGACGTGCCACGTCACAATGAATATAGTATAATATTATATTGTTTCACGAAAATGTACAATAATAATTAATATACTACTACATTATTATATTAATTATATTAATAATATATTAATATCCTATTAATATATTATTGGCCTTTAATAGGGTGCTACTACCCTATCCGGGGTACAACAAGATAAACTTATCATATGAACCATCTGGCCGTATTAAGGTATTCTTTGTATCTATGCTACATTAATAATAAAGACGAATTCGGGGTGTCAAATACACTTTTATACTATTTTAAACATCCAAAATAATTTCCACGACAGAGACCATACAGGGCCCTTTTTTCTTTCCTGCCTATTTTAACTATGGCTTCCTCAATTATGCCAATGGCGTTAATGTACATCTTATGTGGACGCCTGTATTGGCCCTAGTAAGGTCCTGAATTGGATTCCCAACTGTGGCTTCCACGACTTTGTCCACATGATTTAGTTGTGGGTGCCTATTCTGGCCCTAATAGGGTCCCAGTTTGGATTCCCTAGAATGGATTCCTCGAATATACCTATAAAGGCCCTTTATTTTATTGCGGCTGCGCGACTTAATTTCTGCACGGGCTTCGGGATCACACTTACGAACCCGACGGAGCGAACCCGGAAAAAATTGTTATAGCAGCACTCGCGCAAAAACCCCCGAAGTTATTGTCACAAAAGATGCGGACGATTGGGACTCTACAGAGGAACCAAGAGGATTTAAACATCATCATTACTCTGCTAGAGGATGAAGAAGACATCGAAAAGCACCCGAAAAATTATCGAGTCAATGGAGGCGTGTTGCAAAAAGCAGCGAAGACTGGACAGTAGAAGGTGGCCTTGCCGGAAGAAATAAAAGAAATCCTGGTCCAGGAATGCCATGTGATGTACGGCCATATCGGTGCAAACAAGGTATTTCAGATGTTAAACGAGGATTTCTTATACCCGCGATTTGCGAAAAGCGTAAGGCATCAGCTCGCCACCTGTTACACGTGCCAGCGGACAAAATGTGATGTACAAAATAGTTACGCAAATATGCAAACGATTGTACCCGAGGGACCGGGAGATTTACTCTCCATCGATTTTTCTGGTCCATTACTGGTGTCAACAGGGAGAGTCCGACACATTTTGGCAACGTTGGACGCATTTACGAAATTTGTCGTCCTGTATCCGATGTGAAAAGCAAATACCAAGACAGTCATTAAAAAGCTCAGCACGGACTATATTCCGAAGTATGGCAAACCGAAAAGGATCCAATTTGATCATGGTACGCAGTTTACGGCGAAGGCATGGAAAAAATGGTTGCAAGACAACGAAATCAGAGGGGTGTTCTCGTCGATTCGACACCCTGAAGGAAATATTGTCGAACGGGTGAATCGAGAGCTTGGACGATTTTTTCGTACCTTGTTAATGGACTGGCACACGGCATAGGCAAGATGGGTGCCAATAATATAAGATTGTATTAACGATTCACCGCATGATACCACCGAATATACTTCAACTGAACTGCAGACGAAAAAGCAGCCACGTCGTCCATGGAAGAATTGGATTCCGGCACTAAAAGAAAAAGCCGTGAAATTAGAAGCGTACGCGAAGAAAATCGAGCTGGCACAGCTTCGAATTTTACGGAAGGGCCGAAGAAGGGCCGAAAAATTCGACGAGTGCTATCGGATGACGATCTACGAGGAGGGAGATCTCGTTCTCGTTCAGTGCTTGCGTTTTAATCACTTCCGCAACCAGTGCAAGGGTCACTTTACTTGTAGCAAGTGTGCCGGTCGTCATAACGTGTCGCAGTGTCAATCTGACGAATTGCGTTGCGTTAACGGCAGTGGAAATCACGACTCTCTTTCTAGAGATTGCCCCGAATTTATTTTCCAAGCGGGTATTAAAAAAGTGATGGCTTACCAAATTCTTGATTTTAAATCTGCTAAAGCGATTATTATGAGGAACCCGTCGATACTTGAAAATTTGCAAATGGTGAATCAGGTTCCCGATATTTCCCTCGGTTGTTTTGCGGATGCGGTTTCAACCCGCAACCGTAACCCGAATCCCAGGGAGAAGCTTTATGCTGATTTGTTGAGCCTTCCATCGGTGCGTGCTGCTAAAAAAAGAGAAAGAGGGTCACTTCCCCGGTTTCTGAGGATGTTATTCGCCCTCCGCCTTCCGACGTTGTTCATCCGCCCCCAAGTGCTGATGTGGAGGTACCTCAGGATGCTGAAAGGTCGGAAGATGTTGCGAGACTGGAGAAAAGTGTTGAGCAAATTATGGATGATATCAATGGAATTCAGGCCCAGGATGAGTGTCAGATGTCGATCTCGGCGCAGGCCTGGAATACTGTCGTCGGGTCTGTGACAGATCACGTTCTCAGCGTGGCGTCACAAATTGAAGGTTTCGATACCGGTACTTTACAGTCAATTCTGAGTGCTACATCGGAGGATTTGCGGAAATTTGTCGACGAGTCGGAGTCGACGGATCCTCCCGAGTCCTAGTTTCATTTAATTTTTTTTTTATTTTCTTGGCTTATATGGGATTTCGTAATTTTTTTTACCTATTTTTTTTAATGCACTCAGTTCGTTTTGATGGTTTTAAATATTAATATAAAAATTATTCAGTGGAATGCGCGCAGTCTGGTTAATAAACGTCACGAGATCCCTAGGCTTACCGAGTCGGCGGATGTCGTTTGTGTTAGCGAGACTTGGCTTAAGGATCATAACTATTTAGCAGTCAGTGGCTTTAAAGTAGTAAGAAAAGATAGACTTCGGAATCGCATTGGTGGCGGTGTTGCCATTCTTATTAAAAATTCTTTGTCATTTAAAATCTTAAATACCAGCGCTGTGACTGATTTAGGTTTTGAGTGCGTGGGTTGTAACTCCCCCCCCTCCCAACGTACGAAGGCGAGCGCGTGCCTAGGCAAGCGCCGATACAGCACGACGGCTCACCAGAGGAATCGGTGGCGCCATCGGACGGGATCGCACGGCACCCCGATCGATACTCAAGCGACGCATGCGCACACGACCCAACAGCACGGAACATGTCAAGCCCGACAGCGACATACAGCGGCAGCAAGCAACAACGACGACGAAGGACGCCCGTAAATAAAGCGAGGGAAAAGCCACGCCGCTGATCGGCCAGAAGTGACGACACCTCGAGGACAAAAAGACACGATTAGTGGAGAGGAAGAAGGACGAAGACGTCACAGAATTATCGATCAAGGATTGGAGGGCGAAGGGAGAAAAACCCCAAAGAACCAATAGAAAAATTAATTGGCAAGAATACGGAAGCGCAGGCGCAAGTCCGCCAAAAATATGCAAAATTCATAGGGAGGGAGGTAAAAATTTGCATATAAAAAGGCAACAAATTGACCATCCATTATCAGTCAACGATAAGAACAACCACCGGAAGTACACCAGGAAGATCAACAGCAGAAACGGGCATGTGAAAAAAAAAGTTATGAAGTGAATAAAACGGACTTATAAAATATTCAAAGGTGCTTGATTAAACTTGTAAAAATATTTCTGGTGCCTGCTAATACTTATAAAAATCTCGTTACGCTGGATAAAACTTGTAAAAATCTTTCCTGTGCCTGCTGATACTTATAAAAATTTTGTTACGCTTGATAAGACTTGTAAAAATATTTCCTGTGCTTACGGATACTAATAAAAATTCTGTTCCGCTTGAAAGGACTTGTAAGAATATTTCCGGTGCCGGCTAAAAACTTATAAGAAACTTCGTTGCACTGGCTAACACTTGTAAATATCCACTGTGCTGCTAATACTTAAAAAATTTCCGCAAGACTAATAAAACTGGTAAAATAATTAACGTGCTCGCTACGATTTATAAAAATTCCCCCTACGTCGATAACACTAATAGAACTGTCGCCGGGCTCAGAGAACTGGGCCAAAATCTCCGGTACCTGCTAAATGAATAAACATTCATAAAGATTTCACGGTGCCGGGTAAGACCCGCAAAAATTCAAACCGCGGGGTAAAAGACCGAAGCGCGCCAGTAAGTTACCAAAAGTGACCGCGAAATTTCGACGAAAAGAAGGAACGCGAAAAATCCGGAAACGCAATCAGAAATCGCAAGGTGCACGTCCCGGGATATCACCCTTGGAGCGGCGACAAAAAAGGAGCAGAAGAAACCCGGTAAATTGAGGCAGAAAATTCGAAGCGACAGAGCTGTCACCGACGCGCCGAGCGTCGTGGCGTCACAGCAATGCAAGCGGCGCGCGGCGACATCTTGCCGCAGCCCGGACTAAAGCCCGGACTCGCATAAGAGGCGCATCCTCACGCGGCGACAGGAGCCGCATTGGTCGAACCGAGGCAAATCGTGCACGACACGGAGCAGAAAAACTGGCAAGCGGAAAGTATTCATGGATATGTAACGGGAGAAATAAAAGATAAAAATTCACTTGTTATCTCACGCCTGGCACACCACCCAGAATTCCTTGACACTCGAGGCCACGAACCTTTCCGTTTGAGCGCCCGTTCCTCTTAAGGAAGTGCGCGAATACGGAATAATTGCACAAAGCGACTGCTACTGTTACATTTGGCGCCCAACGTGAGGCCCGAGATAAAAAAGGAATTGGTTGCGCTAGGACGGCGAAAATAGAATAAAGTAAATCAACGAATCAGAAGACGATTAAAAATAAATATTGCCGAGCAGCATGGCGGGAAAATCGGTGGCCAAGGAAAGGCGCGAGCTCGAATTGATGGCGGCAGAAGAGAACGCGCATCGAGCGGCACGGGCGCGCAACGATCGGCTTCGGGCACAGCAGGCAGCCGATGAGGCCAGAGCAACCGAACCAGAAGAAACCAGAAATACGGACGAGACTCCGGGGCCATCGGAGGAGTCATTCGACGGGAGTCTTGTGGACGCCAATTTACCAAACCTTACCCTGGCATGGGAATCGACAACGACGGATGGACTAATAGGCAGAAATAATATCCGAGGTCAGGTCGCTATGAATCGCCTCTCGGTAATCCCACGAACGGACGACGACAACCAGCAGGGTGCGGGAAATGCGTCCTGCACCCCAGAAGGAGGCGAAAGCGGGCACGAACGAGATAATCGACAAACCGACCCCATCAGGGTCACGACCACGGAAGGTGCCACGAACGATGCATTGATGCGGGTGTTGATGCAGGTTGAGGCGAAGGTCACAAAGCTGCACGATACGCAGGTGAGCCAGGAATCAGCCTGCATTACGCGCACGAAACAGATTCAGGGCAGGATGCTCACCGCCCTGTCGCGCGCGGTGAATGACAGCGAGGAAGAAACTCATCGAAAAATCGTCACGATGCGGGAGTCGATCCGGGACGAGCAGAGACCGATCAACGACCACACTCGAGAACAGTTGGCGGCACAGGATGTGGCCGTGGGAAGGTTGATCGACCGCGTCGAGGTGGTTACGAACGTGGCGAAGAAAGCACTACAAACCGCAGAAGAGAATGCGAGGCGGATTCGGGAGTATGCAGCCCAGGCAAGAGGGGCGATGTCGCAATCATAACTCGGAACAACAATGCTCGGGGGTTTGAACGCTGTAAGGCTTATGTAGCCTCGAAAAAGCTCCCAACGTTCAAAGGCGATGGAGTCGAGCGGCCGATGCAATATTTGAAATTACTAAGAGATCATTTCAGTGCCATGGAGCCCGAAGGCGTGGAATTCCGGTGCATGATGGGGGACGCCATGACCGAAACAGCAAGAGATCGGTGGCACCTGGTGGCGCCGGAAATCTCGAATATTAAACAATTCGAGGAGGCGTTTCGCGCACGATATTGGGGTCGGGAGCTACAAGATAAAGTGAAGCGTCACCTCGAATATGGCACGTACTTTATCGATGGACAGCGCCTAACGAAAGCGGAGTATGCGACCCGGGTGATCGGGAACGCTTGCGATTTGAATGACCCCATCAAAGACGCCGAAACGATCCGCCGGCTCGCAAAACACTTCGACGAGAATATAAGAACCGCCATTCTCGTCCAAGGGGTCAGCAAGGTGAGCGAGCTGATTGAGTTGCTCGAGACCAACGACCTAGGCGGCACAGTAAATGCAGGTAGAACCAATGATCGGCCAGGCGGGAGCGGATACGGACCGCAGCGGGGGAATGGTCGAGGAAACGAGGGGGTGCAGCGTCCGTGGCAGCAACGGAGAGTACCACAAGGCCAATGGCTGAATGCACCGTCGGGCCCGGCCCCAAGCCAGCCGCAAAATTACCACCCATGGCAGGGACCACCAGTGGCTGCAGCCACACCAAATCTCTCGGTCCCGCCGCCATTTTACCCCGTGACTCCGCCCCAAACACTTGCGCCGGTGACGTAGCAAGCACCAGGAGGAAACGCAAATCCGATGAACCTGAACCAGGGAAACGCATAAACGTTGCGTCCGTACGGTACGCGGAAGAGCCACGAGGCGCAACGGCGGCGATAAAGGAAGAGAAGCAGAGGAAAGACGAGAAGAAGCAGAAAGCGGACGACCGGAAGAAAGTGGAGTTCTGGCGAAGAAAGAAAGAGAAAAACGATGCGGACGGGACAGGAGCGGAAAGCAGGAAGGCAGGCGCGACAAAATTGGAAGAAAGGGTGAGGATAAGCAATGTGGTCGAAAAACCCGGAGGTTTGGAGATGCAGGGGACGGCTACGGCGGCGAAGGGGACGGACCTCGGGAGAAGTGTCTACGCGGAGGTACCGGAGCAGGCAACTGTCAGTGCTCGCGAGAACAGCCCGGAGGGTCGGCAATCTCGGGCCCAACCTGCATTCAAACCGACAGGCGGCGACGCAACAAAAAAGGGAAGCATCATGCACGGCAGAGGAGCCATCCCGAAGAAACGGGCGGGTGAGGATGGCCCGGGGGAGAGAGCATCGGCGGAAAATCGGGACCCAAAGAAGGAGATAAAAGGAGAGCGAAGTATACCGGTACAAACAATTTTCGAGAGTCCGCAGGACTACCTCCTAGATATAGAGGTCCCAGGAGGGGGCGCAAGACATGATGAGACGCGACCAATGTGTCCAGAGGTCCCGGTCGACCTCGAAGGAGTGATGGCCAGTGCATTGGTTGATAGTGGTAGCGAGGTATCGTGCATCTCCGAGGAGATTCATAGACAAAATCTGGAGGCATTTAGGGAGAGTCCGACCCTGCCGGTGACGTCAACAAATATCGTTGGAGCGTTCGGAGGGGGTTCCGGGCGAATAAAGCACCAGGTGATGATGAAGGCCCATGTCTATAATTCCGAGGGAAATGTGACATTGCTCGTAGTGCCACAATTGCTGAAATCAGTACTTCTCGGTATCGACGCAATGACCGTGCTCGGGGTGTACGTAGATCCGCACGAAAGAGCCATCAAGGTACGGCGTCGAACGGTTGGACGCCTGGTAGGAGGATACTGGCAAATGGGGGAGAGCCAGGAGGAAAGCCGAGGAGAAACCAAGAGAATGGGGGAAGAGCAGAGCGATGCTCGCACGGATCGAGGTTACCGACGTCGAATGAGACCTAGAAGAAATAGACACGAGGTATGTGATGAGCGGAGAAATACACGATCCCGCCTCAGAGTGTCTCCGGGAGGCGGAGGTCGATGAGAAGCTTCGAGAATGCGCGGAGGTGAGCAGCGACGTCCAGGCGTCTTTCAAAGAACTAGTCTACGAATATCGAGATGTCTTCCGGAAGCGTCCAGGGAGGATGCAGGTATACGAACATCGGCTCGTTTTGAAAGACGAAAGACCATTCGTGGCTCGCTCGTACCCCGTCCCAATGGCCTATCGAGGGAAAGTGACGGAGGAGATTAACAAAATGCTCGCACAGGGGTGATCCAATGATCGACAAGCACCTACATTAACCCGTTGGTAATCGTTATTAAAACCAACGGAGACGTACGGCTATGCCTCGATGCCCGACAACTAAACGAGCACCTCGAGGGGGTTTATGACACGGCCTTACCCACAGAAGAAATATTCCAAAAATGTGGAGGCGCGAAGGTTATGTCGACCCTGGACCTGACCAGCAGTTTTTGGCAGATTCCGCTACATCCGGAGTCACGAAAATACACGGCGTTTCGACACGAGAATAAATGTTACGAATTCACGGTTACGCCATTCGGTCTAAAAACGAGCACCGCGGCGCTCGTTCGAGGACTGGACATCGTCCTTCGGAACACAGGAGATTACATCATAAATTTCGTGGATGATCTGCTGATAGTATCAGGGGATACGAGACAACACTTGCAACATCTACGACAATTATTTTCGAAAATCCGGGAGCATGGAATGACTCTGAAAATGGAGAAATCACACTTCTTTCGTAAGGAGGTAAACTTTCTCGGGCACGTCGTGACAACCAAGGGGATCCGGCCGCAACCAGGCAAGATCAAATCAATAAAAGAGTTTCCCCGCCCAAGAAACATAAAACAACTGCGAGGGTTTCTTGGGTTAGTGAATTTTTACACGAAATTCACTAGCAGACACGCTGATGAAACGGTGCCATTGTTAGGATTGCTAAAGAAAGGGACGGTATGGAAGTGGACAGACGGACACGAGGAAGCGTTCAGTCGGGTACAACAACTGTTTTGCGAATCGGTCGTCCTTGAACACCCAGACGTCGCCAAACCATACGCCCTGACAACAGATGCTAGCGACTACGCGCTCGGCGCCACGCTCTCACAAACCGATGAAGACGGCGAAGTCGGAGTAATAGCATTCGCTAGCAGAACACTTAAGAGGGCGGAAGTCAGATATACGACCTCAGAAAAGGAGTTACTCGCCATCGTCTGGGCGCTCCAGAAGTTCCAGAGCTATTTAAAAGGGGCAAAAATAACGGTGATAACGGACCACAAGGCCTTGATATTTCTGAAATCATGCCGATTCACGAGCGACAGACTACTAAGGTGGGCCTTACTACGCCAAGGATATGATTTGACAGTGGAGCATCAGCCAGGGAAGGCGAATATGGTCGCCGACTCGCTCAGCAGACTTCGGGACCACACATACGAACCCGATAGGACGACCCCGGGAAAAATCATTGTCGCCGCCCTGGCACAAAAACCCTCAAAAGAGTTGACACAAAAAAAGCGGACAATCGGGGCCCTGCAGAGAAACCAACAGGACTTAAAAAATATCATCACCCTGTTGGAGAACGAAAAAGAGGCCGAGACCCACTCGAAGAATTACCGCCTTAGGGAAGGTGTGCTACAAAAAGCAGCAAAAACAGGACAATGGAAGGTCGCGCTACCCGAGGAGATTAAGGAAAGCTTGGTCGAAGAATGCCACGCTATGTACGGCAATATCGGCGCGAACAAGGTATTTCAGATGTTAAACGAGGACTTCTCCTACCCTCGATTCGCGAAGAGTATCCGACATCAACTGGCCACCTGTGACACATGCCAGCGAACGAAATGCGCTGTGCAAAATAGTTATGCAAATATGCAAACGATTGTACCCGAGGGACCCAGGGACTTACTCTCTATTGACTTCTACGGTCCACTACCGGAGTCAACCGGTAGAGTACGCCATATTCTCGTAACACTCGACGCTTTCACAAAGTTCGTCGTGCTATACCCAATGCAGAAAGCGAACACCAGGACGGTCATAAAAAAAAACAGCATGGATTACATTCCGAAATACGGAAAACCAAGAAAAATCCAGTTCGACCACGGCACGCAATTCACGGCGAAGGCATGGAAGAAATGGTTAGAGGACGAAGGAATTCGAGGGGTGTTCTCATCAATACGCCATCCGCAGGGAAACATCGTCGAACGAGTTAACAGAGAACTCGGACGATTTTTTCGAACCCTATTAACGGACCGACACACCGCATGGGCAAGGTGGGTGCCGATAATCCAGGACTGCATAAACGACTCTCCCCACGACACCACCGAGTATACACCGACAGAACTACAAACGACGAAACGACCGCATCGGCCATGGAAAAATTGGATTCCGCCATTAAGGGAAAAGGCCGAGGAAATGGTAGACCATGCGAAAAAACTGGAACAAGTCCAGCTCAGGATCTTACGCAAGGGGAGAAGACGGGCCGAAAAATTCGACGAGTGTCACCGCATGACGACATATGTGTAGAGTTTTTCCCTTTCGGTTGTGGAAGGAGAGGAAGGAAGTTGAATAAAATAATACTGACTGATGTATTGCGATGAAAAATAAGCGAGTAAATTTATTCCGGTAAGTACATGTAGAAAATCGACCGTGATCGCTCGGCGGAAGATAGACACTAACCGTCGCTTCCGGCTGTACACGCCATGTCGTGGCAGCCATGTTGGCAACTCCCATCGTAAGCTGCGCACGCAGGCGCGGGGGACTCGAGTGCGAAAACACGCTCACTCAACAATATGAAGAGGGCGATTAAGGCAGTAGTCTGCTTTACAGGCTTCAAAAAATCGATTTTTCGTTTTTGTCTTAAATCTATTCCAAAACTATCCAAGAATATGTGTTCAAAATTTTAGAGGCCAATTTGACATATTTTCGAAGCTAGATCAGTTTTAGTGGCCGAGCGTCGAGCAGGTGCGAATGCTCGGGCAGACCCGAGCGCGCGCGCTCCACCCCTTCGTGTATTCTATTGTTTGACTATACTCGTATATACCTGAAAGCATTGAACGGTCCTTTGAAATATTATTTGGAGGTTCTAGAAGGTCTGTGTTGAGTAGTTGTTGGGATAACGGTATACAATATAACGGTAAACTATAGCTCTCGGAATCGGCTTCTACACTGCTATTTGTAGCGTCAGCTTTCAGTTTCATTTTTGATTTTGCCGAGCGCACATCGAAATGTCAAGGTACCCGAAAGGTGATCGATGTAAAAGACAGCGTGCTGCGGAACCGCGAAAGCGAAAATTTCACGGCAATCGTTTTACCAGTGTATCATCGGACGACGGAGACTTACACACGAGTCGCAGTGAGCAAAAGTTGAAGGCAGCAAGCAGCGATGATATCATTATTCATTCATCGCACTGCTACCGCATTATTGAATTCATATCGGTGTTTCTCGCTCTTTCGGAAATCGCAATTTGCAGATCATGCAAACAAAAATTAACGTTTGCAGAAAGCGGTCATCGAGGCCTAGGATTTAAAATTGTTGTTCAGTGTAGGTGTGGTCGACGCGAAATCCAGTCAGGACCATTTATAAATACCGGCTACGAAATCAACAGACGGATTGTTTTTGTTATGAGGCTTCTTGGTATCGGACGAGAAGGGATAAACGTATTCTGCGGCCTTATGGATATTTCTGCAGGTTTTGCAAAATCTACTTATCAACAAATCGTTGAGCATTTGTACGCAGCGTCGAAGACACTGTTCGAGAGTACCTGCGAAAAAGCCGTCACGGAAGAGAAAGAACAAAACGTTGAACATGGAAGACCTGCGAATCATTTGAAGGTTTCGGGCGATGGATCGTGGAAAAAGCGCGGTTATACTTCTTTGTACGATGTAACAACGCTCATCGGATACTACAGTGGCAAAGTAATCGATCTGATTGTAAAAAGTGGTTATTGTCATTCGTGTACCATACATAAAAATAGTTTGGATGAAGATGCATTTGAGGAGTGGTATGAGGATCATAAAGACTCAAGCTCCTCAAATCATACAGGTTCGTCTGGGAAGATGGAGGTAGATTCCATAACAGAGATGTTTTCGAGATCCGTCGAGAAATTCGGAGTTATGTACAGTAATTATATCGGCGATGGCGACTCCAAAACTTTTACTGGAATCTTAAATAGCAATCCTTACGGGGACGAGTGCACAGTGACGAAAAATGAGTGTGTTGGACACGTGCAAAAGCGTATGGGTACTCGTTTACGGAATAAAAGAAAAACCGAGAAACTTGGAGGAAAGAACGGGCTAACGGAGAGTCTCATCAAGAAATTGACGATTTACTACGGTCTGGCAATTCGTCGAAACGTGAACTCAGTTGAAGGTATGAAGAGAGCTATTATGGCAACATTAGACCATTATTGTTCCACCGATAAAAATCCTCGGCATAAAAATTGTCCAGAAGGCCCGGAGAGTTGGTGCGAATGGCGCAAGGCTAAAGCGGCGAATAATCTGGCATCTTTCAAACACCCGGCAAGATTAATTAATGATAATGTAGAGAAGCACATTCGTCCAATTTACGATGATCTTTCAAATGACGATTTATTGACGCGGTGCTTAGGCGGACACACTCAAAATTCGAACGAATCGTTCAATTCGATTGTGTGGCGCCTAAATCCGAAACACGTAAATTCCGGCTATAAAATCGTCGAAATAGCAGCAAATATGGCTACAGGCATTTTCAACGAAGGTTATTCAGCTGTGCTTTCTACCATGCAGCTCCTCGATATTGTCATCGGGCAGCAATGCAAAAATTTTGCTGACACCGTCGATGCTGAGCGCATAACGCGGGAGAACCGGCGCGCATCACTTTCCAGCAAGGAGGCTCGTACAGCTCGAAGATCGGAAAGCCTCCGCCAAAACGAGTTTTTTGAAGAAGAGGAAGGATTATTGTATGGCCCGGGGATAGCCGATTAACATCTAATTAGTGTAAGTATCCAAAAACTTACATTTTTTTGGACCGAAAACTTTACAGCCCGTTTTCTCGAGTTTTCATTTTCACAAGTTTTGGAAAACGGTGCCGGCGATAGTAAAAACAATATATGTCCAATCGAAAAAAACCAAAGTGATCTAGCTTCAGTATTGAATTATCTTCTATTTGAACTAAAAAAGTTGGACAAAAGTACTATTTAAATTACTTGTTTTGCAACTTAAAGTGAAATTTTTTTTTCAAAAAAGTGAATTTTTTTTTCAAACTTCGAAAAAATTTGGAATTTCGTCATTTCTTCGGTATTTTTTTAGTTCATATAGAAAAGGAACTTATAAAAACTAAAAAAAAATTTAGTTCCACTGTTTCAGATGCATCGCACGACCTCCATCACCGGCACCGATTTACGAGTGCACACTCCAGGCGCCCCAGAAAAATCGTTACAACTTTGGCAAATTTCAATAATTTGTAATAATAAAAATTGTTTTTTAAAGCTTGAATATAATATACTATCGTCTCAAAATTTCGTTTACCGCAATCATTTCCTTCCCTTTCAAAAAAATTGTTGAAAAAACGCTTTTTTTTCGGCTCCTAAAGCAGACTACTGCCTTAAGTCCTTGTAAAAGCATTGAATGGGTGAAGCCAGAACGATCAGGTCGCCGCGAAATTCATGCCGCTGTACGAGGGACCGTACGGGATCGGCAAATGCGTGGGATTAGCGACATATACGCTCGAGGATCCGGTGTCAAGGAAGATCCGCGGGAAATTCCACTCAAGCCTCCTGAAAAAGTATAAAGAAAAGGCACAGGAGAAAGAAATGAATACTTCCGAGAACGACGCATAAGACCGAGAAATGCAAAAAAAAAAATATATATATATCTATCGATTCATATAGGAAAGAAAAATCGCCATATAGAGAAGAAAAATATACCCAGTATGTAGAAAAAAAAATCAAAGCCGAGAGCGACCGCGACGGGAAGCACCGAGCATACTGCCGGCAAGCAGCAAGAGATCGACAGAAGAAGACCCCCGCCGAGCGACAGCGCAATAGCGGGTACAAACAGCCGCACAAAGCGGACGAGCCGAGAACGGGACGCGGGGCCCGGGAGGCAAGCCACCGGCAGCGAGAGCAGAGCAGCGGCAGCATAGGCGGAACCTATCCCAACGAGGCCAAGCGCACGGGAAGGTACACCCGAATATTACCATGCCCCCCTTGGGGAGCGCCACGGAGGGAAAGACGAGACAGCACGGCGCCAAGGTAGAACCCCCACCACCGGGTACGACCTAGGCTAACGCGGAAGGCCGGTACGCGCGCGCTATCGAAGATCGATGCGACGGTCGATAACAGAGGAGATGACCGGACAGATAAAGCTGGAGGACCAATCACAGGGACCGGGAATAGATAAGCGACGAATAAACCGCAAGAAAAGGAGATCGGCAGCTCAAGGACAAGGAGACAAGTAAAAAAAAACGCACAAACACACTAAAAATGCCGAAAAAGAAAAAGGGGGAGGGGTAAGGGACCGCTGGCCCACCTTGGAGACGACCCGGACGATTAAAACAAAGGCGATAGCAGAGTAGGCAGCACGTGGCGAAAAAAGCAAAAAGCGAAGGACAATTAATAAAGAAAAGAAAAGTGAGCAATAAAAAAAAATATATATATATATATATATAAAAAAGAAAAAAAGGTGTAAGAGAAAAAAAAAGAACTAGAAAAAAAGTGATTAATAAAGGAAGAGAGTGTTGAAAAAAAAAAGTGATCATGTAGGGAGGAAGAAAAGAAGAGGATAAACACCTTCAAGTGCTTCCCGGCCCGGACGCTGCAGGAAAACTGCGAGAACATTGAAATCCTCGCCGTAAAAAACCCGTCGAGGATCTACTTTCACCTCGACGATCCGGATGGTACCCGGGCGAAACTCTTAACATATTTCACGGAGACGAGCCTCACACACCCGGAGATACACCCCCTGATCGCCGAGGAAGCGTACGAGCACCCGTCTATGTCCGCTGCGACGGGAGGATGTATAGAGAAGTCGTCGAGAAGGAACGGGACGAAGAAGGCGACATCCTGGTGTGGCTCGGGGATTGGGCAATGACCCTCATAACGAACCTCGAGGAAATGTACACGGTACCACGGGCCCATAAATGCATGCCGTTTCAGGCAGTAGCATGCGGCATGCACCAGACCCGGCCGTGGATCCCCGAATATTGGGAAGAGGAATCAACAAACCTCCTCAAGAACATCCTGGAGGAAGGGACTAAGTGGCGGCTCGTCATCCGGGACCGTAATACCGGCAGCGACGCAGTATGGGCGGAATTCCTGCCACAGAACGAGGACGAGGCAAGCCCGCACGTGCGCCTCATAGACACCGGGATGGCCACCACAGGACCAAACCTACCATGGTTCAATTGGGGGGAGGATGCCGGATTTTTCTGTGACCAGTCGCAACTCCCCCACAAGTACCGGGCCAGCCGAGGACCGGGACGAGAGGTGAGCGAGAGCGAAGAAGAAGTGTGGCGAGACCCCCAAGATGACCGGGAAGGGGGGGAAAGCAGTGAGGAGGACAGCGAGGAGGAGATGTACCACCCCAAAGTAAACATCGAGACGACCGACGAGAACGGCAACTGGTGGATAAGCGAGGCCATGGTGACCAGCCCCGACGATTCCGGCGACGACGCAGCATTCGAGGACTCCTGCCTAGACACAAAAAAAAGAAATATATATATATAAAACGAAAATAAAAATAAAAATATATCCAAAAAGAAAAAAAATATATATATGAATCCCCCACCAGAACCGACCCTACAACAAAGAAGGAAAAGAAAAAAAAAAGACAGATAAAACAACTGGTGTCCGGGAAAACCGGACACCAGTGGTTTGGGGGAGAATGTAACTCCCCCTCCCCCCTCCCAACGTACGATGGCGAGCGCGTGCCGAGGCAAGCGCCGATACAGCACGACGGCTCACCAGAGGATCCGGTGGCGCGATCGGACGGGATCGCACGGCACCCCGATCGATACTCAAGCGACGCATGCGCACATGACCCAACAGCACGGAACATGTCAAGCCCGACAGCGACATACAGCGGCAGCAAGCAACAACGACGACGAAGGACGCCCGTAAATCAAGCGAGGGAAAAGCCACGCCGCTGATTGGCCAGAAGTGACGACACCTCGAGGACAAAAAGACACGATTAGTGGAGAGGAAGAAGGACGAAGACGTCACAGAATTATCGATCAAGGATTGGAGGGCGAAGGGAGAAAAACCCCAAAGAACCGATAGAAAAATTAATTGGCAAGAATACGTTAGCGCAGGCGCAAGTCCGCCAAAAATATGCAAAATTCACAGGGAGGGAGGTAAAAATTTGCATATAAAAAGGCAACAAATTGACCATCCATTATCAGTCAACGATAAGAACAACCACCGGAAGTACACCAGGAAGATCAACAGCAGAAACGGGCAAGTGAAAAAAAAGTTATAAAGTGAATAAAACGGACTTATAAAATATTCAAAGGTGCTTGATTAAACTTGTAAAAATATTTCTGGTGCCTGCTAATACTTATAAAAATTTTGTTACGCTTGATAAGACTTGTAAAAATATTTCCTGTGCTTACAGATACTTATAAAAATTCTGTTCCGCTTGAAAGGACTTGTAAGAATATTTCCGGCGCCGGCTAAAAACTTATAAGAAACTTCGTTGCACTGGCTAACACTTGTAAATATCCACTGTGCTGCTAATACTTAAAAAATTTCCGCAAGGCTAATAAAACTGGTAAAATAATTAACGTGCTCGCTACGATTTATAAAAATTCCCCCTACGTCGATAACACTAATAGAACTGTCACCGGGCTCAGAGAACTGGTCCAAAATCTCCGGTACCTGTTAAACATTCATAAACATTTCACGGTGCCGGGTAAGACCCGCAAAAATTCCAACCGTGGGGTAAAATACCGGAGCGCGCCAGTAAGTTACCAAAAGTGACCGGGAAATTTCGACGAAAAGAAGGAACGCGAAAAATCCGGAAACGCAATCAGAAATCGCAAGGTGCACGTCCCGGGATATCACCCTTGGAGCGGCGACAAAAAAGGAGCAGAAGAAACCCGGTAAATTGAGGCAGAAAATTCGAAGCGACAGAGCTGTCACCGACGCGCCGAGCGCCGTGACGTCACAGCAATCCAAGCGGCGCGCGGCGGCCATCTTGCCGCAGCCCGGACTAAAGCCCGGACTCGCATAAGAGGCGCATCCTCACGCGGCGACAGGAGCCGCATTGGTCGAACCGAGGCAAATCGTGCACGACACGGAGCAGAAAAACTAGCAAGCGGAAAGTATTCATGGATATGTAACGGGAGAAATAAAAGATAAAAATTCACTTGTTATCTCACGGCTGGCAAACCACCCATAATTCCTTGACACTCGAGGCCACAAACCTTTCCGTTTGAGCGCCCGTTCCTCTTAAGGAAGTGCGCGAATACGGAATAATTGTACAAAGCGACTGCTACTGTTACAAGGTACATCAATTCGTATCACTAATGACTTTAATATTCATATTTTCTCTCTATATAGAGCTCCCCGTATTAATACGCCGAACATTGTTTGGTCTCAGCTGTAAGATTATTTCGAGAATTTTAACAACGTATTTGTTTGTGGTGATTTTAATGCTCATCATGATACTTGGTGTGGTACTCATAATGCTCATGGCTCACACGTTTATAATCGCTTACTGAACTCGAATTTAATTATTCAAAACGATGCAAGTCCAACTATGGACGGTCGGCGTGGGGTCGTGGCATCCTCTCCTGATGTTTCTCTTTGCAGTCAGGATATTGTTTTGGATTGTTTCTGGTCAGTTGGTGAGGATAGTTTCGGAAGTGATCATCTACCTATTTACATAGACCTCGGCGTCCGTTTTTTACGTTCTGAGAGTGTTCAGTCCAAACTGGTTCTCAAAAATATTGATTGGGATTTGTTTGGCACTCATTTATCCAAAACTGTCACGAATATTGATAGTTGTCAGGGATTGGGGCTCGATGATATTTACACAATGTTCACGGAGGGTATAATTTCATCCTGCAGTTATGCAGGCGGTTCCGTTTTGGTTAACGTTAAATCTCACAAGTCTCCGAGGTGTCCTTGGTGAAGTGATGCTTGTTCAGAGGCCGTAAATAATCGAATTTCGGCACTTAGGAATTTTAAAGTTAACAAATCTGTTCAACATTTTGTGGAACTTCAACGTCTGACAGCTGTGGCTCGTTGAGTTTTAAGGAAGGTTAAGAGAGAGTCTTATAAGTCTGTTTGTAATTCCATCAATGGTACTATGCCTATTAAAACAGCTTGGTCTATTGTTAAGAGTTTTTAATCAAGAAATGCCTCTGGCTCTCAGGGCTCTACGGTTGATCCTAATGATCCGGTAGTGTTGTCCGTTATTGACAATTTGTGTCCTTTTGTAATGCCACTTCTGGGTCCGTTACACCCCAAGGAGATTCCGTTTTTGGACGCTCCATTTAATATAGCAGAATTATCATTCATTACTTCGCGCCTAAAGCTCCGCTCATCCCCGGGGCCGGATCTTATTAGTAACTTAATAATTTCAAAATTTTCTCCTTTAGTCTTAAACTGTTTATTGCGCCTATACAATAAATTTTTTTCAGCTAACTTTATACCTAGTGATTGGAAACTTTTCAATGTTTGTCTCATTCCGAAGCCAGGTAACAAGGGTTTTCGTCCGATTTCTTTAGCCAATAATGTATTAAAAGTTTTTGAAAGCCTGATTAAGAACCGACTTGAGTGGTGGATTGAAAATGACCGTTATGTTCCGAAATGCCAATTCGGTTTTAGAAAAGGTAAATCCTGTCCAGATAGTTTGGCAATTATTACCAGTGATATTCATTTAGCCCTTGCTAAAAAAACAACACTGTGGTGTATTTTGTTTAGATATTAAAGGAGCGTATGACGCGTTTATTCCTCAAATTCGCATTTCCAGTATGAGTTCGCAGGGAATGTCCTCTCGAATATGTAATATTATTTACAATATAATTTCTCACAGAACTCTTAATTTTCGGTCCAAAAGTAATTTAATTAAATGTAGTCAAACTAATATTGGACTTTCTTAGGGTTCGGTCTTAAGTCCCATTCTTTTTAATATCTACGTCCGTAATATTCAAAATTGTCTCCCGACTGATGTTAAATTTCTCCAGTACGCTGATGATTGTGTAATTTACACCTCTTCAGGCAACTTTAACTCGATTAAGGACAATTTAGAATTGGCTTTCTCTGGGGTCTTTCTTTGGTTGGAAAATATCGGTCTATCTCTTTCGATCCCTAAAACACAGTTCACTTTGTTTTCAAGAAAAAATAGTTTTATTTATGATAATTCTCTAAGACTTAATGACTTAACTGTTTATCCTGTTCCTTATTGTACCCTATTAGGTGTGAAGCTTGATGCGAAAATAAATTGTATTGCTCAGCGGACTAGATAGGGGTTGAATATTCTTAAGGCCCTCTCTTCGAGGTCTTGGGGTGCTTCTCCTTCTAGGCTCTTTATTTTTTATAAAGGTTTTATTAGAGCCATTCTGGACTGGGGTTCGTGGTTGTACGGTAATGCAAGGAGTGCTCTCCTCTTTAAGTTGGAGCGGATTCAGTACGAGGCGATTCGGGTTTGTTTGGGTTTATTAAGGTCAACTCCTCGATCTTTGATCTTGCCCGAGGCAGGTTTGCACCCTTTGAGAGTTCGACGTCGGATTCTCATTGGACGTTTCTTAAGCCGTGTTTTCTCCTCGGATAGACATCCTCTCTTGAGCAAGTTACATTTACTTGATACCACAATTTTGCGTTATAATTTGTCTAGTAGAAGGTATAAAGCAAAAAATACTTTTTTTTTTTAAAGTGAAAGGTACGCCAAGTACTTAAAAATTGTATTCGCGTTCAGAAAATGTTTATAAAAAAACCTCCAAACCTTGAGGGAAAGTAACTGCAATAACTGCAGTAACTGTATGAGACGGATGGTCGATTGCGGAAAGTAATTAATGTTCGAGGTGTTATATATATTCGTAACTGTTTATTCGGGAGTAACGGTTCGAGAGTAACGGAGAGTGTACCGCTTGGCAGCTCGAGCTGGACTGATGTGAAGCGGGCGTGAAGCCGAGGGCCTGACGCGCGCTTCACAAAGGGACAAAGTCGCGACAGAGTGTCGCGACGCCCGCGATAAGGCCCGTCTCACGGCTCTAAGCCGTGCGGCCGGATGCAGATAACCCGGGAGGGCTTCTGCGTATTAAACGCAGCGGAAAAGTAACACCGCTGCGTTGGTGAAAGGTAATAAGAGGCTGGAGCCGTTACACTCCCCCTCCAGAGAAAACGATGCCCCCGCATCGGATGTTAAACAGAATTTACATTTGTCAAGTGTGATTCTATATAAATTAAAAGTTTTTTTTTTTTTTTTTTTATATTTTCATTTTTGTGTAGATGTGTTATGTTTTGTATTTTTCTTTCTTGGTTTTGTTTCGTTGGTCGTTGAATGGTTCTTCTTTTTTTTGTTGTCGTCCGAATTTGGTTTTATTTTTCTTTTTTTTTTTTTTTTTTAAATTTCCTTTGTTTGGTATCTGTCTCGGCACTCTCTCGCTGCTGAATACATTTGTGTGGTAAATATCGGCATCTATGCTGATCTGTAACAATCTAAAAAAAATCTGTTATTTGTTCGTGTTAGTGGGAATGGTTTGGTTAAGTTGGATGGGTTTAAATTTGGTGTTAAAAAACAGTTAAGAAAAAATTAAAATGTCCTGTTTGATTCGGTTGGTGTAGGTTTGATTATTGTTTTCCAAATTGTTTGTATATATTCCCTTTCTCTTTCCACGCATTCATTCCTCCTTGTCGTTCTGATTTTTATATTTTTCCTAGTAGTCCTTTGTATTCGTTTTGTCCTCTGTTTTACGATCCTTTTGTTATGTTAGTTTTTCCAATTTGGATACTTTATTACCTGTAACATTCTAAATGTCTAATTAGTGGTGGTTAGTGGGTTGGGCGTGTTATTTGGAGTGGTTCTGCTGGCAGAAGATGGGAGTTGTTTCTAGAATGGTTAAAATAATAAACACGAATATTGATATTATATAGTAAGGTAGCGTATATTGATTAAAAAAAACAAAGCAAGATATATAGAAGGAAATAAGGTACAAAATAATAGAAAAACAAAATAAAATAGAACAAAGTAAAAATAAACGTAAAATGAAAACAAAATCAAAAATAAACTAAAAAAGATTTTTCCTTCTTTCCCTTTTTTTTTTTTTTTTCAATGAAGAACCTCATTCTTTTTTTTCTTCTTTTCTCGCTTTGGGCCTTGGCCTGCGCGACGCGTGTCGCGTGTTTATGTGTATTATTAATGTGTTTATGATTATTTGTTAGTGTAAGAGGAGGTGATTATTATGTGTAAGTGCGTTTTGTTTATCCGTCAGGTTTTATTGTGTGTCTGTGTTTAATCGTCGTTTTTTGTTTGTTGTTAATTCCGTTTTTAGTTCGGCGAGGAAAATGTTTGATATTACCCTGTTTTTAATTTTTCGGAGGGTTTCTAGATTTTGGGTGTCAATCCATTTGAATCCGTTCTCCATTGTTAGTTTTGTCGGGTCGAAGTCTGTTTTGTTTTCGTCGTCCGTTTCGTCGCTGTTTGTTTGGGTTGTTGCGTCGTTGGTTTTTTTGTTTGTATTGTTTGTGTTCTGAGTATCTATGTTGTTTGTATCTTTGGTTTCTGCGTCTTCTTCTGTGTTTTCGTCTTCGGTGTCTTCTTCTGTGTCTTCTTCTGTGTTTTCGTCTTCGGTGTCTTCTTCTGGTGGTGATCCCTCGGGTGTGTGCGGTGCGTAGTCCAGTGTTGGTGGTTGTTGTTGTTGTTGTTGTTGTTGTTGTTGTTGTTGTTGTTGTTGTTGTTGTTGTTGTTGTTGATCATGCAGTTGTAGTTTTAGTAAGTAGGCGACGCATTTATCAATATGCGCCGTCAGTCGGTTTGCTGGGAGCACGCAGCAACATATCGGGCATCCCGTATGTCGTGATCCCAAATTTGCCGTCCGCTTTTGTAATTCGGCGTAGCATCTGACCGTATGCTCGGTCAGCTTATTCGCCTTTATCCTCTTTGGGCAGAGGAGGCATTCGATTTTTTTGGATGATGGTGTTTGTTGCTGACCGTCCATTGTTTTTTTTTTTTTTTTTTTTTTTTTTTTATCTGTCGGGTATGTATGTATTTGTTTAAATGTTATGAAAAGTAAATAAAAATAATAGTTTTAAGCCATGCATGGTGTGATTAAGTTTATTTGTGTGCTGTGGTAAGGAGAGTAGTGTGTAATAAATCCTTTCTTAGTAAAGGTATATGTAGGTGGATAAGGATATATTAGAATATTATTTATTATTATGATTATTATTTTTTTTTTGTTAATTTACCGCATTTTTTTTTCTCTTTTTTTTTTTTTTTTTTTTTTTTTTTTTTTATGGTAACGCGTTGCGATCGTGGTATGTTAGCGCGTAGATCGGTCTACGGACTAGTTGGGGTGGATTGTCGGTAATGATTGCGACCTCCCTACAGTCGGTAGCCGGTTGTGGCTGAGTCTGGACCAACTCTATCGGTTGTCTGTTATAGACAACGGTCGGTTCGGGAGCCTCATCGGCATGTTGTCGTGTTATCGTTTTCTGTTTTTTCGTTACGCAAGATACAATTTTGTATATGCTTGATATTTTCCCGAATAGGGAGAACTTCCACCCTACTGCTAGTAGCAGGATGATGGAACCCAAAGAAATTCCGCTGTATTTTAGTATGGTTTCGAGTGTAGAGAGTCTATGGCTCATGTAATGGGTTTTCGAAATTTCTCTTGCCTTTGCTATGACGGCTTTTAATGCTACTTCGTTTTTTGTTAGATCGTCGTGTATCGAATTCGAATTTGATAGGCCTGTAAGAGTTTCTGTTTCTGTTATGATTTCCGTGTAATTTATGTTTTCCATGTTTTCCATTGATTTTTGTATCATTGCCGTAATATTCAGAATTGGTGTGTGTGCGAATTTTATTTCGATTGACGATTTTATTTCTATTGAAGGAGTTAGTGTTGTTGTGCGAGTTTTTACTCGACAGGTGGGTTTGATTTGTATTATCCCAGCGTTTTCTATTGTTTCGATAATTGATTCGTGGTTGTCGCAAAGAAGGTATAAGGTTTCAGGTTTTGGAGCTGCGAATAGCCATGCGTTTGTGTTTTGAATTTTTTTCCAATAAGTTTGTTTTAGTGTTTTTAACCTAATATCGCATGATTCCAGATCGCTGAATTGCGGGTTGACAAGAAGTTGCACCTCGCACTCAGTTTCGTCGTTGATCTGTGCTATCGGGTAGATTTGTTTGCAGATGTATCGATTAACTGCGAATTTACATTCGTCTTCGCTTTCGAGGTTAAAATAGCTGCTAAAGTCTTCAGAGACTGCGGTATATTGAATTGCCGGTTTGATGTACGCGAATCTCGCGCCTTTGGCTGCCGAGAGTTGGCGTACCGGAACTGATAGGTGTTGGTATAGTTTGTATTGTGTTAAGTCCAAAAGAGGAATTTTGATGACGTAAATAAGTCGTTCTCCGTTATGGAACGCTGTGAGCTCGATTATTTTTGTTAATTCTGGTACGTATTCTGCGCTGAGTGGTATAGGAAATATTGTGTTTGGTGTTGATTTTCGGATCGCTTCTGCGCTAATCAGTATCTTTTTTGCTGAGAGTATTTCAGGGTGTATTTGTCCCATTTTTGCGAAAAGTACTGCGTTTGTCAATGTTTCTAAATCGATTTCGTACTGAATGAGTGTTTCCTCTACTAGGCTGGTGTATGTTATCAGTTGTTGGATTATGTGCAATTCGTATTGGAGTGTTGCTTGTTTTAGTTCGATGTCTTTTATTTCCGCGTGTATTGTATCCGCTAATTTGATGATTTGGCTTTGGGTGAAATTGAAACCTGATTTAATTATGTGTGTTTGATTTTGTATGATTTCTGCTAGTTCGGCAGTAGTGTTTGCTAGGGCGTTTATTTGTGAATCTATTCTGTCTGTGTCTTCGCTGTCCATTGTTCCGAAAAGTATTTTACTGATTTTCCCTACGAATTCTAGTGGTGCGCGTTTTTTACGCTTTTCTGCTGGGTTGAGCTCGATTGATGGTATTAATTCTTCTAATGTCGTTTCCGCGTTCGCGATGTTGTTCAGTCGGGCTTGTACGTTTTGTAGTTGACCTCTTGTTAGGCAATGTCCCCTTAAGGTGAAGCAAAATGCGTTGGCGGCATCAAGGTTTTCTTGTATTTGGTGTCGTCTGGACGACAATCCATGTGTGTCTATATATGTTATTAGCGTCCATGTCGTATGGTATGAATGAAGTGTGCCCAAAGATTCTGAGTAGAGTCCAGGGTTTTTCGTCAGTGGTGTAATTTTGAAGGCGTCTAGTGCGGACGCCCTTACGTAATTGGCGTGGCATCTGCAACATATGCCAGTTTTATTTTATCTACGTGTAGAGTTTTTGTCGTATTGTCGTCTAATTGTATTTTAATGTTGCGCTTATTTGGAATTTCTACAATTTTGTATGGGCCTAGCCAGTTCTTATCGAATTTACTTGTTTTGCGTTCGTTCTTTGCGAGAACGAGTTGGCCTATTTGGTATTCCGGTTCGACGGTTCTTTTGTCGTAGTATCTTTTGGTTCGTTCTTTGAACTTGATCGCTTTTTCTAAAGCGAGTTCCTGAATGTTTCTAAGATTTCTCGTTAGGTCTGTCATATAGTCGTCGTAGGTTATGATTTTTTCGGGTGGTGGGAACTCTGAAGGTGTTCGAGCTCTCCTACCGAATACTAATTCGTATGGGGTGAACCCTGTACTTTCGTGTATACTGGTATTGTATGAAAGTGTCGCGAATGTAAGCAGTTCATCCCAGTCTCGATTACTGTCGATGAAGTGCTTTAGATATTCCACAAGAACGTGATGGCTGCGCTCGATTGCGCCGTTCGATTGTGGGTGATACGCAGTTGTTCTGTGCTGTTCTATCTGGAATAGTTGCGCGAAATCTCTGAACATTTCCGACATAAAATTCGTACCTTGATCGGTTAATATTGCGCGAGGCGCACCGAAAGTTGATATCAAGGTTGTACAGAGTGCTCTCGCTACGTCTATTGACGTTTGGTGTCTCAATGGTACTGCTATACTGAATTTACTGAATAGGTCGAGCATAGTTAGTATGTACGTATGCCCGTTTTTTGTTTCGCGTAATGGACCCACAATGTCGATGGCTACTTTATCGAAGGGTTGCGCTGGTGTGTCCGTAATAATCATTGGAGCTTTATTTTTTACTCGGACCAGTTTGTTTTTCTGGCAGTCGAAGCAGTATCGAATGAACGTTTCTACGTCCTTTTTTAATCCTCGCCAGTAGTACTGCGAGAGAATGCGCTGGTAAGTTTTCGTCACGCCTTTGTGACCTCCGACTGCGGATCCGTGTAGTTCTCTGATGATGTTTTGCCTATTTTCCTGATCTGGAACGGTTATAAGACCTTCGCATAGCCTAAAGGTAATGTTTGAGTTGATCGCGAGTACTCGTAGGTATCCTTTGATATTAGACCACAAAAATGTATCGATGATTTTTGGGTCTTTGGATAGAGTACAGGATGTGATTTCGTTTTCTACTAAGGTCTGTACAAGATTTTCTAGACACTTCTGAATCGTGAGTGTACTAGTTGCGTCTGTCGATTTGTTTTTGCAAATTATCGTAAAGTATCGTAGCGTTTTGTCGTGTGTGACGAAAATATGTCCGATTCCAGGATCGGACTGCGAAAATACCGATTGGGTAAGTTTACCCTTTTCCGCAAGTATTTTTGAAACCATTGTGTCCATGACACCGTCGGCTGACAGGAAGTGAGCTATATTATCTTCCTGCGCTAGGATGTTTTCCTGCGTTACCACGATATTATTTTTTAGTTGTACGTCTTCTGTTATCGTTGATCCCCTTGTTGCTGGTGGAGTTTGTAGTGTTAGACGTTTTCGTTGATATTGCGATGGTTGATACGCTGAATCGTTGTCAGAATCGCTTTCTGACGATGGCGACATTTGATGGTATTGGTTTGTTAATGCTTGTTCTGGGTTTCGGTTTGATATAATTGGTCGCGATTCGTCTGATTTCGAATCTGTTGTTTCGTGTGGTATCCACGTTGGTGATCTGAATGTTGGTTCGATGTCCATTGATGGTGTGCTGTCGTCGATTTGCTGTGAGCACCCTGGTATGGCGACTGATTGTTCTGGTGTATAGTCGTCAATTTGCCATGAGCACCCTGGTATGGCGATTGGCTGTTCTGGTGGAGTACTCGGCACTGTGTTTGGCTGTTTGATTTGTGGATCGATGGTTTGTTCCATCGGTGGTGTTTTATCGGGAGTGTTCGTGACTTTTGAGTCCCAATATTCCTGTGTTATTTCAGGTGACATTGGCACAGGTGATTGTGTTTTTAATTGTGCATCCTCAGGATCTGGTTGGGTTGGGGTTTCTGGTATTATATCGTTGGTGTAAGTTACTCTGGAGTCCCAATATTCTGTTGTTAATTGTGGTGATGGTTGTGGATCTAAGTCTGATGATGGTTGTAGATCTGAGTCTGAGGATGTTGAATGCGGAAGTTGGAATCGAGTTCTTGTTTCTCGTTGTGGATTTTTTGTTTTGCGGGTGCTGCGCGTGATTTTAGAATCCCAGTATTCGTCTGTTACTTCGGGTGACAGATTCTCAGGATCGTTTAAATTTTTCGGAGTTAGTAGGTTTTTGGGTTGAGTATCGAGTACTTTCGGTTGTTTATTTGCCAACCTTTCACTACGCCTAGTCGGTTCTTTTGGCGTCTTTTTTGTTCGCTTTTTGACTGGTTCGGGTAATCGTTTCTTCGGTTGCTTTGATTTCGTAGTTTCTCGAGATTCTAAAGTTGCGGGTGGTGAACGGAAGTTTGGTGGTATCGTCCGTTTTTCGCTATTTTCGTCTTTTTGTAGATCGTTAGATTTTTGTATCGGAACTGAAGGTGGTGACCTAAAGGTCGGCTGGACAGGTGGTTTGCCAGCGTTCTCGTTCTCGGATTCCGTTTCGTATTCCGTATCGTTTTCCTTATTCTTAGCTTTTTGGTTATCGTTTTTGTTTTCGGATCTATTGGTTTTTTCGCTTTTGTCACCGTATAAGTGGCCGGTTTTCCCATCAGGGCTGACTTTTTCGCGAAACTCGCTTTTGTTTTGCTGCGATAAGCTTTTTGTTTTTTGTGGCCTCGTTGGACTCTTTTCTTTTTGTTGCCTCGTTGGGCTTTTTTTATTTTGTTGCCTCGTTGGGCTTTTTTCATTTTGTTGCCTCGTTGGGCTTTTCGCTTTTTGTGGCCTCGTTGGGCTTTTTTCATCTTCTGTCGTGCTATCTTCTATATCTGTATATTTATATTGTTTTTCTGTATCATTTCGTTTCCTAATTTGTTTGCGCGGTCGTTGCCTATTTCCTTCGTCGTCCGTTGTATCTACTGGACGTTTGGAGAGTCGCCATTGTGGTTGCGTATTCTCCTTTGAGTACAGCTCTTCAACTATTTTCTTCATTGGTTGAATGAGTTCGCCTTCGTTGTCGGATAATTCCGAAATTGATGTTTCGTTGTTTGTATTTAAGTTGGTTTTTGTGGGTACACTCTCTGTTTGTTTTTTGGTTCTCGTCTTTTCCGTTTGTAGGTTTGTTTCTTGTTGGGTTTTTTTTGTTTTTTGTTCCCTTGGTTCGTCGGGTGTATCCTGACTGTCTTCCTGTATAATCCGCTTTTTTTTTGGCGCTGGATTTCCGGAGCCCGTATCAGTTGTTGACCGATTGCGAGTCTCGGGTGATATTTTAGGAGTCAGTTTTTGCTTTTTTGACTCTTGGTTCGCGGTATTTTCCGACGACTTTTCGTCGCGTTGCCTAATCGGCATAATTTCTGCAGGGTTTCTCGACAAGGCGTCGGCAACTACGTTTAGTTTACCAGGTTTGTGTACGATGTCGTAATCGTACCCGTTCAGAATTATTTGCCATCGTTGTAGCTGTTGCGGGATGTCGGGTTTGTTTTTTATATACGTTAACGCTCTGTTGTCCGTGACGAGCGTAAAGCGTTTCCCGTACAAGTACATTTTGAAGTACTCTACCGCATTTACTATTGCGAGTAATTCTTTTTTCATCGCGTCGTACGCGATTTCGGTTTTTTTCAATGCTCTCGAGTAGAACGCTATCGGGTGGTCAAAGTCACCGTGTTTCTGGCTAAGTACTGCGCCTATGGCGTAGTCTGATGCGTCTGTAGTGAGAGTGCAAGTTTTGTCGAAATCCGGATATTTTAGAACCGGTCGTTCGACGATTCTTGCTTTTAGGTATTCGAATACTGATTGGCATTCGTTTGTCCATACAAATTTCTCGGACTTTTTCAGTTGTACGGTTAGTGGAATAGCAATCTTCGCAAAATCGCGGATAAACCGTCGGTAGTATCCAGCGAGTGCGACAAACTGCTTAATTCCTTTTTTGTCTTTCGGTATCGGAAAGTTTTTTACTGCGTGGATGTTGTGAGTATTTGGTCTAACGCCATCTGAGGATATGATGTGTCCCAAATAGGTCACTTCTCTGTTTAGGAAGTGGCATTTCTCTGTTTGTAGCGTTAGCCCCGCTGAAGTTAAGCGTTTTGCTAAGGCTTTGAATTTGTTTTCGTGTTCTGTCATGTCTTGTGCGTATATTACTATGTCGTCTAAATAGACAAATAGGTCTGTGCCTTGTAGTCCGGATAGTACGACGTCCATCAACCTCTGAAAGGTTGCTGGCGCGTTTTTGAGTCCGAATGGCATTCGATGGTACTCGTAATGTCCATTCGGGGTTGAGAAAGCTGTTTTATGTTTATCAGCTGGGTGCATCTCGATTTGATAAAACCCGGACGCCAGATCGAATGTCGAGAAGTAACGGGCGTTACCCAACTGGTCCAATATATCAATGATATTTGGGAGTGGGTACGCGTCTGGCGTGGTTTTATCGTTGAGTTTTCGGAAGTCTATTACGATTCTCCATTTTTTGTTACCTTTTGAGTCTGGTTTTTTGGGAACGACCCAAACTGGAGAGTTGTAAGGAGAAAGGGATGGTTGTATAATTCCCTTGTCTAGCATATCGTTGACCTGATTTTGTATCTCCTTTTTGTGTACCTGTGGAAACCTATATTGTTTTGTGTTGATCGGTCTGTCATCCGTTGTATGGATCTCGTGTTTTGTTAGTGTCGTATGACCTAGCCGATCTCCGGGTAACCAAAATAGATGTTGGTATTTTGAGACCAATTCAAGCACGTGGTCTCTCTCTGTTTCGTTAAGGTGATCCAGTTGTAGAAGTGCTCGAAGGGCTTCGAGCCTGGATTGATCGTCTAATTGTATCGAGCATACCTCCGCACAGTTCTCATTCTGAGAATCGCGGTAGTCGCTCACTGTGAGATTATTGATCGGTTTTTTTGAGATTGCCTCTACCGGGATTAGCTCAACTGTTGGAATTTCTAGATTAATTTCGCAATTGTGCGAATTAATCGCGCAAAGATACGCGATTCCGTTGGTGTTTTTAACGAGCGCGTTACCTAAGTAAAGACGATAACCTACGTCCATTCTTGGGATATATCCCTCCTCGAGATCGGTTGGTTTTAGTCTGACAGGTACAATAAGCTTTGACCTGCCAGGTATTGTTACTCGTTCGAAGCTCTCGAACGGAATTCGATAGCCAGCGAATGTTATGCAGGCTTCGCTGTAAAGAATATCGGCTGGAGTCCCCCTGAAGAAGACGTCGCCGAGTATAGCGTCCTGCGTAATCGGGAAAAAGTCTTCCACTAAGTGGAACTCGACTTTAAATTCCTTAATTCTCAGGTAGCATCTACCGAGTGTTTTTGCTGTACCGTCTGTTATCCCGTTAAGCTCGTATATTAGCGTCGGATCCACTTCCGTACGCAAGCCGAGGAATGATTGTTTTAACAGGTTTATTTCCGCTCCAGTGTCGGCGAGAAACAAAGCCTGTTTAGTGAATAGATTTGGGGACTCTAAGGTCACCGTTGGTGGTTTGTGCCGTCGCGACAATCCTAACTTAATTGTCGCTTTTCTAATGGTTATACTACCGTCTGTATTTTTTACATGATTAGTACCTATATATTTTACAGGTTTGATTTCGATTTGCGCCTTGTTTGCGTCTTTTATTAGTTTGTCGTTGACGAGCGCTCCGGTGTCCGACCTCTCGTCGCGCTGTCGCGAGAGGCGGATCTCTCGTTTTTTTGAAGCACGCGTTCGAAAATCTGCTCGATTTGCGTTGCATCGAGACTCGACTGGTGATCTGATTTTCGCGAGTTTCGACCGCTGCTCGGGTTCTGTCTTTCTCGCGAGTTTTCTCGGCTATTTCGGTCACGCGAATTGTCCCGATTATCTCGGTCGCGTGAGTTATTACGATAATTACGCTGTTGCGAATTGTTTTGGTTATTTTGATCGCGCGGATTGTTTTGTTGCGGGAAATTTTGGTAATTGCGGTTCCACGAGTTGTTTTGTTGTTGGTTATTTTGATAATCGCCCGAGCCATCACGATAATTTTCGCGTGAATTGTTTTGATAGTTATTTCGCGGATTATTGTGGTAGTTTCCACGGGAATTGTTTTGATAATTGTTTTGGTAGTTTCCGCGTGAATTGTTACGGAAACCCCCGCGTGAATTATTTTGACAATTCCCGGGTGGTCCGTTTTGATAGTAGCTGGGCGAATTATTTTGATAATTACCGCGTGAATTGTTTTGGTAACCGCCACGAGTATAATTCTGGAAGTTTCCGCGAAAATTGTTTTGGAAATTACTCGGTGAGTTGTTACGGTATTGGCGGCTGTTGACGCGTGTATTCGTATTTTCGCGTAATTGTTGCACGGCGTAGCATTCTGATGTTGAATGCGTAGGGTTTTCGCGGTGGATCTCGCAAAATCTTTGTCCGTTGTTGTCGGTTAGTTGTGTAAACCGAACTTTCGCTTTTTCCGGGCTTTTGTCCCTAGTTTCCGATTTATCGCGTTTTCGTCCCTGGTGTACGTTTTGTCTACGTACGAGTTCGTTTTCGATATTTAGCGCTTCGTCGACTGCGCTGTCGAGGGTTATGAAATCTTTGTGCATAATGATATTCGCAATTTGGTCGAAAAGACCGCGAATAAAAGCTTTTATAACGGTTCGTCGAACTTCGTCGGTGCGGTTATGCAGGTACTGCTGCTGATTTTCCGCTCGGTAGACTTCTTTTAATCTGTTTTCAATTTTAATTGCGATTTTTCGCGTGCGCGTCGCGTAATCGAGTACCGATTCGTTATAATTTTGAGAATTTGATTTTAATTCTAGTTCGAGGTCCGATAATTCGACCGGTTTTTCGAGCGCATTTCTGAGATCTCTCAGGAGTGGCTCTAATGTATTATATGCTTTGGCATCGGCGATATCTGCGGCGACTCCCGACAATTTAAGTTGGATGATTTCGAGGAGTTGTGGCTGATCGTTTTCTGAAATGATTTTCGCAGCTTTTTTACAAGCGCGTGTAAAATCGTTCAGCGGTATATTTTTTCCGTTGAAACTGGGTATGAGGTTTTGAACATCGCGGAGCGTTATCGAGCTGTTATTGTTCGCCATCGCGAAGTATGTTCGCGACGGGAGTCGCTCGGTAGACAACGCTCGGCGATGTAAATTATTTTCGCTGTTTGCTCGCGCGGGGCGCTGAGGCGGTTTTTGTGAAGCAATTTTGGTGTAGTTTTTGAACTACCCAAGTAATTTAAAAAAACCAATAATTTAAATAAATTTTTGTTGTATTGCTGCCGCCTGACATGAGGCGCAAAAAATTTTTTTTTTTTTTTGAATATATGTATGTGTATGTTAGTTATATAGTATATAGGTATTTTATTTTTCCCCTTTTTTTTTTTTTTTTTTTTTTTTTTTTTTAATAATATGCCTTTATTCTGCTGCTGTTCAGCTTGAGGCGCAGCAAAAAAAAAATTTTTTTTTTTTGAATATCGGTTATTATTAATGTTATATATATGTATATATATATTTTGTTATTATTTTTATTTATTTATTTATTTATTTATTTGTCGTTGATAATTATTAATTTGTGTTGGTATTTTTTGTTTCGCTGCCATCCGGTGTGGGGCGCGTTTGGGATTATAAATTTTTTTGCTTATTATTTCTTTTTGTAAATATGTGTATATATGTTTATTGGTTATTATTATTATTATTATTATTTTCTCATTATTTCTATTCATTAATATGTATTATATATTTTTTCTTATTTCGCTGCCGTCTGGGATGAGGCGCGCGAAGAGAGAAAAAAAAAATTTCTTCTCCTTTCTTTCCTTTTTTTTTTTTTTATTATTTCTCTTTTTTTTTTTTTTCTATTTATTTATTTATTTATTTTTTTTATTTATTTATTATTATTATTTTTATTTATTTATCTATTTAAGGGAGGGTGTGGATATGTTAGTTAGTGTTTTTTTTTTTTTTTTTTTTTTTTTTTTTTTTTTTTACGTACCCCTAGCGGTCGCACGCTTTTTACACGCGTCGCGTGTCGGCGCTCGGTTCCCGTGGAGCCGTGAAAGGGGAAAAATTTCCTCTTTCTTTTTTTTTCTTGTTCTTTCACTCTTTTTTTTTTTTTCCAATAAGACAAGTAAAAAAAAACACTTAAAATAAGTAAAATAAAGGGTACTTACGTTGCCACGAGGATTGCGAGCAACAGTCGCATATATTATAGATTCTCCTCTTCGGGTTTCCTTCTTTTATCCTTCCTTTCTTCCTTCCTTCTAAAACCCTTTTTCGGAGCTGGGTGGTACGTCGGTCGGTAGGACGGGTCGCGTCGGTGCGGCGGATCGATGCCGCGGTCGATGACGGCTCGATGCTGATAAAGGCGGCTGCTGCCGTTGAACGAGAAAAAATGTTCCTCGACGGTCGGTCACCCCCGACGTCTCGCGCCCGCTCGCTTGTTCACTCGACACTTGCACGATTCCGTTGTCTTTTTTTTTTTTTTTTTTTTTTTTTGCACTGTCTTTTTTTTTTTTTTTTTTCTTTTTGTGTTGTGTTTTTTTTTCTACGTTTTTCACTGTTTGTTTTTCTTTTCACTGTATTTTTTTTTTTCACTTTATATCACTTTTTTTTTTTTTTTTTTTTTTTTTTTAATGTGGACGTGTTTATTTGGTAGGACCGCTTCTGACACCATGAGACGGATGGTCGATTGCGGAAAGTAATTAATGTTCGAGGTGTTATATATATTCGTAACTGTTTATTCGGGAGTAACGGTTCGAGAGTAACGGAGAGTGTACCGCTTGGCAGCTCGAGCTGGACTGATGTGAAGCGGGCGTGAAGCCGAGGGCCTGACGCGCGCTTCACAAAGGGACAAAGTCGCGACAGAGTGTCGCGACGCCCGCGATAAGGCCCGTCTCACGGCTCTAAGCCGTGCGGCCGGATGCAGATAACCCGGGAGGGCTTCTGCGTATTAAACGCAGCGGAAAAGTAACACCGCTGCGTTGGTGAAAGGTAATAAGAGGCTGGAGCCGTTACATGTAATTGTAAAAAAAAACTGGCACGCCAAGTTTTTATTTGTCAAGATTTTTTGCATCTTGTATTTTTTTTTTAGATTGTTTTGATAAACATATTTTTCGAAGAATTTTTTTGTATGTACTACTACTTGGCTGGTTTGATTTGATTTCTTTTCGATTTTTTTTTATTTTTTTAGATTTTGAAACACATTTTTTTTTTTTTTTTTTTATTTCTTCGATGAACGTCTTTTTGGAAGAATTTTTTTCCTAAGAGACTGTTTTGATAAATATCTGTTTTGGCAGATTTTTTTATTTTTAGGAGGTTTTTTTTATAATTTTTTTCCGAACGCGAATACAATTTTTAAGTACTTGGCGTACCTTTCACTTAAAAAAAAAGTATTTTTTGCTTTAATTTCACCTATTTTTGACATCCAGCCATGTAGTTTGATTAATTATTACCAACAGGGAATAAACCGAATCACCTTCCTGTAAAATATACAATTTCCCAAAAAAAATATGCGTAAAATTTACAGACATTTTTGTAAAATGCCTCTTACGGCTGAGAAGAAAATCTGTTCTTTATATACAAAAGTTTCATTCGCCCCTATCAATTATACAATTCGTTTCTGTCGTTCCCATCAAACGGTGTTAAAAATCTCATATCATAGGAAAATAAATGCTAACAGACCTTTGCTTCCGCATGAGATTTTTAACACCACTTGATGGGAACGACAGAACAAAATTATATAATTGATAGGTGCGAATGAAACTTTTGTATATAATGCAACCGTAGCTTCACTAGACAATGGAATTCGCCGTACGGTTGTCTCCTGGTCGTAGTCCCGATCGACTTCGAGCTTCCTAGGAAGCAGAGAGCGGGCCTCAGGACCGTTTCCCGTTTTCCCTGGGCACGCAAAACGCGGGCCTGTGGCCGTTATCTGTTGTGCCTCGTGAGCGCCCCTAGGGTCTGCCGGCAGCTAGGAGCGGACCAATTCGGCCGTTTCCCGTTTGCCTCCAGGAGCTGGGCGTGGGGTTTCTCGTACCCGTTGCCCGTTTCCCGGCACGCACCCCCTGGAAATCCCTATGCTAAAGACAGCGTCGTCGTTCGTGCGCGATAGCGACGTTGGGTAGGATAGATGCGGGTAATGCCGCGCTAGGAACTGTCAGGCTTGTACATTAGAATTTGGTTTTATTCCAGACAGAGCGATACAGGTATTTTATCGACAGCCCGTTCTGCTCGAGCTCCTCGAGCCAAGTGGCGATCTCGCTCTCCGCTTCGAGGTCCCTGGCTCGCTGCTCCGCCGCTCGTGGGGGCCTCAGCTTGTGGTGGTAGTGGGGGCCTCAGCTTGTGGTGGTAGTGGCTGTCCTCCTCCGTGGGGGTAGCGGCCTCGCTGCTGGCGCTGTCGCTTCGGCGCGCACATTCAAACCGTTGCAATAAAGGACAGATTTTCTTCTCAGCCGTTAGAGGTTCAAATGAGAAAAAATTGTTTCGTCTGCCTGTGAGGGCTTTGATCTTAGCTCTCAGTACAATAATTTATTTTTTGCTATTTTTCTGACAGCTAAGATCAAAACCCTTGCAGGCAACCGATACATTTTTTTCTCATTTGTTGAATCTCTTACGGCTGAGAAGAAAATCTGTCCTTTATATTCAAAAGTTTCAATATTGTTCAATATTCAAAAGTTTCAATTGAAAAATTGTGCAAACCCTGAAGCTCTCTTGTAAGGCACGATATTGGAGAGGTGGTCTAATTACAATCTTGTTTATACTGATGGTTCCAAATCTGAAGATAGATGTGGGGCTGCTTCTCTTCGGCTTCTACCGGGGCTTGCCATTTCATGTCACTTCTCGCTGAATGCGTCGCTGTCTACCTTTTCGACAGAGGCGGTGGCTATTTGGCGGGCTATTCGACATTGCAGAAGGAATAATATTAAACTTATTGCTTTATTCTCGGATTGCTTGTCGGTTTTGGCTGACATAGCTAGACCGGGTTTTTTGCCGTCTCGTAATTATATTATTTTAGAAATAAGACTCCAGATAACGCTTCTAATGGACCAAGGTGGTTGTATAGATTTAGTTTGGATTCCAGCTCATCGAGGTATTCTGGGTAATTCGTTTGTAGATTTGCTGGCTGCCAATAGACGTCGTTTTGCGCTTAATCCTGTAAATTTGAATCTGAAAATCCCAATATCGGATATGATTGCGGAGTATTGCCGAATGATCAAAATGCTATTCTGGATGCTCTTGTCTCTATGCAGACTTCTGTTAGTGCCGCTGGTTACTTCCGCTCTCTTGATCGGTGGAATGGTGAAGCATGGTGGCTTAATTCTAGGGAAAGCAGAAGGATCATCTTTTCGATTTCTCGGATCAGAACGTTTCACTGTAAGGTTAATTCATATTTTTTTAGATTTAATATGACTGATTCGGAGTTATGCGAGTGTGGTCAGACACCCCAGGATGTGGATCATCTCTTCTGAAATTGTGACCGTCTTGTGGTTCAGCGAGAGACTCTATTAAGGGAACTTAGGAGGCTAGGAGTGGGTCCGCCGTGCTCTGTTCAGTCTTTAATTAGAACAAGTCACCGGCACTTGTTTGCTGTTATTCATTTTATATCTAGTCTCGAGTCAGTTCCATAATTTGGGTTAAAGTTTGTACTTGTCTAATCTTCTTCATATTGCTGTTTAATCCTTGAGTAGTTGTATTTTGTCCAACCTTGTGGTTGTTTTGTCTTCCTTTTGCACAAAGTGCATTTTTCCTCTAACAGAAGAAAAGTTCGTTCTGGTGCCCTAATATCTTTGCCGCTGGTCTCTGCGGGAGTCTCTGCTGGGGGAGTGGATAGCTTTGAACGTCCGCTCTTCTCATGTCTGGGGGTTCTGCTGCGGCCTAGTGGAACGACATCTACAATGTGCATTTAAACTACACTATTGAAGAGAATGGCACAGGTCTCCGCCAGGGAACGAGCCAGCATCGGGCAATAAAATTAAAAAAAAAAAAAGTGCGGGGGAATTCCGAGAATCTGATCAAAGGATCGATTCCGAGAATTAAGAAGCTCGCACCCAGGAACATGACCAGCCAAATTTCATGAAATACGAAATCGGCCGATGCGAATTAGAATCGTCACAGAGACAATGAACGGGGTTCCCGATATACGAGCATGCCAGATTGATCGACATTTCCGTGATAATGAAAAGGGGGCGGGGGGGAAGGGCAATAAAATTAAAATTCCGCTGACTATCGAACGGAGAGCTGTGACAGCGCAAATAGTACAACAGTAACATCGAAAAGAGAAGGACAGGCATGAAGTAAAGTGAAGAATATAAGTGGTGAAAGAGAGAAAAAATAAAAAAAACGGGGTGAGTACTGTAACAAAATATTCAGGAGAAAAAGGGTTGCCCGAAGGCTGCTGTGACACGACGAAATAGAGAATTGTTTTCATATTATAGGCCACCGTATTTTGAAGTATAGGTTGCCGATTGTCCCCCTCCCCCCCCCGTTACCGAGTTAGCCAAGAGCCGAGCGACGATGAGCGAGCGCTACCGAGTCGACGAGGCCCCGCTCGGGGTGACCAACTCAAGGAGCCGTACCGCCACGACCGAAGGAGGGAAGGACGTTCGTACAAAGGGGTATGATATCATCCCTTTGGTTTCACCGAACGTCGTCTGGAGATCGTGGAGGCCCGTCCGACCTATTCGTCACGGCAGAGTCTTCCGATCGGCTTTCTCCCCTCGATCAAAACGACGGGGAGTAGAATAGGCCGATCTCAAACGGATGAAATGAAGCACCTCTGCCTGAGCGGTGACGATCCGGGAAACGGGATAGAAGTCGACGTCGAGGAGCGAGAGAGACGGAACAACAACACGGTAACCGCTTGCTCTGTCCAGTGCTCGAGGCATAATCACGTGCTCCCGAAACCCGAGGTGACGAGAGGAGAGGAACCGAGGTGCGAGTCCGATCTCGTCACTTCGGCGCAACCCATTGTAGCGACAGCGTGTCGTATTTTTGCCCTCCCACGAGTAATTAGTTAATATTGTGAATTAAGCGATCAGTGTGATATCGAGTGAGTGAGACAACTCCCAAAGCCCTCCCCTACCCTTTGGAAAGCCCTTGACGCATCCCCGAGTTCTCCAAGCCCGAATATTCATTATTTGTCCTCGATTATCTTCGTTAATGAGCCACGTGCGCGGTGAGACGCGTTGTAAAGAATCTGGCTCCGTCGTTGCGTTGTATAGAGTCAGGTTGTTCCGATAATATTTCTCTCCCCACCCAACGAAATTACCAATTACCCACAGTATTATCCCCCCAATTGTTTTGGAACATCCCCCCCCCCCCCTTTCCCCTCTTGTCTTGTGTGTGCGAAAGTGAGACACGGCGAACCGGTGTTCGTGTAATATCGAAAGCGCGTTTTCGCGGCGCGACGCCGGCGAAAGAGTCAAGCCGAGTACACGTAAGTTTTTCAGTCGTTTTTCATAAGTCCCGATTTTGCCAGTTATATCGAGTCACGCGTGTCACAGCAGTGCCCCGCGAATTACCTAGACCCCCTCGTCCGAACCCGGACAAGCTCTCCCGGAGCAGGTAATAATTAAGAGCCGTCGAGGTCGATACGAACCCTTTTGCTACCCTGAGATTATTGTTATTCGAGTCATCCCCCTTCTTCTTTTTGGTTGTCGATTGAAAGAGAAAATTCGAAGTCGCTGTGAAAGCGACTGGCGCCCATTACAATTAAATTCGGATTTTCCACACTGTCAATAAATAATTATTTCCTTTCATTTTATTTTCCGAGTCATTACTTCACTTCGAGTTCCCTCTCCTCTTTTCCCTTCCCACCGCGTTGGAGCGAAATAAAACCATTACAGTACAAACCAAGAAATATAACGGAAGAAAATAGTAAAATAAAATAGGATGAAATAAAATAAAGTAAACTTGCACTGATAGAAAAAATGAGAAGAAAAAAACGGACAGATAAGGACAAATATAAAATGGCAACGTTCCGGAATTTTCCCGCCCAAAACTTGGAAGGGAGCTATCCGGGAGTGACGGTAATTGCCGTATAGAATCCTTGTCTGATATACGTACATCTCCCGGACCCAGAACGAAGGAGGACTCAGATTTTACACCGGTATGACACAATCCATCTAAACCACCCGGAAGTACATCGCCTCCTGGAAGAGGAAGTCTTCCCTAGCGCCCCGGTCCTCGTACGACACGAAGGACGTTTCTACCGGGGGGTGGTAACAGCGGAAAGAGACGAAGACGGAAATGCAACAGTGTGGCTGGGCAACTGGACGCTCTCGCTACCGGCAATACTTGACGAGCTGTACGCGGTGCCTGGGGAATACTTGCACCTGGGCTTCCAGGCGATCGTGTGTGGTCTCCACGCTACACAACCGGTCATCGGAGAATGGAGGCCAGAGTGTAGACGCCGTGTGGGTGTCCCTGGAAGTCCAAGCGACAGATTAATGATGGCAGGCCGGTGTCAATGGGGAGAAAACCCCGCAGTGTTCTCCTGGGGGCAGGGAGGAGGGCTGTTTTGCGACCTCACCTAGCTCCCGTGGCACTACTGGGCAGCCCGGGGACCGGGGCGGGACAAAGAAAGTGACAACGACGACACCACCGACGAGGCTAGCGGGAGAGAAGACGACGACGTGGAACTGATGGACGAGGAATGGGAAGAACTGATAGCCAACAGCGAATTAGATGAGTGGTATAGGACCGAAACGCCAACGGACGAGGACATCGCAGAAGAAGAAATGGATTGGGAATTGGGCGAACCAAACGAAGAAGAATGAGATGACGGAAAACGACAAGTATAAAAAAAATAACCCAACATGTACAAAACGTAACGAAACAAAAAAAACATGTAAAATAAAGTAGACGAACAAACAATATAAAAAAGATTTTTTTTTTCCACAGACCAAAAAAAAACAATATAGAAATTTTTTTTGGACATGACTGGCGGGACTCGAGACGAGCCTCTCCGGTAATGTGGGGGAGGACGAGACGCCCCTACATATTTAAATAGAATAATTATAATAAATATTCGCCCTGTGCGGCCCCGGTAGCGAACACCGAGAGACCCGGGAGCCGCGGTAAGCCGAGAGAACACCGACAAGCCCGAAGAGGCATAAGCGGTGCCATCCGACGTGAACGCAGAGATATACAACCACGAGAAATCGGAAGCTCAGTGGCGCCGTCCGGCGGAATCGCTGCGAAAGCTCGATCAAGGTCAAGTTGTCGAGAAAAGAAGGACAAATCGGCCCCGCCTATTGGATGAAAGTGTCGACAACCACCGAAATGGACGACACCGACTGAGTACACGATTAGCCCGGTGGATAACACCGGATAATCGTCACTGTAATATCGTCTCGGGATTGGAGGGTGAAGAGAGAATCATGCTGTCAACCAATGCGAAAAAAGTAATAGGCCCACCGCCGCAGACTCGAGTCGCCAGAAATCTGCCAAACCGACGGAGTGGTAGACCAAAATCGGTGTATAAAAGAGGGCGATTTCGACAGTCGACCATCAGTTCAACGGATCTAATTTACCATCAGCCAGCTCTCCAGGACTAAAAGTGAAAAGTAAAAGTGAAAAGTGAATAATAGTGAAATTAGTGCCGAATTGGACTTATAAAAATTTATGCTAAACTGGACTTATAATTTTCATGCCGATTCGGGCTTATGAAATTTCTGTCATGTGCTAAAAATAACTTATAAAACTTCTGTGATGTACGAAAAATAACTTGTACAATTTGTGTCAAGTTGAAGAAATAATTTAGGAAATTTGATACAAGAAATAACTCATAAAATTTAGTGCAAAAAGTGACTTATAATTTTGGTGCTAAGATCCGAAGAACGACTTATAAACTTTCATAAAAACGAAGAAAAATAACTTGGAGAACTAGTGCTGAGTGCGGAAAAGACTCGTAAACAATCTCGAGTGACGTGAAACAATACAATTCAACAATGAGATAACACTCCGAGCGACTCGGTCAGATTACCAAAGTGACCGGTCAGAAAAGTTATAAGTACCAGAGTAAAAAACGCATTAAGACTTCAAAGGTTCGAAAAAGGCACATCCAGGGCCAAATTCACCCCTCAGACGGACCCTGTGAACTCAGCTAAAGGTAAAAACGCGTAATTCTTTAATAAACATTGATCGAAGATCGCGAAGTGAGCGAGCTGTCACCGACGTTCGTCGCGCCGTGACGTCACAGTGGGAGCAGCAGAGCGCGGCGGCCATCTTGATACCGCGACCACCGAAAGCCCGCACTCACATGAGCAGTACGATTTCCTTGCGAATAACGATTTACGGCTAAACTATATCGAACATCAAAAAATGAAACGATCCGATAAAAAGTGAAAGAAAGGGGGTGAAACCTGAGGTGAGGACTGTAATTCAAGTAAATAAATAATCTTTTATCACATATTTTGTTACCAACACACCTGAATTAATTAACTATTCCGAGCGTTGATAAATAAAGCGAGCCTATTAAAACGAACAGAAAAAGGGTGAAATCTCACTGAAGCTTGTAAATTGAAAATAAAGAACAATATTTAACCATATAATCATCTCTGACACACCATAATTAATTCCTAGACGCTCGAGTCCCCGAAATCCCTTTCCTTTATAGGAGGCGCGGGAATACGGAAAATTATTGTAAGAAGCTAAGCTCCTGTTACAGGGTAGATCGCCGTCTACAACCGGTTTTCTCATCGCGGTATTTACTCAATTTGCTCATCGGTTCTGTTCAGCTTGATAAATCTCATTCCGGTCAAACGTATCGTCATTTCGTGATATCGTTTGCGCTCACTCATAACGCGAGTGATTCTCTCGGTCACGCAATACGCGTAGTCACACATCAAAGACTCACGTTCTCAACACGTGGTTCGGGACTTTACAGACTCGCGTGCCTTTTCTCACCCGACGGCTAACGCGATTCTCATATAATTAAATTGGTTCATCGGAGTGTGCTCTCTTGGACCGCTCATCATTATTATTATTGTTATGGTTTTGCACATCTCATTTTGTACAGTGTTTTTGTGCATACTTTCTATCGTTCTGTTGCTACAAATAAAAAGAGGTTATTTTTCACTGTTAACGTCATTGTGGATTTATTTACCCCCGTTCCGCTATATCTCATCCTCGGCAATTCTCAAACCGCGAGGAATCAATATTTGCTGCGGTTATTCCTGATTATCGGCGACCATTCACAAAGCTTTTCCAGAGAAGGAGAAATATTATTTTTAATTGCATCGGCACATCAAGTTGAGAATTTGAAGTTCGAGAATCGAAATAAAATGAGTTTTCATTTCTCGACGAGAATAATTAGAATCGAGAAAAAATTTCTCTCGGTATTTGTACAAGAGTCGGCAATAACTTTATGTCGGGTTGTCGATACGATACAAGAGACCACACATTCACGTATTAACTCGTGTCGTGGTATCACTAGGTACCATATTTCATGGATATATGATTAAAAGCTAAAGTAGCTGGTAGCAACTGTGCACAAGGCGCATGTCACGAGAGAACTGAATCGCCGTAGATACGAATATGACGATGGGATGCTACTGCGCAAGAGCGTTCCCAATATATATATTTTTTCTGTGGATAGAATTCAAGTCACATGTGTCATTATCTATAAAACGCACAGTGACCGCGGTGCGGAAAGTTGTTTCGACGATTCCGCTGTCTTCCTCATGTATCACACGCGAAAAGAGATGAATAAAGAAAATGATTTCGAGAAATCCAGAAGTTAGTCGATCTCATCGAACTACGGCGCCAGTAAAGTTTTAGAGAGGGTGCATAGAATATCACTTATGACGTTGTGTGAGTTCAGTTGTCGATCAACCATGGACGAGTCGAGATCAAAGAACCTCTCTTGGAACGAGGATACCAGCTACGCCCTCGGGCTGTATCGGCAGATTGGCCGTAGTTTAGGCATTTGGCCATTAACGTGTCACGAATTTAGCTCGAAATTTATATTCGTCATCGCCATTATTTTGCAAGTATGTGATGGTAACTATCTTCGGGGTAAAATTTTGTAAACATTAGATGACCGCGAATTTCCAAACAGCATAATTCTAAACAACCACATGTTTCCAAAAGTGCTAAACGCGTAAATCCAATTCGATCCCTTTCTCGAGGTCCGTCTACCTGTCCAGTGGCGAGACAAACGAGTCCTACCCTGTTACTATTAGCTAACGAAATCGTCGCTGCTAGAAACACGACAAACAGAAAAGAAAAAAGTTCTATCGACTCTTCCTACTCTACAATTTCTCGTATTCGAGCATCGGATATATTTTGTCATTTTGCTAAAAAGCAGAAGCTTTTCTATACGACAGTATCAAGGTGCGCCAGTTTTGTGTTTTAATCCAATTTTTCGTGCGCTTATAGAAAAAAAGGTTTATTCTTCTTAGGAAAAAAATTAATATGGAAGCAATGCTGAAATTGAGCTTGTACTTCTTTCAATATCATATTGAATTTCATCAAGTTATGCTGTCAAAATTGTTAGAAAAGTTAATAATCCCGTGAAATAATAATCGGTTATGACTTTATTAGATGCAGCCTCTTTCTTAACAGAGCGAATTTTTTAATATAGTTTTTGGCCCAAGCATTAATATGATTTTTTTTTCATTCAGTATAATTGAGGAAACATTTACTGCATTTCCGAACCAAAAAATTTATATTTCTTTCACTAACAGCAGCTGAGAATATATTACACGCATAAATACTTTCACAGCGCGACTCATGGCATGGACGTTTGAAAATTGACATTTTTATTCCAGAGCAAAATGAAGTATTATGAATACATTGAATATGGCATACGAGTTTCATGCAAAAAAATTGATCAGGACACAAATAATATTTGTTAACTTTAGTGGAGCAGGAAATTAAAGTAGTACCGCTGCGGCAACCTCAACCAAAAGTTACATATCCTGTGCACATTTAAAGGGCCTATATTTCGAACGATGCATAGTAAATAAATCAGTGAAGCACATAATATTGATGTAGTGCTAATAGAGAACGCAATGGATATCATCTACTGTCGTAAAATGTATTCTATTAAGTGTTTTTGGTTTACTGATGCGAGTAAACTTTTTGCGCGAACTGTCCGGCCCAAGCCCCAATCCATGGAAACATTTGCGTATCCAGACGACGCACTCTCTTGTGTGCGCGTGCGAATGACGATCACGGCAACGTCGCAAAATCAGCTACTGCCAACGAATGCTAATGCGCGTCTCTAGTCAAGTCTACGTGTTGTCAGTAAAAAATATTTTTGTCGTAAATTAATTTTTTAAGAGTAATATTCACTTCTTACCGTAAAGATAAGAACGAATTAATATATGTTTTTTTTATAAGTTGAAAGAAAGAAGACTGTTAATATTAGCAGAATATATTTGCAGTAACAACTACACTTTTAAGTTTTTCCTCTACTTCCTCAACCTCCATTTTTGTTTTCGTCTGAAACCGATAGACTATGAGCCTAGTATGCGCTGTTCAAGCTGGGTGCCACAGTCATGCGTACACTATTGCCGTGTCGTCGTTCCATTCCCCCTCCCCGCGGAGGTTCACTCCCAAAATATATCAAACAAAACGAAAAACGTCGTGCTTCTCAAGGTTATATTTTTGAAATTAAGCGGTCAATCATTCTCAATTTTTTCAGATTATTCGTGTAACCCCACTCTAACTTCATCTCGTTTTTTATACATTTCTTGAAATTAGTTTTGACAGTGGGAATTTTTATGTATCGTTTAGCGTAGCGTCGGCCATACGTTCCATGTTAATCGAGCCAACTTTGCGTGTAAATATCTCGGCTTCGAAGCGGTCAATGTTATTAAAATTTTACAAGTGTTTGAACGAAGTTTTCAAGAGCGTGTATGCCGAGTTTCATCAAATTCTTGAAAAAAGTGTTCCATAGAAGTACTACCTTAAATGCATATAAAATCCGTTTTGTATAAAACGGGAGTTTCACGGATATCCATAAAACAAAGAGGAGAATGAACTCATATTTAAAGTCAGAATTCAGTTTCAAAACTGCGACTGGTATTGCGATATACATGGAGTACATTCCTGCGTTCTTAAATGACAGTCATTTTTACAGATATGTATATCTACGCGCTACGCTTGACAGGAACCGGGAAATTGTGTACGGTAAGGGACAATGGGCAGGTACTTGGGCAGGCATTGAGGCATTCAACTTACGCGGTCGCGCCTTATTGGCTTTGCTCCCGTTGTTAGGAAAAATGCGGTCGTGTATTGTACAAACATGCTCTATGCTAATATACAATTGGCAATGAGTAAATAAATGGTTTAGTGAAATATATGAATGATGCTGATACAAATTGAAATTATAAATGATTAAATTTATTATGGAATAATATATTTTCCAGATGAATGTGGCGTACAATTTAATTCGCGAGTTCACGAGTGGCTGCATAGAAACTTCCAACGCCACAGATTTTCTTGCTCTCCTAGCGGCGGATATCTCGTGTATGCTAAAGACCTGCGTCATTCGTATACACTGGAAAGATATGTATCGTATAGTGGATTCCGCTGTGAGAGACTGGTCGATCGGTCGCGACGACATGTCTCGTGAAATAATGTATAAATATGCCTACCGAGGGAGATTAATTTCGGTGATTCCATTGAGCATGGCGTTGTTGTCTCTCGTCCCAATGTTTCTATACTCACCGCCGACTCTCGGAAAAACTGTACATGACGGTTCAGAGACGAACAATATGAGTATCATTGAAATGAGAAATCTACCTATGGGTACTGGATGTTCCGTAATCCATTTGCCAAACTTTTGGTACCTCGCTTTCTATATTTATCAATGCATTCAACTCGTATGTATGTGCTTCTGTAACTTGGGCTGCGATGCTGTCTTCTTCGGTCTCAGTATACACCTCTGCGCACAATTCAAACTCCTGCGGATCAACATCGCGGGATTAGGTCAGCTACCCGCCAAAGAAGGCAATTGGGAGGATATAAGAGCTTTGATCGAGCGACATAATCATTTACTTTGTCTTCTCAATCTCGTGGAAGATATTTTTAATGTTATTATACTTGGAATCCTAGCTGCGACTGGCTCACACATAATTCTCTTGGGTATGGAATGATCAATTATACTTTCAGCCTACTTTTATGTTATTACCAGAAATTCATATGGGCATTTTCTTGATTTATGAAAGTCGAAGGGTCGAACACTTAAATAATTTAATATGTTTGGTAAAAACAAAAAAAGTTGAGATTTCAGTGTGAGAGTACGTAAAATGGACGAAACCATTTGCATAAAAATTGATACCTTATTTCATTTGATGAGATTTTTAATTCTTAAAAAAAGGTGATTGCTATAACTTTCGTAATGTTCAGGTTGTCATCATAAGACTGCATACAAATACAAAAAAACACAACTGCATACAAATATAATATATCAATTAAGGCTTTTTGGTATTGCCCTTGTCCGAATTTATTCAGGCAGACAAATTTTATGAAATTTTGATTTTGTTTGCAAAATTATCAACAAATGCTCTAATTCTATTAAATACGGTGATATTTTGTTCAAATTTACCAAGTAAATTGACCAACACTGTCAAATGTTTGGGTTTATGTATGATTAATCTCTAAACAACTAACCGTTTAAAAATTATAACGTTTTGATATTTTTGAATTCTTTGAAGAAATTGTATTTTTCTAATGACCGAGGTGTCTGCATCAAATATTGCATTAAGAGTACATTGAGTTGCAAATTCGTGATCAAGGGAGCAAAATACATTAGACATGGTCTCGAAATGACGAATGATAAAAATTGACTTAGTGATTTTTTACGGTAAATTGTGCGGAAAATGTTGACCGTTTAAATTGTATATCATAAGCATAGTTTTCTCTGCGAGAGGGTCAACATTGGTTAACGAACTTTTTCATAGAGAAATTATGACAGTGCGTAAATTACTTTACATTTTTTCCTTGTTACGATTTACTCTCTTTCAGGAATTGAAATACTGTTTTCATTGCGGGACGGAGTTTTAATGACGGTGGTTTATTCGTCCATCGCCATAACTTGTCTCCTCATTCAGCTATATGCCTACTGCTTCATGGGGGATTATTTGGCGTCTCACGCAGAGGATTTGCGTACAGCAGCGTACAGCTGTACCTGGTACAATTTTCCATCGAGTCTAACGAGAGACGTTATGTTTGTGATAATGAAAAGTAGCAAAACTTATCAGCTAACGGCAGGAAAAGTTGTTCGCATAAATATGGAGAGTTTCACAAGTATCATAAAAACCATGGCGTCATTTTTCTCATTCATGAAATTAACCGTTGTAAAATAGAAATTTATTCCAGACATAATATACACGGCTTTACGGTAGAATCCGATGGTCTCTACTTTAATATACTTACTTTAAGCTTTCGTAAAGAACCATATTCTTTCATTAAATTGTTACGAAATAAATACACTCTTTTTATTATCCTTGATGAGAATCGACTATTGAACAATCATGCATGCTCGTCGATTAACAATATTTCATATTCACCAACATAGCGATTCAGGGTATTCAATCGTATAGGTGACCGAATGCTAATCAAGTCCCATTTCCAACGTAACTCTACGCGAAATCACCAGCATGCACCGACGCCCAATGCAGACAAAATGTACGCTTACGTGCAATTTCCGAATAAAAATACTTGAGTCGTATGCCTATTACGATTAAAGATGAATACAGTGTAAAGTTTCTTGACAATAATAAGGAAAATCCATCAGACAAACGTTTAATACACTCTTCCTAGTAAAGTGTCCTGGCTGAAAACTGTACAAATCGTTGAACGTCTCTACAACAACCCGATTTTAATACAACAGTTGGCAGTATATCAACAACATACCGAAAAAGATGTCAACTGTGCATCAATACAACTCGACACCAAAAAACTTTACACGCTACTACAAAATACTCGACAAATATATCCAAAGTATACCATACTTCATTCTATCTGCGATGGAAATAACTCGGAGACAGATCGTCTGTTTGAATGGCTTTTGTAACGGCCCCAGTCTCTCGAAATCATTACTTTATCGCGAGCAGTATTACTTTCCGTCGCATCTCCTCAGCTTCACGCCCGCTTCACGGTTCAGCTCCAACTCATGACGAGAACGGTACACTCTCCTCTATCTTCGACTAATAAAATACTTCACATTCATATTAAACCACTGAATTAGACATTCATTCAACCGCTGCCTGACTCATCGACCATCCATTACATGGTGTCACAACTGGTCTTACTACTCAAGCACGCCCTTACACATAATAAAAAGAATGTAATAAAAACTTCTTAACAACTTTTTTCTGAAAAAAAACCTGTCACTCGTGTTGAAGCCGGAGCTCACACCACACGGAATAAACAGTTGTGCCCGAGCCGCGCTCACACAGGAAAAAAAGAAGTGAAAAGTGCAAAAAACCCAACAGCGCACAAAACCATGGGATTAAACAAAAAAACAATACTGTGGAAAAAAGAGGAAAAACGAACAGTGACAAACAATGAAAAAATAAAAACAATTGAACAAGAAAGTGAAAAAAAATTGTTCATCAAGAACAACCGTATCGGAGTTTAGCTCACACGGAATAGTGAAAAGACCCGTATATACGTTAAAATAGGAAATTTATATTTAAAGAGTAGTTATAAAAATCAATACATGTGAGGCATTTTTTATCAACCTGACCATTTTTTCGGTCGACCGCTTGGAGGTTTTTTTTTTAAATTTGTCAGTTTGTAATACTACTTGAGAGGGGCTTGTTACGTTCAAGGTAGAGCAGAGCTCGTCCTCTCGCATAACAAATTAACCTCCGCGTGATGCGCGGAGTTTGTATGTATATTTTTGTGGGCCACTTCGCTCCGTCCCATACGGGCCCGGTTCTCGAGTGCCTGTAAGGGGAAAAACAAAAGGTTTCCGTGCAGAAACAAACAGAAATCGTTTAAAGGAGAAACTCACGTTAGCTATATTACTGTGACCAAACTACGGAAACGTGTAATGCGCGATAATGAGTTTGAATAATTAATAATCTGAATGTAAAACTATACTCCGAATCTATAGCTATACTTCTTCACGTATTCATCCACACACCGTACTTGATAACACACCAAAATCTTTTGCCAAAATACCCTAAGAAATGATCCCAACGAAAAATATCTTACGGGTAAAAATATCCTGATACACAAATATCCCGTGCTAAAAATATTCTGGTACACAAATATCCCATGATAATAATATCCCCATGGAGAATATCCTACTTTTCATCACCAATTCGAAGAAATAAAAAATACCTCAACTTAATATTTTTGTAACAGATGGTCGTTGCGGGTATAAATGATTGATTAGATGTTGTGACGTGGCACGTTACAAGTTCTTCCCGCTGCCTGGCTCGAAGGCCCACCACTCACCTAGGGAATAAACCGGAATTAGGACTACAATTTAAGCAACGAATTTTACCATTGTTAACCCTCTCCCCTGACTGACCTTCATCCCCTACCACCCCGTCAGACCTCATATTCACTCATCGAAGGCCCCGTCAGCCCTCCGATGCACCCACCGAAGACCCAGCGCAGCCACCGAAGACCCATCGCAGACACCGAAGACCCATCGCAGACACCAAAGATCCATCGCAGCCATCGAAGACCACCCTGGAGGGAAATGGACCCCCTGCGGACCCTGATCGACCACGACCGACCTAGACAGCCCAAAAATTAGGATCCGAGCAGACCTTTCAGGCACTAACCTGCAAACCAGAGGACCGTCCCAAGAGCCAGTCCGACCCCGACAGCCCCGGGAAAAATTCCGACGAGTCGGAGCATCCTTCCCGACTCGTCCACAGGCACTGAAGAACCCGGCGACACCCTCTCGGCTCGGATTGCCGAGTGTAAACCGACGAGGTGTGTCGTCCGGGTAAACACTAAATTCAGCAGGCGATCTGTCACGGGAGACGCTTCGCCAACAGGCCGCCTGGAACCGCCACCTCCCGGCACCGAGAACTGCTCGTCGATCGATGGGCAAATCGATGACGAGGATGCGCGCGCCGTACGTCGCGACGAGTCTTCCATCGCGACGAAATATTCGCACGGCCTCGCGGCCAATCCCGACGCCCACCCGCAGCCAGTCCCGAAATCCACCAATCGGAATCCGCCAACCGTACGCCCACTTGCAAGACCGACCCTAAGGTCGGAGAAGAAGCCGGAAGCAGCGAGGCTGTCTTCACTTCGAGCCCAGGCGTGTGAAAGACGAGTGTGTGTGATCAGAGCGAAAGTATAAAGGACATTTTAAGACGACTCGGCTGTCCCCGTCGAAAGTAAGACTCCTTCCCGGAGAGTATCAACGATAAGCCATTCCCCAGGATACGATTTTGGACCATTACGGAGAATTATAACGACCAGGCAAATCGAGGAATATTGAGAGGAATATTGTGCGAAATATCGGACGGTTCTGTAACCGATATTTTACGAGTGACCAGGTTGCGTGAGTAGCGCATAAGTTTTCCCCCGCCTGCCCCTTTCTCGATTTTTCCCATCTTCCCGACCCCTGAACATTTACCCGTGCCGGAGAAGAAGCCGGAAGCAGCGAGGCTGTCTTCACTTCGAGCCCAGGCGTGTGAAAGACGAGTGTGTGTGATCAGAGCGAAAGTATAAAGGACATTTTAAGACGACTCGGCTGTCCCCGTCGAAAGTAAGACTCCTTCCCGGAGAGTATCAACGATAAGCCATTCCCCAGGATACGATTTTGGACCATTACGGAGAATTATAACGACCAGGCAAATCGAGGAATATTGAGAGGAATATTGAGAGGAATATTGAGAGGAATATTGAGAGGAATATTGAGAGGAATATTGAGAGGAATATTGAGAGGAATATTGAGAGGAATATTGAGAGGAATATTGAGAGGAATATTGTGCGAAATATCGGACGGTTCTGTAACCGATATTTTACGAGTGACCAGGTTGCGTGAGTAGCGCATAAGTTTTCCCCCGCCTGCCCCTTTCTCGATTTTTCCCATCTTCCCGACCCCTGAACATTTACCCGTGCCCTCTTTTTTGGAAATTGTAAGCGTTTATTATTGTGACTTTTTCGACCGTCGAGTACCGGCCGCCACGTGCGCCGACATTTCTGAGTTATTCAAACACGTGCGCGTGAGTGGTGGTATTCGCGGGATTTTTCCGCTTGCGTTCCTATAAGTTATTATTATTTTTCCCCGTTCCCCGAGACGCATTTTTGCGAGTATTTACCGATTTTCATTATTGTAATTTTTACCAGTTTGTGTGCCGAGGTAATTTGTCAAGAAGCCCTGGAACAGTGTCCCCGACCTGAGAAGTCTCATCCCCCTCCCCCCCCGTTCCTTGCTAGCCGCGTGCCGCGCAAATTTGCCGATTGTCTTTCTTTTTTTTCTGTGAGTTACGGTGCTACGCCGAGAAAGTAGCTGGCGCCCAAAAACAACAATTGACAATTTATTTTGAGTTTAATCATTTTTCGAGTTTCATTATTTTTTTGAGTTTTCTTATTTTTCTCCTGAGTTTCGATCTTAGCCCGATCGAGGTTTTTGTGTAGAGTTTGCACCGGCCAGCCCCCTTTTTCCGTGCGACCGACCGCAACCCCCTGCAGTCCCGATACTTATGATAAACATCGTTTTTTTTGTATAAGCTCTTTTAAGTTCAGTTCTTTTGATTATTGCGATTATCATTTGATCTTTCCGTTTCCCCTTTTTTTTTGTTTTCTCCGTTTATTACATTCGATTACCGCTATTAAGCTCTTTTCTTATTTCTCTCCCCGATTATCATTAACGTACCCCCTTTTTTGTTGTAAGACCCCGACCTCGTTTCTTTTTTCTTTTCTTTTGTTATTACCTGTTATTTTTGCAACGTTGAACTATTGAAGAATATAATATTTTAGTTTCCTACACAAAACTTCGGACCGTTATTTCCCCCTTCCCTTCACCCCCCCTTACTCCACAGAACGACCCAGTTTTGGGAGACTACACGAAAAGGTGTCATCACAATGTATAAGATGAATGCTTGATGACTTTATTAGTCACAAGCTTTATTTGTCCCTTCACAAAGGGACAAAGTCGCGACAGAGTGTCGCGACGCGGTGATAGGGCCCGTCGCACGGCTCTAAGCCGCGGGACCGGATGCCGATAACCTTCAGGGCTTCTGCGTATTAAAATGCAGCGGAAAAATAATATCGCTGCGAAGAAAGAAAATAATATCGGTGCGAACGAGGCTGGAGTCGTTATACACCCCCTCCAGAGAAAACGATGCCCACGAATCGGATGTTGAAACAAAATTTACATTTGATAATTGTTGTTAAGTGTGACTCTACATAAATGAAAAGTTTTGGGTTTTTTGTTGTGTTTCTAAATACTTTCATTTTTGTGTGAATGTGTTATGTTTTTTTTTGTTTCGTTTTTTATATATATATATATATATATTATTTTGTTGGTTGTTGATTGTTGATTGCTGTAGCCATTAAAAGTTCCTGTTTGTTGTCCGAACTGGTTTTATTTTTATTATTTTCCCTTGGTTCTGTATTTTCTCCGGCACACTTTCGTTGTTTTAAATATATTTATGGTGATAAATATTGGTATCTATGCTGATCTGTAACAATCTAAGAAAACTGTTATTTGTGCGTGTTAGTGGGGATGGTTTGGTTAGGTTGGATGGGATTAAATTTGGCGTTAAAATAGTAATGAAATATAAAATTTGGTCCTGTTCTGTTCGTTGATGAGGTCTAATTATTGTTTTCCTTTTTCTCCATGTACTTATTTCCTTTTTGTTGTTCTAATTTTTGTACTTTCCTTGGTGGTCTATTGTTTGTTTGTATTCGTTTTGTCCTTTGTTTTAACATCTTTTGGGGTAAACTTTTTGTTATATTAATTTCTTGGACTTATTTGATACTGTATTGCTTGCAACATTCTAAATGTCTGATTAGTGGTGGTTAGTGGGTTGGGCGTGTTATTTGGAGTGGTTCTGTTGGTAGTTTGATTCTGGAAGTTGTTGTTTATAGGGTAGGGTGAAAAATAATTAACACTTATATTGATAGTATATAAAAATGTAACGTATATTGGTTAAAAAGAAAGCAAAGTATATATATAAAAGGCAATGAGGTACAAACAACAAAAAAAACAAAGGTAAAATAAAAACAAAAGTAAAACCAATTAATAAGATCTTTCTCTCTTTTTTTTTACAAAAAATAAGGGGTCCTCGTATATTTTTTTTCTTTTTTTTATGATTTTGGCCCTTGGCCTACGCGACGCGTGTCGCGTATAGGCTTATATTTATTTGGGTTATGTGCGTGTGGTTATTTGTTATTGTAGAGGTATGAATGTTATCCAGAAATTGTAGTGTAGGTTTGTTGTTGTAGTTTGTCATGGTAGAGTTTATTACTTTATTGTTTGTCTGGGTATCCTGTGTCCGTTCGTTGTCTTTTGTTTGTTGTTCCTGTTTTCATTTCTGTCTTTAGTTCGGCGAGGAAAATGTTCGTCAAGATTTTGTTTTTTACTCTACGTAGTACTTCTAATTCTAAGTTGTCGATCCATTTAAATCCGTCCTCCATTGTCAGTTTTGTTGGGTCGAAGTCCGTTTCTTTTTTTTTCGTTGCTGTTTCCGTTTGCGCCATCTGGTTTTTCGTTTGTGCCGTCTGGTTTTCGTTTTCGTTGTCTGTGATTGTGTTTTCGTCGTCTACTTTGTTTGGTTTCTCGTTTTTGTCTTTGTCGGATTCTGGGTCGGTGTCTATTGTCTCGTTTGCGGTGTCTGTGTCATTGTTCGTATTATTTACTCGTGGTCCTTCCGGTGTGTGTGGTGTATATTCGTTCTGTTCCGTCTTGGTCTGCCGTTTCCTCGAGCCGTTCCTCCTGGTGCTGACGCAGCTGCTGTTGCGCCTCATGCTGCAGTGGATTTTTCGTCCGCATGGCTATGAACCATGCGGCGCACTTATCAATATGTGTCGCGAGCTGATTGTTCTGGCGTGTAGTCGTCGATTTGCCATGAGCACCCTGGTGTGGCGACTGGTTGTTCTGGTGGTGTACTCGGCACTGTGTTTGGCTGTTTGATTCGTGGAGTGATTGTTTGTTCTATCGATGGTGTTTTATCGGGAATGTCCGTGACTTTTGAGTCCCAATATTCCTGTGTCATTTCAGGGGACATCGGTACAGGTGATTGTGTTCTTAATTGTGCATCCTCAGGATTTGGTTGGATTGGGGTTTCTGGTATTATATCATTGGTATAAGTTATTCTGGAGTTCCAATATTCTGTTGTTAATTCTGGTGATGGTTGTGGATCTGCGTCTGAGGATGTTGAGTCCGGAAGATGGAATCGAGTTCTTGTTTCGCGTTGTGGATTTTTTGTTTTGGCGATGCTGCGCGTAGTTTTAGAATCCCAGTATTCGTCTGTCATTTCGGGTGACAGATTCTCAGGATTGTCTAATTTTTATGTTATGGGTTGATTTTTTGGTTGAGTGTCCGGGACTTTTGGTTTTTTTTTGTTTGCCAATCTTTCACTACGCCTAGTTGGTTCTTTTGGCGTCTTTTTCGTTCGCTTTTTGACTGGTTCGGGCTACCGTTTCTTTGGTTGCTGACGTGTTGTGGTCTTCCGAGACTCTAAAGGTGCGGGCGGTGAACGGAAGTTTGGTGGTATCGTCCGTTTTCCGCTGTTTTCGTCATTTTCTAAATCGTTGGGTTTTTGTGTCGGAATTGGAAGTGGTGATTCTAAGGTTGGCTGGACAGGTGGTTTGCCAGTAGTCTCGTTTTCAGATTCCGTTTCGTGTTCCGTTCGATTTTCCTTATTTTTCGCCTTTCGGTTGTCGTTTTTGTTCTCGGATCCATTGGTTTTTTCGCTTTTTCACCGTATAAGTCGCCGGTTTTCCCATCAGGGCTGACTTTTTCGCGAAACTCGCTTTTGTTGTGCTGCGATAAGCTTTTTTTATTTTGCCTTATTGGGCTCTTTTCTTTTTGTTGCCTCGTTGGGCTTTTTTCGTTTTGTTGCCTCGTTGGGCTTTTTTCGTTTTGTTGCCTCGTTAGGCTTTCTTCGTTTTGTTCTTCATCTTCTGTTGTACTATCTTCTATATTTGTATATTTATATTGTTTTCCTGTATCATTTCGTTTCCTAATTTGTTTGCGTGGTCGTTGCCTATTTCTTTCGTCGTCCGTTGTATCGACTGGACGTTTGGAGAGTCGCCATTGTGGTTGCGTATTCTCCTTTGAGTACAGCTCTTCAACCATTTTTTTGATTGGTTGAATGAGTTCGCCTTCGTTTTCGGATAATTCCGAAGTTGATGTTTCGTTGTTTGTATTTAAATTGGTTTTTGTGGGTACACTCTCCGTTTATTGGTTGTTGTCTTCTCCGGTTGGAGGTTTGTTTCTTGTTGGGTTTGTTTCGTTACTTGTTCCATAGGTTCGTTGGGTGCATCTTGACTGTCCTCCAGTGTATTTCGCTTTTTCTTCGGCGCTGGATTTCCGGAGCCTGTATCAGTTGTCGACCGATTGCGAGTCTCGGGTGATGTTTTGGGAGTCAGTTTTTGCTTTTTCGACTCCTGGTTCGCTATATTTTTCGACGAGCTTTGCCTAATCGGCATGATTTCTGCGGGGTTTTTTCGACAAAGCGTCGGCAACTACGTTTAGCTTACCTGGTTTGTGTACGATATCGTAATCGTACCCGTTCAGGATTATTTGCCATCGCTGTAGTTGTTGCGGGATGTCGGGTTTGTTTTTTATGTACGTTAACGCTCTGTTGTCCGTAACGAGCGTGAAGCGTTTTCCGTATAGGTAGATTTTAAAGTACTCTACCGCGTTTACTATTGCTAGTAATTCCTTTTTTTCATCGCGTCATACGCGATTTCGGTTTTTTTCAATGCTCTCGAATAAAACGCTATCGGATGGTCAAAGTCGCCGTATTTTTGGCCAAGTACTGCGCCTATGGCGTAATCTGGTGCGTCTGTAGTGAGAGTGCAAGTTTTGTCGAAATCCGGATATTTTAGAACTAGTCTTTCAACGATTCTTGCTTTTAGATACTCGAATGCTGATTGGCATTCGTTTGTCCATACAAATTTCTCTGACTTTTTTAATTGTACGGTCAATGGAATAACAATTTTCGCAAAGTCGCGGATAAAACCGTCGGTAGTATCCGGCGAGTGCGACGAACTGCTTTATTCCTTTTTTTGTCTCTGGGTGTCGGGAAGTTTTCTACTGCGTGAATGTTGTAAGCATTTGGTCTAACGCCATCTGAGGATATTAATGTGTCCCGGATAGGTCACTTCCTCTGTTCCGGAAGTGGCACTTTTTCGGTTTGTAACGTTATTCCTGCTGATGTTAGTCCGTTTTGCTAAAGCTTTGAATTTATTTTTCGTGTTTCTGTCATGTCCTGTGCGTATATTACTTATCGTCTAAATAGACGAAAAGGTCCTGTGCCTTGTAGTCCCGGATAGTACGACATCC